>VZSF01010886.1:1165466-1470620 GCA_013398295.1 Chionis minor
GGGGGGGGGGTGGGGAAAAAAAAAAGAAAAAGAAATGTTTGGGTTTTTTCAGATGATGTAATGGAGTTGGCAGAAAATCCAAGTCTACTCCTAGAGTGCAAACAGCAAGAGAATTGGAGCTGGCATTATGTGCTAATGTTGCATAAATTAGCATATTGGAAATAAATTGACCTACACACTACACACTAGCTGGTGATGCCTTCCTTACAGTTCAAACCTGAAGATACAGAACCGTGTGGGAAAACATGACGATGGTTAACATTTGGCCTCCTTGAAATCAGGACTTGATGGATTAGGTGTTAGGTGTCCCTGTAGACTTGTAGCTTTTCTTCTTAAAGCTGCTGAAATAGAATTTGATTTTTTGCCTTTCGTTTATATATATATGGTCCTTTATTTCTTATGGCAACAGTCTGACCTTGATGTGTGACCAGTATAGGTGAAATTATTTTTAGAACAGCTACCTTATAAGCTTACATATTCAGCTGTGTATTGAGTTCAAGAATTTGCCTGTTTGGGTTGTGATTCTGCAATGTGTTGTAAACTGGCACAGCTGGACTCTCATGCAGTCTGTATGGAGGAGTGATACAGATATATAGATACGTAGATATACAGACACATGCACACCTTACTAACTGTAAAAATCCTTATTGTTTGACTTAGCCAAACCTTTTAAACACTAGAAAGACTTGTTTTGTGTCCCTTACTTTCATAGCTGCACTTGCTTCAGAGCTGCTTTGATACTTCAGCGTTTATAATAACCAGTTTACACAGGGAATGAAGAAAGCAAAATTGAAGAAAGGGCTGTTGATGAAGAAGTGGGGAAAGTTTGCTGTGGAATAAATTCCAAAGTGAAGCTTTAGCTATTATAATCCTAGCGTTTCAGAATGCCCTTTTCCTTGATACGCATGCATGTTTGGCACGCCAGATCCTTACATAACTTGATTTTTATTTTGCGAAGGTTATGTTGTTTGTGTTGCTGTGTAGAACACTTAACTGAAAACATAAATTCAGGAGTTACCAAAAGCACCTTTGAAATAGAGAATTGTTACCTGATGTACTTAGTATATGGGAGCATACGTGCGTACCTGCAGGTTTTGGAAAATTACCTGCAGTCTGATATCAAAAGTGATCGTTAGGAAATTGACGGCATACATAGAAAAAGCAGGAAATGGATAAAAAGCCTATTTTTCCCCCAAAATGATATTTTTACTGCTGACGCTAATTGGTAACATTTTCCTAAGAGCAGTCACTGTCCAGCAGGTTGAATTTCAGTCTGTGTGTGTTCTGCAACAAGGGTTTGTGGTTTGCCATGGTTAGTAGAAGGAATGCTTCACTCACCAGCTCTGGCCCTGGACTGAGGCTGTTAAGTGCCATTCATTTCACTTTGCAGGCTTTAACGTCCGTGGAGTTCTCCCCATACTGCAGTCGAAGGCTTAATGTTCTACTAGTCCCCTTAGAAATAGTCTTAATTGAATAAACTATATTTTAATAGAGAACTATTGTCTCATTAAAAATGAAAAGTATATAAAAAGCTTTTTAATCTGATAAAAAAATGCTCTGTTTTTCTGGAACCGAGCTCTTGGTCTCAGTGGTGAGTCAATCAAGAGAGAATGTCTTGCTGAAAAAAATTTAAAGGCAGTTCTTAAATCATTGGAAGATGCTATGTGTAAATATTTTTATGATGCTTCGTATTTAATAATAGAAAGCTGTAGCTACATAGGTACTTGTTCTTGTCATCTCACTGTTGAGGTAGTGAGAGTATTTCCTGTTTCCCAGAAGCCTTTGGCATATATTATAATGTCATCTGTTTGGCCTGATCCTTTCTCTACTGATAGATTGGGGGGGTCAGCATGCTTTTTGTGTTTTGTTTTAATTTGAGTGATGCTCCACAAGTATGGTGTTCCTTTCATTAAAAAAATCCTTTATTGCTAGATTTTCTCCGCTTCTGGATTTAGACCATTCCATGGAGCATAGTCGCAGTGCAGAATTCCATGTGTTTTTTTTTCAGGAGGACTCTTTGAATTTTATAAATCTGGATGTTTTCTGTAGAGTCTTTGGGTTGCCTTTGTCATCATTGCGGGCTATTCTGCATGCACCACTGATTTAGTCCTATTTTGGTAAATGATATGTGCTATGAATCCTTTAAAGGACAACATTGTTTTAAACGTTTGTAGCATAGGAGCAATAATAGCAGCAGTATGTTGTTCTCTTAGGAACAATGCAGTTCTTTTATTTCAATAAACCGTAACCTATTCTCTTACTTTATTTGCTTGAGGAACATCTCAGGAGCTCATAAACCAGTATGTAAATACCGTTATCATTCAACCAAATGCTGTAATTTTACTAAATAAAGAGCATGTTTTGTAATGGAGATTAACAGGCTGTGTGACAATTTCAGTTTTGGGTATAGCACTGCATTTGAACAGAAAGGGCAATTTCAGATTTGGGAGGTTGTCTGATGTTTATTTTTATTTTTTTTTTCTTGTAGTATTTGTTTTCTAAGCAACAAAAACGTGTGCTGGGGAAAATCTGGAATGACTCAATTGATCTCAGTAGATTTAATCTGAGAGCTACCCCAGTGAAAAAGAGAAGGGGAAAACCCCAACCTGGTTTGAAATTACTGTGATATCTGTATCATTTCTGAAGTTAATTCATGAACAGGTGATCCATTCTCTGCTGAAATATTTTGAAGAGCCTGTTTTCAGTGACATGCAGTTGTAGGAACAGGTGTAAATAAATAAAAAAATTGGGATTATATCTAAATACCCTGGCAAGTCTGGGTGCTGTGTAGCTTAAGGGTTGTTTACAGGTTCTGTGCTTCCTTGCATCTGGACATGAAGCAAAGGGGCTACAGTGAGGGGCAGCAGTAGCTGGTGTCCTGTGGTTGTGCTGGGCAGGGGAAGGGAAAGGGGAATGCTGGGCCCAGATAGTTTACAGGGAGCTGTCAAAACAGAACAATACACTCAACTTAAGGCCTTCCATTTCTGAACTTTGAGGCAATTGTCACCTCCTCAGCTGTCTGTCCCTCCTAGACCTTTTAGCTATAGGCATGTGTACTGTCAAAGACTTCTGTCATCTCAGTTCCTTGGGGCAGGGTGTTGTGGGGGGGATCAGTGGCTGCCTCTCAAGCAGAGCTGAATTTTTTTTCTTTGTCACAGTACACCTGGACCTAAGCTTTCTGGGGGGCTTCTGTAGCTTTCTGGATTTTTGTAGCTTTTGATAGAAGAGGAAGTTCTCACAGGTAAGGTATGGGAGAAGCTTTTGGATGGGTGGAAGCTTCCACACTTCATATGCAGATTTCTGCTGTCTTGCTTGCTGTTCCTCTCCTCTCATTTTTTGGGTTTTTTTTTTTTTTTTCAAGTACATTGTGTTTCACCTATTGCTGAGGCAGTCTCGTAGCCTTCATAATCACTTCTGGAAATGTATTTTACAGAGCTGTTTGTTCTAAGATTATATATACCCACGGCTGGCAGACAGACAATCCATGCCTCCTGACCTGCACATATTCTTACAGATACGTAGAGAAGGGCTCTGCAGAGCAGAATCTAAATCCTCTAATGTCACCAGATCCACGTTGCACAATTCATGTCATAAACGGATCAAACTTCATTTTAAGAGTTGTTTAGCTTTTTTGGCTCCAGTGTTCTGATAGGAGGCTCTTCTACAGCTTTGCTGTTCTGATGATTAGAAGGTGTCTTCTCGCTTCTAAGTAAGTGCATTCACCATCAGTTAGTTCACTTGCTTCTTTAAATGTTAGTTATAAAATCTCCTTGGATTGAAAATGAAGAAGAGGCTGGTATTGTATTTTGTGATAGCTGGACTAACATACTGAGCTCTGTTCTCTGACTCATGGTTTAGCACTTCAGCATATCTGTTGTAGATGGTTTGTGCTGATAGAAACGGGAGAATAGTTTGGGCTGTATGTCAGGACGAGCTAATTGTCTAATTTCTTGAATGTAAAGGTTCTCCGTGCTCTTATCTGAAGTCTCATCTAGGTATGTTTCACTCTCGGCAACAACCGAGCTCTTCAGAGACTAAATGTATTAGAGTGTGTACTTTTACGAAGAAATGGTGGGGCTTATTCTACAGCAGTTTAATCTTACAGTTTAGCCTCATTGCACTGTTCATTTGGAAGGATCCCCAGGTGTTTTAAACACTATCGGGAACCATTTTGCTTATTACTGAAATCCAGCCACTTCTTGTGTGGAATCTGACAGCTGTTTAATGGTGCTCAGCCGTGCTAAGCTGATCAGAACAGAAAGTGAAGAATACCACACCTGATTGAAACACTCTGAGGGATTTTAGGTACAGATAATATAATTATCTGCATTGGAATTGGGTCGAACAGCTCTATTCCTGTAGAAAATTACAAGATATTTTCAGTGGCAGTGTACGGTCAAGAAATTGGTTTGAAATATCTTCCTGAAAATTATACCCCCAGCAGTGAGATAATCAAAGATCCTGCTGCTTACCCTATTGTGATCACCAGTTGTGGTATGATCAATGTTCTCTTCAGGTATTCCTAGATGCGTTAATTGTTTGGTCCCATGCTGGTATGTGAAATCTTACAAACCAGGGGGAACAACTGGCATGTTGCAGGTCTTGCTTTGTAATGCAGATTCTTGTACAGTTGGGTTCTTTAAATAGTGAGTTGCATTGCTGTGTGTGAAATGTGCTCATATTAATAGAGGTTTTAAAAATGGTTGTAGAGGATCTGTTGACACTAAGCGAGTTAGGGAATGGAGGAGGGTGGGTGTCACAGTGTTTCCTTTTGAGGATATTGGAGACTATGGGGAAAACATACAGCTCTTTCCCAGTTGTCTTCAGTTTCACTTCCCATATAATCTAGCAAAACAGAATATAAACAGAAGATCTGTAGAGGAGCAAAAGTTAAAATTCATGATCAACTGAATGTACATAAATGTTCTGGTAATCACGACCAACTGCAGAGTCTTTCATTTGTAATTTAATCTAATAATTTCCATGCACTTCTAAAGGAACACGCTATGAAGCTGGCAACTTCTGAGAAATTGCTGTGCTGTTACAAACAGCATTTGAGCTGGCATTATAACAGCATGGTAGATAGCGAGATGGAGAACAAAGTTAGCAGTTGAAACTGAGCTGAGAGAAATTGCTAGCAGAATGTGAGAAAGCAGAGTTGGATTATGATAACCTCTCTTGTAGAATCAAATTAAACCTTTTTAAAGGTTTTATTGATTTTTTTTTTTTTTTTTTTTTTTTTTTTAGTTTGTAGTTGTACTATGTATTTACCTCACATGGGTACATGAGATTAATGAGGCAGGTGTAGTGATCATGGAGTGAAAAACTGTGGTGCTGCTATTCTTTTTAAATGTTTCATTTTGTACAGACTGTGGGATATTTACAGCATTAATTGACAATATGTCTGCCTGCTTTAGTTCTGCAAATGTTCAAATGTATTGAAAGTGTTTAATATACAGCAGCAATGGAAGGGAAAACTCCTGAACTCCTGGAAGGAGGTTGAACGGAGTGCCCCCCGCACCACCTTTTTTTATTACTCACATAAAAATCCTCAAAAAGGGAATGCTTGTCCAAAGAGGTGGTTTCTGTGAGGAATGGTGAATATGTGTCCAAGGTGGCTGCAGTTGGCTTTGAAAATATGGCTGAAAGAATACAAAATGAAAAAAATAAAAATAAAAACCCAGAGGCAGACCATTGGCAAAAGTGCTATCAGGTATGCATCCAATAGCATTGCCAGCACCTCACATATGAGAGGAAATTTTTTTTCCATAGTTACATAGAAGTATATGTCATACACTTCTGAAATACATATATATGCGAAACTGTAGATACCATGGAGAAGACTTAAATGGCGTATTAGTAGAGCTTGACTGTTTTGGCACTGAAGCAAGCTCTGTGAGATAGCGTCAAGGATAAAACCAAGGCCAAGGCTTGTGAAATAGATTATAGGTTTTATTTTCTTCCTGTTGTGGAAGTGTGAGACTACTTTAAAGTAGGATTTTCCCTCATAGTTCCTCTTCAAAGGTAGAGGTGGGGAAAAAAAATGCCTTTTTATGAACAGGTAGATGACTTTGCCAAAGTTTGTACCACATGTAAATCAATTAGAGGGCTATGCTGTGTTACATCTGTTAACTAAGGGTAGAATGGTAAGGTTTAAAGAACCTTCAACCTATTCCGTTGAAAGAAGTCTTGAAATTTGATAAGACAGACTAAAATACAGCTTTTGTTAATACTTGATGTCAAAACTGTCAGCATGAAGCATCTTCTAAATCCTGTGTATATTAAAAAATAAAATGAAGCCACTCTCAAAGGAAACTAGGGCATATCAAAAACCTCTCTCTGCATCATCCTTCATTTGTATAATTATCTAGAGAAGTTTCGTTAGTTGTTTGTGTTGTCATTATAGAAGTTAGGATGGGTTCTTTACTGCCTGGGTTGTTACACAGAGGACTTAAAAAAATTCTAATGAAATATACTCTGTACTATTACTACTGGGTTTTTACACAGAGGACATAAAAAATTCTAATGAAATATACTCTGTACTATTAACATCTGAAGTTGAGTCATAATGTTTTGGAGATAATACACGTAAAAGCAAGTCTATTAGCAAAAGCACAAAAGCAACTCTTTGCAGAGTTGATGCTTGGAAGGATAACGGATGAAGAAATATGTAGTGGTGTTGTACTTCCAGTCTCTTAAGCATTTTTGCCTATCTGTCAATGGGCAGCCAGTCTTTACACTTTGAGAGTCTTTAAAAAAAACAAGCCAGTAAGTCACTTCTACAGATTTCATTACCGGTCAACACTCTTGACATTTGTAAGGGTATATTATTTTCTGCTAAAATCAGGTGTATTTTTAAAAACTGAAGTAATTTGATTTTTGTGAACATGAATCTGCAAGAGATCAGATTAAGGTCAGTCATATTAGCAGCACGAAAGCTATCCTTGGCTATCAGAAGAGTTCTGCTCTACTGGCAGAAGTCTTGATCCTGTGACAGTTTATATGAGTGTTTAATACTAAGCGTTGCGAATGATGCTGTTGATGTCAGTGATACCGCTTTGCTGTACAGAGCTAGGGGTGTGTATGTTGTAAACATCAAGGGAGGACTGCTAGTAACCAAGAACTCCACTGTGAAATTGTTGAGGAAAGATACGAAATTCTAATATTGATGAAAATGGTGTTGGAAAAAGATAACTGTTGTTTTCAGGTCTGGGTGAGTAATTCTAATTACTTTGTCAGATACATTGTTACCCTGTGATAATTTTGCTTGTGGGATCATACTGTGGCTGGGTTGCTGGGGGAGAATTTATATCCTTACTTAAAACAGGTGTTTAGGAGATGAGCAAGAATTTCCTCATGTACAGAACCTGAGGTGCACTTGTCTGTCACTGTATATAGAATGTGTTTGCTAAGATCACTAAAAATTTTATTTTGTAATTGCTGAAATCCTAGTTCTATGCTTGTAACAATCAAAAAGTTTCTTCTGCTTCCTGATGAAGAAGAGGAGGGAGGGAAAGGAGAACAAATTGTAGGGCTTACCTACAGAAAATCTAGAAAGCTGACTGTTGAGTGACCTGGCTTATTGGTATTTATCTCTCTAGATTTTGGCTAGCTGTCAAAATCTGTCTTGGCTGCTTCTAACAAGGTTTGACCATAACTGAATTCTCTTGCCCTTTTTTTTTTTTTNAAGGGAGGCAAAATCCTTCCAAAATCCTAGCTTTCCGACTTTCCACAGCAGAGCTTGTATCACTTAGAAAGAGGATCAAGGAGTTCTGTCACTAAAATCTTTGGTTTCAGTTCTCCAGAGAACGTGCTCCCCCATACAACATTCACCTTAGAGGGAATGAGGACAAACGATTCTGGACGAAGCCAGGCTCAGCTCAGCAGCTTCCAAATAGCGAGGACCTTCCACTTAGCAGCCCGTACGTAGTCCTAGTGTTGGGCTTCTCTGCTCTAGCCATGTGCTGAAATGGCTGACTGGCATTCCCAAGTCCACCTTCTTGTTGTTTTCAGCCTGGTTTAGAGCCTGTAGAAATGGCTTGCCATGCATCTCTGCAATTGGCAGGTCTCCGCTGAATTTCTTCCGTGTATCCTTTCTTTTCTTTTCCACAGCAGAGGTTCAAAGCAAAATGTCTTTAGGGATTTGAGAGCAAATGATCACAAGTGGCTAGGTGGGGACTCGTGCCAATGCACTGATAATATTTTGTTGCATTGCTTTTCTCTGTGCACAGCAGAATGCACACTGGAAGCAAGCTCGGCTCTGGAAAGGCAGCAATAGAAAATGTAAAAACAAACCCAGAAAGGAAGTAAATGAAGCCAAAGGGGGAGCCAGGGTAGTTTTGGGTAATGAACAGTAAAAGAAAGACGTGGCACTTAAGGAAGAAGTGTAATGAAAGGGCACAAAGGAAAGATGACTGATTTGGAGAACAGCCTGAAAAAAAACCCAAAAACAAAACCCAAACCAAAGCCATTTAGAAAAGGACTGTAGTAGTGGGGGGAAGCTACAGTGTCGACTGAGGGGAGGGGAATTTACTGCGTTATTGCCTCTGGACAATTCATACATTAATATTCTGTGATCTTGTCTTTACTATGGAATGTAATAAAATGTATTTTAGTGCATGGTGGGGTCTCAAACAGTTGCTTCAGCTCCCTATTGTTCCAATGAGCTCTGACTAAATGCTTTCGCCATAGATGTTGTGTTAATGTGTTATATGAATTATTTGTCTTATCTCAGTGCTGTGAAATTAGAAGCCCTTTCCCACAGTGTGTTAAGCAGATTAAAACGAAAGCCTGTTTTTATGGTCCAGGAACAGTGCAAATGTGTGTTTTTAAAAAAAAAAAAAAAAAAANGCTGACTGTTGAGTGACCTGGCTTATTGGTATTTATCTCTCTAGATTTTGGCTAGCTGTCAAAATCTGTCTTGGCTGCTTCTAACAAGGTTTGACCATAACTGAATTCTCTTGCCCTTTTTTTTTTTTTTGGTTCGTTTTCTGGGTAAATTACACTATACCAGTTCACCCCTTTTTAGAGATTCCTGGCTCTAGTTTGTGAGAAGTTGCAGTTGATAATTTTTTTTAACCAGAATACCCCACTGGAATTACCATGCCAGGTCATCAGTGTCCCGGAGATGCTCCAGTGTGACTAGCAGTGTAATATACAAGGCCGTGCAAAAGAATGAGAGAAGATTTTTTTTTTTTTATAATTATTATTATTTTTAAAAGGGAGGCAAAATCCTTCCAAAATCCTAGCTTTCCGACTTTCCACAGCAGAGCTTGTATCACTTAGAAAGAGGATCAAGGAGTTCTGTCACTAAAATCTTTGGTTTCAGTTCTCCAGAGAACGTGCTCCCCCATACAACATTCACCTTAGAGGGAATGAGGACAAACGATTCTGGACGAAGCCAGGCTCAGCTCAGCAGCTTCCAAATAGCGAGGACCTTCCACTTAGCAGCCCGTACGTAGTCCTAGTGTTGGGCTTCTCTGCTCTAGCCATGTGCTGAAATGGCTGACTGGCATTCCCAAGTCCACCTTCTTGTTGTTTTCAGCCTGGTTTAGAGCCTGTAGAAATGGCTTGCCATGCATCTCTGCAATTGGCAGGTCTCCGCTGAATTTCTTCCGTGTATCCTTTCTTTTCTTTTCCACAGCAGAGGTTCAAAGCAAAATGTCTTTAGGGATTTGAGAGCAAATGATCACAAGTGGCTAGGTGGGGACTCGTGCCAATGCACTGATAATATTTTGTTGCATTGCTTTTCTCTGTGCACAGCAGAATGCACACTGGAAGCAAGCTCGGCTCTGGAAAGGCAGCAATAGAAAATGTAAAAACAAACCCAGAAAGGAAGTAAATGAAGCCAAAGGGGGAGCCAGGGTAGTTTTGGGTAATGAACAGTAAAAGAAAGACGTGGCACTTAAGGAAGAAGTGTAATGAAAGGGCACAAAGGAAAGATGACTGATTTGGAGAACAGCCTGAAAAAAAACCCAAAAACAAAACCCAAACCAAAGCCATTTAGAAAAGGACTGTAGTAGTGGGGGGAAGCTACAGTGTCGACTGAGGGGAGGGGAATTTACTGCGTTATTGCCTCTGGACAATTCATACATTAATATTCTGTGATCTTGTCTTTACTATGGAATGTAATAAAATGTATTTTAGTGCATGGTGGGGTCTCAAACAGTTGCTTCAGCTCCCTATTGTTCCAATGAGCTCTGACTAAATGCTTTCGCCATAGATGTTGTGTTAATGTGTTATATGAATTATTTGTCTTATCTCAGTGCTGTGAAATTAGAAGCCCTTTCCCACAGTGTGTTAAGCAGATTAAAACGAAAGCCTGTTTTTATGGTCCAGGAACAGTGCAAATGTGTGTTTTTAAAAAAAAAAAAAAAAAAAGGGAAGGAAAAAAAAGTTGTGATCTGTGGGGTGCTGTGAGGAGGCTTTATGAAGCAAATGCATTTTGTAACCTAAATGCTGAGATAAGTTCCAAGCTTCACTTGAAAAGGTTTATATTGTTTTCCCTGGTGTCTTAAATTAAGGGGAAGAGCTTGGGATCTGCAATTTCTACTAAGATACCTTTTGTTGTTGTTGTCTTTCGAAATTAACTTCCTAGGCAGCTGTGCAGTTCCTTCTTCAAAACCTTGTCAGTGACTGAATGGCTATGTTTACTTGCCGGTATACAGTCCTGGGACAGATTTTGGGCTGTTCTGAAAAGGACTAAAAAGGACTAAACATCATGTTAGAGGCTACTTCAGCTATTTTTTGTTTGTAAGAGGAAATTGCTTTAAAAAGTAGTCAAGTGATGGCTTTGCAGAGGTACGCATGAAATTCAGGATTCATGTTACTCTGTCTCGTGAATTCCTGTCTTGTGTATCAGTCCCTCCTCCCTTATGGGTAGAATATATTTTAGTTACAGCAGTATTTTATTTCTACCGACTTACTCTAATCTTATTGTCATAATGTTTCAAGACAACTTTATATGATAACTACTGTTCTACCTGTGTAGTATTTGTCACATAAAAAGTCTAAAGCGATAATGAAATTATTGCAGGCACATCACGTGCTTAAGATAAAAAGAGTATCTTGCTGTATTTGAGCAATAGCTTCACTAAGACATCTTGTTATTGCAATATGTATTTGGGAGGGGACAGTGATGGTAAGATGTCAGAGCATTGTACTTTTTCTGGACTCTGTTCTGATTTCTGTAGCTTTCTTATTCATTTCTCTTATTTCCCTACATGGAAAAAAGAAACAAAATTGTGTATTGCTACATCAGCAATGCTGCCCCTTGGGGCCTGTTCAGCTCATCATCAGTGTTGAGAAGTCGTGGAATGCTTATGGACTACATTGTACGGAGGTTTAGGCTGAGATGCATTGAGTTTCAAATCACCAGGACAGAAAAATGCAGGAGCTGCAAGAGAAGTTGACCTGTTATTTCCCTGTCCGTGGATTAAGTTAGCAGCACCAGGCCACTGAAGTGCCATGGAAGGTATTTCAAGGCTTGACTCTTCAGGCATTTACATCCTACAGAAGGAAGGGGCAAAAGTCTGGCATTTTTCCCCTCTGTCAGTGATGGAGGAGACAGCAGCTGTGCCTAAGCTGTTTGCCTTCTTATTCTCCAGCATCTGCTTTAGGTGTCCTTTTGTAAGACTAGTCCTGTGCAGCCACGTGTCCCTGGGATACCTGTGTGTTTTGTTGGCACTGGAAACAAAAAATCCACACTCTGTCACTGCAGTCTGAACTACTGGTGTGGATGCAGCCATGCCAGCAGAAGGGAGTGTTTATCAGTTTATTGTGTGTTTGGGGGAAGACTGTAGCAATGCCAGGATTTTTTTTTTTTTCTTCCTTAAAAATTGTCCTCTGTCAAGCTATAGATTGTCATGCTGGTGACAGGGAGGGCTGGGGAAGAGGGCAATGGTTTTTGTCACAGCTGTGTTAGAGGAGGCTCTGCTGTATAGACAGTGCTTAACAGTCTTTGGGAGACGGCAGGGATCTCTCTCTGGTTAGCCCTTATCAAGTGGCAATTATACCGCTACTGGGCAGTGGAGTTACATGATTTAATTTATATGGAAGACTTGAGATCCCCCTGCAATCAGTTTTGTGGTGTTCTACAAAAAGATTCTGCATTATGTTATATGTTAAAACTTTACAGGAAATAGATAAAGGGGGGGAGGGAGGAAGCAGTATTCTTTTGTTTGGTACAAATTCTTACCTGTTGTGAGCATTTTTTTTCAGCATGTCGTGACCAGACCAGCACAGAGAAACTGGTTTTTAGTCTTTCCCATGTAGTGTCTGACTATTGCAACCACATATAAGTGTAAATGTAAGCAGTTGAAGTTTTTGTGTAATGCTGACATTTCTAGGTGATATTTCTCCAGAAAAGTAAATGTTTCTACATTACTGTTTTCCAGTGTAATGTTTTCTCTGTAAACACTTTGGTTTTGATTTGCATTTCTTTTTCATATTTTTCCAATGTGTCTTGTTTTAAGCAGAGAGGTCTGTAACTGCTGGACATTACTGAGGGCAAAAAAAGCTGTAGTTGTAAACCAAGAAGATAATAGGTAATAATCAAGCTATCTTAAAGTTAAGGCATTTGAAATTTTTAATACCTTTAGATAAGGTAATTTAAATTTAAAACATACTTTAGATTTAAATGATATCATGGAGTTGTTCTGCATGACTTTCACTAACCTTTATAAGGACTAAGCAGACTTAAGTCTTTTAGAGGTTACACTTTTATTTGTAATTTGTTTTCTAATGTGCAGTTAATAGTAATATGGCAATCATTCAGTTTTACAGAGCCAGGTAGGCTTCTAGCACTGTGTGGAGAGGTTTCTAATACAATGTAAAAACACATTATTCAAGGTACTGCCATAATAAGTAGTCTCTTCACATTTTCCTTGAGGACAATTTGGAAGAAAAATAAATTCCTTGCAGTGGCACAGATGTGGTTATAAATTTCTTTTCAATTGCTGGTGAAATTTGCTTATGAATATTCCGAATGGGAGGGTGTCTGTTCCTTCAAATTTGCTTAAAACTTCGCATGGTGAAACTGTAAGGATGTCGTGTAAATGTGATGTGCTTTCTTTAATATCACATTTGTTTGTCTGGGTACGGGTGTCCACAGAGTAGATAAGGGCGGGACAGGGTTCTGAAAGATTTGTACTGTATGTTTTTTACACTGCAAGAAGTTAATTGTTTGCTGTCTTGAGTAAGAGTTCTTGCTGTGACCGTTGAGTTATCGAGGGGGAAGTGTTTTGCAGGAGGTTATAAAAGCAACAAACACAAACTCTGAATTTCTTGGTAGCAGTGTTTCATGTGGTTTAGTCTACCTGATCAAATCTGTACTCAGAAATCGAAAGGGATGATTAAAACACCTTCTCTAGAGCTACCTTCTCCTTTGGGCACAGGGAAAACCACCTATTTCTCTTCTCCAACCTCCTCGCCACGTTCAGTGGCTGTGCGAGGTGACCGCAGTCACTGTGTGACTATGCCCAACATGTTACAGCCAGTAGCAGGTATCAGCAGGAGTGAGTATCTCATGGCGCGGCAGCGCCAGGGGGTGCAAGGGCATGGGGAGGGCTCTGGTTTGATGGCCACATCAAACCCTACTGCCGGTTCTCAGCTTCAAATGCAAGTGTTCGCGCAACATAAGTTGATATCGACCATCAAAGACTGTTTAATGTGAACTGGAGTTTCAGATCCAGGATGTGAAAAGAATTGAAATACAGCATGTTATGTAACTTTAGGTTGCTAATATGCGGTTGTATTACAGAGAAGGATTAAGGGCAAGTTTTATCCAAAGGCACTTTCAGGAACTGGAGATATCCAAAACATTGTTAGTCATCCTTTCAGCTTTTTAGTAACAGTATCTTGCTGAGGCAGGTAATTGTTAAAATAAGTGAGGAAGGCTGGTTGGTAGTTACAGTCTGAAGTTGTATTAAAGTGATCTTTGCAGCAAAGGGGTGATAGGTCACTGCCGTTGGTGTTAGCCAGAGAAGCAAGCCTGATACCTGCTTCTTTTTGATTCAGGTTCAGAGAGTGCTGGAGATACCTCTGTTTGGCAGGCTTCAGAGTAAAAAGGGTATTGACTACAACCGGTCAAAGTATTTTGACAAGAGAGGTAACTAATAAAGTTCAGAAACGTGCTAGCACAGGGAAGAGAGAACCAAAGAAGAAATGACCAGCCCTTTATGGATCTTCTCTTGTATTGGGAAAATCTCGCCAATATCCTGTTATCAGTGCATTTGGAATGGCGTATTCTGGATGCAACAACATCTGTACATATTTGGTGAGAAGGGAGAAAGTATCCTCTAACAAAACAAGAGGGGCAGGTGGGTTCTCTGTCAGAGACCTACTGCTGAAATTCTTTTGGGAGAACCAAGCTCCAAGAATTCAGAGGGAATTCTTCCCTCTGAGTATAAGGGAACTGGTAAAAATAGGAGAACAAAACCATACAGGTTTCTGCTGCCTCCTGCCTGGTTCTGAACTTAGCTTAGCTAAACAAATTCAGAATAGTGATAATGCCAGCTATCTCCCTTGAGAGGACAGGAGGTTTTTGTGTACCCTTCAGAAGCTGGAGAAGGGATGGAATCCCAACCATCGGCAGGCCATGGACTTCTCTCATATTGAAACCCAAAGAAGCAATTAACATAATTGAATCTCATACTGTGTATGGTGCACCACATATTTCAAATACAGATCAGATTCAGCAGTAGGTTTGAATCAGAGCTTTTCTTCCAGAAACCAGCCCAAATAACAACAAAAAAAATTCGTCTGAGTATGTAAGACCTTGCACTGAGTCACTCAAATCCTGTTAATGTAGTGACTCTCCGTTAATTTCCATCATTGTTATGTCAATTGATTTTTCAGCTACCTGATTCATCCTGATTTTGTCAGTTATATGGAAGACCATTTTGATATTCAGCTATTAAAAAAATGGTTTAGGTTTTTGTTGATTCTCATTTTTGCATCTTCCCTGAAATCACTAATGTCCTGAATCAAAATTCTCATTTTAGGAGTAGAAATACTTATTGAAATTCTATTTCCTTACCTCCTCAATATATACGTGTTGACCTTTTGAAGTAGATTGTACTCCTTCCCAAGAGACTAGGGAAGCTTCTGCTCTTTTTTTCTGTTTGAATCTTGCTAATGCAAGTGTTACCAAGATACTGTGCGTTAAATCTGCAGTGAAACAACATTGATTTCTTTCATTCTTTTCTGTATAGTAGAAGGAAGCAGAAGGGGTTTTACTCTTAGCATTTATCACACCCAAGTGGGCATGGGAGTAACTTTTCTAAGTCAAGAATTATTTCTAAAAATACTCCTATATTTATTCAAACTAGCAGCTTGTTTAAGCTTTCATTTCCGAGCTAAGCAGGTTTCTAAAGAGCTCTCTTTCCAACGTGAAGACAGTGGGAGCTGCTAGGTATTAAAATTTAAGTGAAATATTTCTATTCCTAGAGGAAAGGTGCATCTTCAGGAAAAAAATGAACATCTGCTTAATTGGTAGTGACACATCGGCTGTATTTGCTTTCAGTGAACACTTGTGAAAATTCATCTCCTCTTATGGGTCTGTGTGATTTTGAGACTCTGCCCCCTTTGAATATAAGCTTTTTTATAAATGGGATCAGTAAGATTTTCTAAATTTAAGATTGAGTGCCAGTTAGGAAGATGGAGGTGCCAAGCTAGAATTATGATGTAATTAACCAGCCAGTAGAACATCCTGAATGTGAAGGCTCCATTCAAAGCAGTTGAAAAAAGCTTTATCAAGCAATTCTAAAGTAGCAAAGGAAGGTTTTAGGGAACAGCAAATGCCGGGGATGTGGTGTCCCATTAGCAGAGATCATCTCCCAGGCTGTGGTTGTTTTTTTTTTAATTGACAAAATTATAACAAATGATGAACTGCTGGGATCAACATGTTGTAATGACCAATTAATGGAAACAAGGAGATGATTTTGTTTCAGAAAATTGATGTGGTGAACAACCGGAGCAGATGCAGGTATGCTCATAAATTGCTAAATTGATGTGCTGAAGTACTGCTTCTGAAAGATAAACAGCTGGGAAAGGGTTTGAGGAAGTGTTAATTTTTGTCTTAGTAAGATAAGTACTGACGATCGCACTAATAAAAATAATGTTCCAGCAGATGATTATTTTACTGGCTTGTATGCTTTGTGTGTTGAAAGTGTAACGGAATTGAGGTCTCCCTTCACTGAGGATTAGTAAGCTGTGTTTCAGTTGTGCTTTGTGTTGGAGTAACTTTGGTGTACTACTTTGCTTTTTCTCCTCTGTGTTGCTTTTGCGCCATTCTTCTCAGTCTCTCGCCCGTAGGTATTTCTCGCTTATTTATTCCTTATATATCTTATTCCTCATTTATAGCCAAGTGTTTTTCAGGGTGAGTAAACTTTGTGATAGCTTAATGAAATTTAGCTTTGCTCATCCCTGTCCTAACAACCTACCTTCTGGCTAGACAAAATTAAGCTCCAGTCTCTTTGAAGACATTTTTGCATACAGATTTGACAAGTAACTTTAGCCGATTGCTGAAAACAAGCTAAGATTATGGGCTGGCAGTAGTCACTACCAATTCTGAATATTAAAGAGGCGTTATCTAGTATTCACTGGGAAAAGAGCCCCGGTTACAACTGGTACCTTGGTAAAGGGAGCTGCTAGCCCAGCTATGCTTCAGGAGGTGCCATGACCAGAGTTTATGGTTTTTTTGCCATGAGGCTGATTACCAATGCTTTTGTTTTGATTTTCTTCTCTTTGTAAGTCTCAGCCTGAGGGAAAGGAATGTTTTTTGTGAAATACTCTGAAACTTAATTGCTTAGGTTAGCCGAGAGCAGACCACAGAGCCCCGCAGGTGTAGTCTACGTGTATGCCCTCGGCTCACTGGAAGTGGCAAGAAACATATGCAGAGGTTTAAATGGCTCTCAGAATGTTTCTACAGTTATAAATCAGTTTATTTAGAGTTTGTAAAAAGTAAAAGTGCCAGGTTTTTTTGTTTGCTTTCGACTCGGTGATGCTGGAGATGTGATTAGTATTGTGTGGTATGAAGTAGCCATGCAATGCAAGTAACAGTCTTGCCAGACAAGCAGAATCAAATTTGCGGGCTCCTAAAGGCAAAAAGAATAATATTCCTAAAACTAGATCCTGAAAGGACAACGTTGCTGCTATTGCCATTGATATACTACACAATCAAAACGGTGGCATTGTATAGTACCTAAAAGGAATTTTTGGAGGGGGTACTTTGGCCATTACTTCATCACTTGCTTTAAATGATATAGTAATAGCTGTAACTTAAAAAAAATAATTAAAAATGAATGTAGGCTCTGTTTCTTTCCCAGACGAGCTAATGTACGAAATCCTGAGGAACCTGTACCTTCTATGGCAGATAAGGCTGCCAGTTTCTAACCTAAGGTGTAAAGTGTTATTCTCTCCAAGAGTGATTAGGGCTCTTCAATTTAGATTTGACGAGTAAGAGAGGGTATATTCTGATGCCCACAGCAGATTTCTCCTTGATCCTTACATGGAGGCTATGTGTGTGCCAATGACACTAAAGAGTTCTGGCAGAAACGTGGAAAAATCCCAGTGGTATCCCAAGTAGATCTTGTCTCTGGAAGCGTAAATCCTGAAGAGCAAGTGGAAACTGCTGTTTGGGTTGAGGAAAGGAGTATGATAATACTGTTTGTGTGACAACTTATTAATGGGCAAATTAAGAAAATGCATAATAAGAGCTGGGGAAGAGCAGTTGATGGGAGAAACCTGTTCCGAGAGGCTTCTGGTGCCTGGAAACCAGAGGAGTGAGTAATGTACTCTACAGGTTTTGAGATTGCTTCAAGTATGTACTGTTGATAATAGTTACTTTAAGCCATGGTGGAATAATATGATGCTGACTCTCAACTGCATTATTTTGTGTCACAAGTCCAAAACCATAAAGCACCAGTGGAGGACGTCTGCCTAGTTCGCTCACAGCCTAACTTTACAGCTGTTCTCGTCCTCAGTTATTCTGTAGTGGCCATGAAGCTCCAGCCATTTTCCTTGCAAACAGGCGAGTAAGGTCTGCATTATCTGTTTTCTTCTGGTTCCCCTTTCTTAGTTGTCTGAAAAGCATTAGAAGGGAAGGGGCAGGTCTCCAAGGCTGATAAGAAGCGTTATTGTGTTTCACTTTCCACAGTGATAGCTACCATAGGGTGTTCTAATGCTACTTGTCTTCAGGTATGCAATATTGATACCTCTTACTCATCCAAATTACAGAACACGGAGTAGTCATCTCATGTAGGATTTCACCTAACAATACATAGAAGTCTGCACAGTAGGTATGTATATCTAAGTTAGTTCTTTAAAATGCACCTTAGTGTTCAACATAAAGAAGTATAGGATGGTAACTCTTCTGAAGACTGACGTCCAAATTAAGTCAGGGAATCAGCCTAAGTGTACCTGTTTCCTTTAAACCATAAAAGTTATAGCAAGCCCAGTGTGTTCAGAGTACAGAAAATTCACATATCAACACCGTGGGTGTTTAAGGCTAGGAGTGGGAAAGGAATCCATCTTGCCAGCATGGTTTACAGGTAATAATTAGAGATGGGTAAATTTATTTAGGGTGTACTTCCTCTGCTTAGGACTTGTCGGGGAGATGTAAATTGAGACCAAATGATCTATCTCTCTGTTTTCCTTTTAGCCAAGATTAAAAAAAAATTAATTGTGAGGTTGAGTATTGGATCTTTGTGTATTTAAATGAAATAATTTTCAAATTGCTGAGCATGGCTGTCAACCCAGCGAAGCTGAATATGATTTTACTGAGAGAGGCAGCCCTGCGTACTTGTTAATGTAGGAAGAACCCTTCCTTTCTTATGACTGTTGCATTCTCTACAGGCTTAGTGCAGCAATCAGAAAAGTCATACTTGTAATTCATTATGAGCAGGGGAAGAAAAAATACAGTCAAACCTGTATGTTGAGAATAGGTGGCCCACTGCAGTTAGTCTGTTTCAGATCCAATACAATTATTGCTATAAACTGAGACCTTTTCAAATTCCTTTTATTCAAGCACTATATAACATTCTTGATCTTCAAGTAATGCATGTCTGCCACCGATTGGGAAATATTTCAGATTGAATGAAGTGGAAAGACACTTCCAGCTCTATATACACAATATAATTTAAATTTTTATGTCTGACTCTAGGGCCTAAATATGCTTTCATGTGCACTTATCACGCTGCTGTCAGAATCTACAGACTGCATAACTGAGGGTAGAATTTGGCCCTTTATACCACTCTATAGTATTTAAAAAACCAAACCAAACAAAAATACAACCAAAAAAACCAAACAAAAAACAACCTGCAAACAAACAAACCAAAAAGCCTCAACCCCCAAACCAGGAATTCTCATGCAATTGTCATAATACATACTGCATTTTTAATAGCTGAAAATCTTTATTTAATTACAGTAATTTGAAATTTCACTCTTTATTTACACAGATTCCCCCAGACAATGCTCATTTTAGCTGCTTCTTTCTGACTCTCCAAAGAATCAATGGTTTTACTCCAGAAACATGCATGGATCAATAGACTTTGAAGATTAGCAGGTCATGACCAGGTACAAAATGCATGTTGTAAAACCCAGGCTCTTATATTTGCTTGAATCCTTCCTCAAAAAAATGAGAGAAAGGGGTAGCTTTGAACAACAGACCTCTTTGAATGGATTAATTCCTCGTGTATTTCAAAGGGTTGAGAAAATACCAGAGAAACTACAAATGTGGAATTAATTTTCAGTGACTTGAGAATTCAGCTAGCTGACAAATAGTTTTCTTAGATAAGCCAGGATGCTGAGGATGAAAAACAGTGAAAAAGCCTGAAGAGGAGTGCAGTACATTGAGTTAAATTTTTGGTTTTCCTGCCTTCCCATCTTCTAATGTAAATGGAGTTGCATAGAAGTAGCTGCCTTGTTATCTTGCCTTATGAGTCACGTTTTCCTGATTTCAGGGCTTTGTTTTCTGTGCAAGACTGGACACTAACAACTCTAACATCAAATGAAGATAAATAGGGCTAATTTGTGTCTGCTAAGAGTGGTAAATTAATCTTTAACTCTCCGGCACTCAGCTACAGCCCCTGAAATGGTCTGTCTAGACTTTTTAGAGATGCTTAACTAGATCCAAGTACGTTTTGAAGGTCTCTAATAATTGTATTCTGGTGCTATGTTTCTTCACCTGCTTGGATATGAAAATGGTGAGGTTTAAAAAAGGGTGAAAGGTTTGAAGTGGCATATTAGCTAACAGTGCGAACACAGACAGATAGAATTCCAAGTTGTATTTGTTTCTTGTCAATAAAGGAATCATAGGATGTTTTCATTCCTTTTCCTTTCTTACTCTCTTACCCTCAATGTTGTCATCTTCATGTTCCCTTTCATTCTTGTTCTTTCACAGGGATTTCAATTTTAGATATGTTTCCCCTCCCACCACTATTTTTTAATCCATCCGTTTTGGTCATGTTTGACAGAAGGACAGATGTTTCAAAGATAATGACATATCCGCAAGTTTTGTTAGAACAGGCATACAGAAGAGGCTTAATTGCATGCAATTAAAGGAAAGTACTTGTTATTAGACACTAGAGAATCCATATAGAGGAGTGAATTTAAAAATGATTCTTGTGCAGAAAAAAAATGCCAGTGGAATTTATAATTGAGAATGAGCATTAGACCCCTGTGAAATCTTATTTTAATAGTGCCAGCTCCTTGCTATGTATGCATCAGGCTGCATTTATGATGGAGGCTCACGTTAGTGGTAAATCAGTTCTTCATCTGCCGGCTTGCTAACGTAAAGTACAGTTGATTCTTTTACTACTGCAGCTAGAAAGGCTATGGACCTGCAACAACCGCAAGCCCTGTGTATGCACTCCAATTAGTAAATTACCTGACCAGGCCTGACCCACAGTACTGCTGGGAACTGAAAGCAAATCTTCCCCAGGGAAATATTATCTGCTTTCTCTTCTGGGGTATTGCTGCTTTTTATTTTTACGCTATGGTATAACATGGAAACCTGTGTTTGGATCAGCATATCCGTAGAAATGGATATTTTGGGGTCTTACTGTATGGATTTAATATGTTGTGAAAATGTTTTTGTTCTTCTGCATTGTTATCAAAGACATTTTGTGGGCTTTCCCTCATGCGTATCTTTAGGGAAAGGAGATTTGTCTCTGTAGTTGCAAGGTGCACACTGAATTTTTAGGGCCATTGACAGTTTAATTCAGGAACGATCTAATTAGGGATCCAGAAAACTGGATTCAACGTATCCTTAAGTGTTGGCTGTCCTGAGAGATGCTCTGGCAGATGGTTAGTTCAAAGTGAGTTTACCTTGGGCTCAGTTTCTTTAGACTGACAGCTTTTTTTACTCAATTAAATGAGACAACTGTCAAAAGAACAGACTCTGAGTTGATGCAAATAACTCTGCGGCACAGATAAAGCTTAAATGTGTTCCTTGAGTCAGCTGAAACTGTCAGGTGCTTTGAGTAACTAGTTCAGCCAGCCAGAAAGGCGCACTGGCAAGTAGAAGAAAAGGTTGGGAGGTGCCTAAAAATAAAACAACTCCCAGGTTTTTGTTATGTATCTTCATTGATTCTACTTTTTGTCACATACCAGCGTGGCATGTTGGGAACTGTTCCTTGCTTTCACTCTTGTGTTCATTTAAGTAAGGAATTCTCGTTATCTTTTAATTATCCTCAGAGGTTTATTTGTTGTTAATGTGCCCAAAGTCCTTAGGCTACGAAAGCATGAAAATAATGAGCTATTATGATGGAGCTGTCAGGCAGTCACCAAACTAACTGTCCTTTGCTCTAAGATTTCAGCTGTTTGCAAATAAATTAATATGTGCTTTTCCTGGCAATTTATAAATCCATCTCTGAGGCTTATAGCTAAAATCTGGAGTGTGCTCTTCACCCTCTCTCATCCCCCAAGAAGAACTGAAGTAGCTCTTGCTGGTGCTGATCTCCCTGGGCCTGATTCCATACCAGTTTCCCTTGGACGAAGCCTGCTGCAGAGAAGACTTTGCCTGGCAACTTTCATTGTTTGGCTGATTGAGTGCTTTAACTTCCGTTCCTCAAATATATTGGAAGCATGAAGTTTTCAAGTCCTACCTACGAAACTTCTGTGTTATTACTTAGGTGTGAACCTGGGAATTGGAAAGCCAGTGTTCTACTTTGGGCACGTCCTTGTTGCCAGCTTCCTGA
Source organism: Chionis minor (assembly GCA_013398295.1). Taxonomy (NCBI): domain Eukaryota; kingdom Metazoa; phylum Chordata; class Aves; order Charadriiformes; family Chionidae; genus Chionis; species Chionis minor. The sequence continues at coordinate 1,187,666 of VZSF01010886.1, forward strand.
ACAACTGCTTCCGATTGTCCCTCCTGGAACTATCTATTACCCTGTTTCTCCTGCTGTTGTCAGAGCGCAAGTCGTAGAGGAGCGTGTTCAATACCAAGCTGGCATAAAATAAGTGTAACCAGTTCAATGCTAAGGAGGTGTATATCTAAAATTTCTTCCTCCCTCATTATGATGGGCATTTTCATGTTATTTGCTTGGGATTTCAGCTTGATTCTGAAAGGAACATTGTGGTCTCAAGTAAAAAAGCCCAGTCCAATGAGTTGTGTAGGGTTTTTGCATTTTAAAAAAAAAAAAAAAGTCACTTGATACATTTTCATGAACTTACTTGAAAGTCTTTTTAAACTAGGAGCATTAAGCTCTAATTTCAGTCTCAGTGAAAATGCTGACTATAATGGAAGTTAAAGAGAAGTGATGAGAACATCAAAGGCCTTGTTATGTCTGTTAGGAAACAAGATACGGAGCTGTCTACAAGCCTAGCGGGAAAAGGGAATGATGAAGCCAGCAGTAATTGGAAAAATGGGTGTGGCTTGTGGGTGTAATCAACAGGCATTGAATGTGTGAGGAGTGTCGGGGTAGATACCATCTCGTAGGTGGGCAGGGCTTCTGATGGCAAGCTTGTATACAAAGGCTAACAGCTAGCTACTATGGCTTGGGTTTTTTTCTGATTGAAGGATCATGTTTTACTGCACTTGTTAATGGGAAAATTGTGGTTTAATAACTACAACTGTCGTATTTAAAGCCGGTGCATTTGTCTGGCACAGCTACTTTAAAGCAGTGCTGCAAAGGAATGATGCTGATAATAAAAACATAATTCTTCTAGCGGATGCTGGGGGAAGAGATTGACTTGTATCTTCACGTGAACATAACTTATGGGTTGAAGAAATTGAAGAGTACCTGGTCAAACCTAACTCTGAGCTCTTTGGTCTGTTGTTATCACTGACGATTCACTTTTTCTTTGTAGATACGTATTTTTGAAGGGGGGAAACGGTGAAAGTGAAAATAAAGAAAGCGTTATGTCATTCATTGTTGATCTTAAACTTTGAATTTTCTCAGTACTGTGCAGTACTTTATAGCCAGGTCTGCGTCAGACAAGTTTTGAACCTGTAGGATTGGTTTAGCCAAAGCTGCACCGTCCACTGCCTGCTGGAAAGTGCTTTGGCTGGCTGCTTTTATCAGTAAGGAAGAGATCTACAGATCTAGAACACTATAGCGCCTAGGCGCTCATCAGTCTGATTATTATGCAAGTTTATTACATTTTATTTATAGAAGTTATGCCTTTGGGCAATTGATGGGGCTCTCGAATTTCTTTCTGGAGTTTCCTTAAAAAGAAGCAGCAAAAAAGTTACATTTGTTGTGCAGTGCCTAAGCAGTAAAGCTACGGGCATCGACGGGGTTGGACTTGGCCAGCCGTGCGCTGTGTAGGTGATCTGGGTATTCTCAGTTGGATCCCTTTGGATATTGGGCTGTCCAGCAGTGCTTCACAGTTACTTTCTTGCCTGGCTTGCAGAATGTCTAGAAATCCCTGGTAAGTTCTGTAAATCCTGCTTTTCAGCCCCAACAAGATTTGCAGTTGGAAGAAAATGAACATGTCATTTTCATAACCCAGATCATACATATCTGTTTCTAAATGTATCAGGTAGCATATGCCTTTTTGTTTAATTTTATAAACTATTGATTTTTCTCTACTATTCCCCCTTCTTTTTTCCATTTCATCCTATTGCAGTCTGTCATACTTTGCTTATGAACAGAATTATTTTGGTGAGTTTCAAGACACATTCTAATGTACTTGACTGGTATTAAAACACCTGTGGATGTCACTTCAGTACACTCTTTTGTCATGTCACAAGCAGATTTTTAGCTTGCAGACTTTCAGCATATTTGCTTTAAATACTTTTCCTTTGGAATAGAATAATCTGGAAAAAGCTCTGACACACTCTATCCCTAACATGTGAACTGGAGGATAAATTGTCATCGGGAGGCAATCCAGTGGAAGTCAATGATATGATCTTCTTTCCCTCTGCAATGTCCTCATTCATTTAAGCTTGATAACAAGTTGCTGTCGAGGAAAGTGAAAACTCTTTTAGCAATGAGAGAAGTTGGTTTTACTCTCAAGTAAGCACAAGCATTTCCCAGCAAAACCTGAAGGTATTTCCTAGACAGAAGTCAGTGTGACCTGTGGGTACTGCCCTGGTCGGGAGGTGGCACAGCTATGCTGGTAGCACCTGCATCTGTGGTGGTCGAAGTATCTCTTCACCTAAAGTAAGCTCGTGAGCTGTGTGAAATGCGTGCAAAAAAAAAAAAAAAAAGCAACTTTGGTATTTCACATTTATTAGAATGCTGTATGTAAAGGCCCTAAAACAAGACTGTAATAAGGCTCAAGGAGGCTTTTCTAGAAATATTTCAGTTCTGAGCTATTTGTGTGTTTATTGCTACTCCTTTTTGTGTTTATTTTCAGATGTTAGTAGTTTGAGCTATGTTATTATTACCTGACACTCGATTCTGACGTCAGTGCTTATTCACCAGTTTCAGCTAAAGGTAACTAGCTCAGTGACTCGCTTGTTGATAAATGATAAAAGGAGGAAAACAGATTCACAGATTAATGTTAACTGATAGTCATAGGGAAGCGCTAATTGCAAGTGCTAAAACAGTTTCATAACAGTGCTAATAATACACTCCATTCTCATTATAAGGCTCCCTGTTATGATTTCATCATGGCACAAGCACGTGCACTTTGGCTCCTTGCTGCATTAAACCCTGGAACTGTCTGTATTGCCAGTGCCTGCTGCCTGAACACACGCAGAGGAGAAGAAAGCCAGCCTCGTCACCGAGCAGCCGTGCTTCCCTCAGGATTTGTTGTTCCTGAGCTCGCTGTTACAGTGCCTGTTACCACCAGGCTTCCGTGACGGGCAGATGGGGGCCTTGATGTGGGAGAGACCCGTCTCGTTATTTCTGTGCAAGGAGGAGACCAAAAAAGGGCCCTGTATCTTTAAATTTCTGTTATTTCACATGGTCTGCCTGGCGATAGACCTCTGTCCTAAACCTGCAGAGTTAAATTTACCCAGAATGACAACTGTATACTCAGGGTTTAGTTACATAACAGCAGTTGCTGCGTTTCACATTGCACTAATCCAAACACGGTGATAACGCAGGCCGCGGAAAAGCTGGCTGGTTTTGGTGTGTTACATAGGCAGGAGAATAAACAGCTTTTTAATTTTCTTTTCTACGTTGCTGAAACTATTCTCTGACTTGGGTGTTTGACCATCCGGTGGCTTATTTAGTGCTTTAAGCGATGTGTTGGCAGATACGTTGTTTGTTGCACAACTTTGTAAGTTATGAAGATGGGTGAGAAGATGGTCGTGTTTGTAAGTAACATGCATACACCACTGTATGCGTTTAGATAATAGTATTAAGGCTGGCATGTTGTAAGGTACTACGGTGATTAAACAGCGCTCAGCTTTCATGTGCCGTTCTGAAACTGCTCTTACCCCAGTTCCCCAGCAGCTCTTTCCAGCAGTACTCGGAGGAGAATCCTTGCGCTAGTGTAAAGCAATTACCTCTGCATACTCACAAGTCCACAGTGGTCAGATCATCTATCACGTATCCTATCATTAATGTGTTATGGCTCAGCTTTTGAGCCCTGCTGAGAGCATGCCCAAATGTACTTTTGAGTTACCTTTCAGAGTGTAGGCATCCAGTTCCCCATGGGAGTGTTTGCAGGGCTTTGTTAAATAATAAAGACGTTTCTCCAACTTCTCATGTGTTTAATCAAAATGGAAACTCTCCTAGGAAGTGAGGAAAGGCAGTGGGGAGGAAGGCAGAGGATACTGAAGGTCTGGATTCTTGCAAGGGCTTGGAGTTGGGACACAGCTTGTCCCAGGCTGTGTATTTCCTTGGAACTTCCTCCACATTGTTGCCAAGCCCCTGTGCTTCTTCCTCATCCTTGTCATCTTTTGGAGACCGCTGAAGCAGTACTAGGTTTTGTTTATTCTATGCTAGCATTGTGCTTGCTACTCAAAAAACCAAATGAAGACCCTCCATTCCACATGAAGAGCCTGAGATGGGGTGTTTGTACCCCAGGTGGATCCCTGGAGGGGGTTTTATTTTCACTGCAAAATGCCTGTGGTCTGCAGTGGAGCCTGGCAGAGAGCCGTTGGAATCTCTCATGCTCCGTTGCACAGCGCGCTGTTGGGCTGACTTCCGAAGGGAAGCTGCGTGTGCAAGGGAGGCCTGGGCACAGCAGCAAGAGGGCCCAGGGCAGAACTGCAGCAATAGATAGTACCAGAGGGGATAACTGTTGTGAAACTGTGCTGTAATCATTAGGGGATTGGGTTTCGGGTGTTGAGGAGAAGCCTTAGGAGTCTAAAAAGAAGAGCTTAAAACAAAGTTGTTGAAAAAATGGAGGTTACCATAAACCTTGCAGGGTGTTGGCAGCGGAGGAAGTTGACGTATTAGTGTTCAGGCTCTTCAAACTCATTTGTAGTGCATTCAGAAACATTGTTGAATGTCACTGATAGTCAGATGCCAATTACCCCCTCCCCCCNATGTTGCAACACAGGACTTCGATGCCTGTTCAGAACAGTATCTTGCCACTGGTAAGTGCAATTTACATATGCTATTCTTAGCCATATAATTTATTTGGGTTTCTTACCTGTAGTCTTCCTACTAATTTTTACGCACAGAACTGTTAAGATTAGTTGAATAGCTATACACTGGCCTTGGAAAGAATACACTGAAATTATTTGCATGGATACATTACCTTTGATCTTGGATGTCTGACTTGAAATTTAAAGCTTTTACTACTTGGTCAAGAATCCAGAAAAATATAAATATGATTTTCTTAAGCCAAATCAGTGCTGCAGTCTGCAGTATAAGAAATCAGTGCTTTAATAGGTGTCTAAGACCAAAATGGTTTGTTTCTTTCTGCCTCAAGCAAAGCTTACAGGAGCTAATAAGAAGTCCTAGTTAAATGACATTCGAGACTTGCCCTTTTGCTACAGGATGACCTGAAAACCCCAGCGTTTGAATTAAATGGATTAAAATTTTTGTTTTGTGTTTTTCATTTTGGACAGACAGCTCCATTTGTGAGTGCTCCCTGATATTTGTCTTTTATTTGAGAGCTAAAGGGCTTATTTTCTCTTTTTAATGTATGCATATACTATTCATCCCAATTAGAATGAGGAGATATAAAACACTTGATTTTTTTTTTTTTTTCTCTTCCTATTCAGCTCTCCTGTGTTTTGTAGTTTGTGTTCCATTTCTTGGAGACTATTGTATCGAGTCATTTTGGTTACTACTTTCACGATGAGAAGACTCGAGAGTGTGCAGTGAAAAAAACAATGACAAGAAAAGAAGATTCCTGTCTGTCTTGAACATACTAGAAAAATCTCTTTGGTTGTGGTAAATAACTGTGTTTCCTAGCTTCATCTCTCTATAGCTAATTCCAAGTTCTTAAAAAGCAGAAAAGGATGTGCTAAAGTGAGTCAATTCCTTTAAAAAATGAAAGCAGAGACAGTACGGTTGTGGTTGTGGAGTCCAGACTTGGGGTTTTTAAGTGTGGGTAACTGCAGAATTGATGCATTATATGTTTTTACTCTCAGAAAAAGAACAAGGGAAGAACAAGGGGGAAGGGCCTGGTCTTGACCTCTTTGAGTGTTAAATGAAACTGTTCTCTTAATTAAAGACAGCATCATTTTCAGACTCATTTTGTGTCTATCTTTATACATCAGTAGCTCCAATCTGCAACTTAGTCTCTTGAGCAGCACCGCCGTGTAGTTTAAGTACTTTATGGAGATCTGCGAAGTGGAAATGGTCAACGCCTTTGATAGCTAGCTCATCTTTGGCTATTTGAAACCTTTTCCTTCCCCTTGAAACTTTTTTATTCGTCAGTAGGAATAATCTTCTGTGTGCCAGAAGTACAGTAATCTGAGACTAGTGTTGTGAAGTTGCTGTGTTCTGTGGTGTGTTGGTGTTTTTTGGGTTTGGTTTTTTTGGGTTTTTTTTTACCCTTAATGGACTGGGCAAGCAAAGCATTGAAAGGTTTTCGGTGTTTTTTTGCTGCTACTGGTGACTATTTTTCTTTAAACAAGGTAACTGTTTTCACTTCCTCCTTATGAAAAGGCACAACATGAAGCTGCTTGTCTTTAAGCTGCAGCAACATTCATAATAGATTTTACTACAACAAGGTCTGTCACTGGCATTCTGAAGTTTTCCTGGAATTTCATGGGTGTCTGAATGCAAATGTACTCTCCCCCCTCCTTTTTTTTTTTCCTGTTTGAAGGTTAATTTTCTTTAGGGTATCGCTTCATTCCTGCCAATCTGATAAAGCTAACTTAATTAAAAATATTACCATTAGATCATACAGTTCTCTTTATTAGTTTAGTCCACAGGGCTCCTTTTCCACTGGGAAATTATTTACTTCAGAACTTGCGAGAGTAGCCTTGGCTGGCTTTGTTTAATGCAGCTGCTTTAAAGCTTTCCATCAGATTAATGTTTTTCCAGGTCTTTTCTTTCAGGTACACTGTTAGTCAGAGATAACTCTGCTCAGATGTGTGGCATTTGCTGCAGAGCAGTGCTCTGATTGGAGAGCTTTATGGCAGAGGAGAGACAATGATTTGTTTTGGATGGTTGGTTATTTACCCCTTTTATCTTTTCCTTTTCTTTCCCTCTTCCCTGCTCCCCCATCCCCCTATTTTTTCCTTCCAAGTGAAAAAGTCACCTTTTGCTGCACGGACTGTTGGAAGTACTTATTTTCTGCTCCAAGGATTTTTTTGCTTTCCTTGGCAGGGGAAGGGGAGAACTGCTAGAGAAATTATGTGACTATCCTCTGTTTCTCACTAGCAGTTCTAAGCAATAGCATTGGCAGCTCCTTTAGCTGGAGGTCTGGTCTGCAGGCTTTTATTCCTACTTCGTATTCCTTGTATTGTATTGTGGAGGAGCCGTACTGTAGTGGATGCTGGAAGCAACCTTAATGTCATATGTCCTATAACCTACAGGCGTAGGATAGAGGAGTAGAGCAGTGAGTAAATTCTGTGCTCTAAAACAAGTTGTGGTGTGACCTCATGTAGGTGACTTCACCTCCATTCTTGTGTTGCATTTTCCATCCTGTGTCTGACGTTCCCGAGTATTCTCTTCCCGTGTGTTTCTGTAAAGCCTAGTGTGATCCTCAATAGCTGTTTAGACCTCGGTACTACTCTGGTGCAGCTAATAGCTGGCAGTGAAACTCATATTACACACTTGCTCAGTATACTTCATTCTTTCAACACAGACACGTTTGTCTCTTTGCTCTCTATCAGTGCATCTACTCTAGAATTCAAGCTGTTGTTTTTAACTAAATACTTTCGAAACCCTGGTACAGACCGGATAAACTTACTTTAATGCATTGGCATATAGAAGCGAATTGGCAACTGGCTACTGAGTGCTGTTGCAGTACACGGCAGTCCCAGCCTGGACAGCTTCACAGTCTTAGCTAATGCCGCGGAGACTGGGAACAAGCTGCAGGACGGAAGGCAACTGTGCTCGAGACTTATTTCTAACCCGCTCGGTATCAATCTTTTGTTTGAGGTGTTTGAGATGAGACTGCTGTTTCCAAAAATCTGTCTTCCGAATTATGTGACCTGATTACCTACATGCCTGTATTAGTCTGTACAAGAATTAACATTGCTTGTGCTCATAATATTTTTAGACCGATCTCTGAATGTTGAATCCATCCTTGAGGCCAAATCCTCTTCTCAAGCTAGCAGTCCTACTGAAGTGAAAGCAAAGTAGGCTCCATCCCCCTCATCTTGCCTATTTTGTTTTCATGGGAAGTGACTGCTGTAGCTTAGGCCATGCTTAATGCTAACATGCAGGCGGCATTATTTTTCAAAATGCTCCCTCCCTCATAATTAAAATTCATGAGCAGTTCCCGGGAGAGCCACCTGAGGTAACAGAGTCTTTTCAGTACGCCATTAATATACAGGAACACTGAATACAGGCATTTGGCTGTGTTCACTCTTCCTCACTCTTCCCTGGCTGGTCGCCTGTATGTGTTGTGGAACAACAAAACTGAAATCTGGACAATTTATATTTCAGTAGTGATGGGATATTCTCTCTTTCCCTGTCACTTCACATTAAGGACCTGCCACTAATAAAACTAATTAATAACTCTTGGCTCCACACAGAACACTTGGACTCCCTAGTGCTGGCGCCGTGCCACCGTAGCTTTTCAAAGAAGTGCTTCATCTTAGTCAGGGACAGGATGAATATTTCTCCACAGTTCTAATTGGACAAAGTGCCTCGGCATTTCAAAGACAGCAGATTAGCAGGCTGTAGATACTCTAGGTAGGATCTCCTTTCCGTAGCCTCTGAGACTGTAAGCTGGGAGGGACTACAGTGTGTCTCGTTTCGGTGCTGTGAGAGGGGCAGGATGAGGTTGAGGACTCCACGTAAGAGCCAGTCTGCCTTGTGAGCCTTTGCCGCGCACGGAGAGGGCCCTTAGAGAAGATGCATGTAACACCTGCAAAAAGCAGGGTGCGTAGGTAGCATATTCCTCAATTAAGAGGACAATGAAATACTGTCAAAGGGATGCCTATGGCTGTTCTAAAATCATCTGATTAAATGATAGAAACTGTACTGACCAAATGACAGTCTTGTTGAAAAGTTTCATCTCTATGGGAGGCTTTGTTGGCATCGTGATGCCACTTGTGGGCGTATTTTGGGTTTTTTCTTCTCGCTACTGACATAACTGTGCCAGCAAAATTTTGTAGTATAAGCTGGGCTGCGTTACATAAAAATGTTGTTCTGCCTTCTATTCTCGCCCCTTCCACCGATGTATTTCTGTTCAAGTCAAGGCAGCAGGCCTTGGGGGCTCCGGTGATCCGGGATGTCACGGTATAGGTGTTTATTCATGAGCAGATCATTACAAACAAGAATGTTCTGTCTGGCACCTGTGCGGCGCTCTACGTGCATTAGTTCCTGCTCAGGCAGCTGCGGTTTCTTGACAGCACCTTTCCTACACACTTCATCAGAAAGGGTCAGTGCAACAAGTAGTATGGTAGAATGTGAAGCTGGCCGGAGAATTTCTACCAAAGACAATTCAATGAAAGACATTAATGTGAATGTATGTGAAGAAAACAAATTGCCAGCACTCCCCTCTTGGATTTTCTCACCTGGCAAAAAAAGTATTGAACCCTTTACCACCATTTTCCTCGACTTTCTGAATGTGCCTCCGTATAATTGGTGATTATTTTTTGGGCTAAGTTATTTTTCAGTGCTTTAGGAAAGGAGAGGCTTCAAAGCTTATTAAAACAGCTGAGTAGATTTGTAGCTGGAAATATCAAGCATTGATTTTAATACCCCACAATGTATCAAGCAAATTAGCATCTTTTCTTCATCACATCCACCAGTTTACTGTCAATATAAGACACTACTCATTTATTACTATTAATTTGTTATGGCTATGGATGTTGCTTTACTGACAAAGGTGGATTCTCTGGCCGAACTTGTTATGCAAGTGAAATGAAGCTGGAGGGTGTGGCAAATGCTGGATTGGAGGTGGAGAAGGATGGCAGTGGTGAGAGCACCCACGAGCCTTCGAAGACTAAGGCTTTCAGAACTTTGTGTGAGTGGTGGTGGGCTGGTAGTCAAGAACACACTTGACTTTTTTGTTTTCTGAGGTCCTGGTGCCTCTCGGTGCTTACGGAGCCTTGCAGTCGTGGTGGTGGAGCTGCAGCAGTTAATATGCATCAGGTGCTAGAAGAGGAAGGAGTGCTTCTGTTTGACTGTTGTAATGTCTCTGTTAACAGGAGGAATATGTTGTCAAATATATATATGGAGTTTTTTTTCAAGTTCCTTATCCTGTTCATTGTGGAGATGGTAAAAGATATTGAAGTGAGTCCAACCCTTTTATGATGATGTAAATCCATAGAGCCACTGACTCTGCTGTCACTGGTCTGGAATTACACCAGTGAAACTGTAGAGAAGAATTTTCCTCCTGATCTTGTTGCCAAGTAAACTTAAAAGTGTCACTATTAAGTTACTGAAGAACAACCCCTTGCTCTGCAGGTCTTAGAGAACTATTAAAATCCACGTTGTACTGTCATACGGAAGGAAGAGTCCCTAACTCCCAGCTATATGCTTTTTCTAGTCTAAGTCTTCCAACAGTTCTCCTTGACATTACACTTTAATCCTTTCCAGCAGAACAGCCAGTTGGCAGCCTCATGATAGTAGTTGTCTCTTCCCCCCCGCTCCCCCAGCATTAAAAAGGGGGAAGGCTGGCCGGAATTGTAACTGGTAACTTCAGTTCCCTCATTACTGAGTAGCTTTCAACTACTGCCATCTCCTTCAATTTTTGTCTGGATGTCAAGAATAAAAACAGAGCTGAGGAGAAGTGTGTTTCTCTGCAGCTCTGTTGCACTGAGTTGTTTTCAGTTACTTACTTGTGAAGTCAGAGGTGATGCGCGAGCGTAGGATCTGAGAGACCTGACCCTTCATTCTTCCTGGGATTTGTTGTTCCCTCTATATCTGCTGCTGTTCCCCTCCCTTGCCTTTGTGTCTCTGTGGATGATTTTGGTAATAAAAGGGCTGTGTTTTTTCTTTTGAACAACGGTTGCCTTCACAGAAATAGTTAAGCTGGGGCTATCTTTCCCACCAGTGATTCTTTGTAATCAAATCCATGTTTTCTAGGCAAAACCCCCAAATAGTTTGGCTTTTTTCTCAGTTTAAAGTGGTGGGTTTTTGTTGTATTTTTGTTGTTTTTTTTAAAAGGTGTAATCCACAATAGCATGCTGTTGGAGGAGAGCAGATGCTGGGTTATTAAATTACCACCATGCTGCAAATCGCCCTGTAGCAGAGGAAGGCAGGAGAATGCTGCCAGTGATCAGCAGTGTAGAAGAGCTGTCTTGGGGTGATTGTGCTTGAGGATTAGCAGAGAGCATCAAAGGAGCTATGGGTGATAAAATGAGCTGGGTGTTTAAGCGGCACCCAAGGAAGATTGGTTATGTAGATTACAGGAATGAGAAATCGGACTTTGGTAAGGCACAGGTACTGCTGAAAGCAAAGCTATTGTTGGATTTGAGTTTTGCAGAGAGTTACTCATGTAACGAGAGGGCTTTGTCTCAAGGTATTGAACTATTGTGTCCTTTCTACTGCTGTTGAGATGCTTTATTCCAAGGTTATACCCTCTATAACCACATTTTGATACAATTATTTTCATTTAGAAGTGGTACTTAGAGTCAGAACCTAGGATGTGGATTGCTGCTTGCTTTAGGGTTTTTGTCTCTTTCCCAGTGTTTGTGCAAGTTCTTTTTAAGGAAAGTATGACATGGGTGCAGCCTCAGAAGTGCCTTGATGTAGTCAGCTTTAATCCATAAAAAAAAAAAAAAAGTCCAAGTTTCAGTACATGGTTAGATTCCTGGGCGTGTAGGGGAACACAGTGCTGGGTTTTGCTCTAGTTTTTGGAGCCTGATATAAAGCAGTCTTGGAAGTGTTTCTACAGCTGACTTCTTAAATGGGACTGCTGAGAGATGATAATGCAATGCTTGTTTGTGGTTAGTAGTCAGAAGCGACAGCACTTGATAAGCACAGCCTTTGGAAGGTTCTCTAAAGATGTAGTCCCTGCACAAAAACAACTGGTTTGTGTCAAATCAAACCCCAAGATCGAGTCCCGATGGCTGCACTGTAGCACAGAGATCTCGCAGCTTACCGTTCCCTCCCGCTATGGGCAGCAGCAGCTCCCTGCGTCCTTTGTAGACAGGAGGCGAAGGGGGCTGCTTCCACAGGGTGCTTTGAGGAATGCCTGCCGCAGGTTGAAACCCCTTTGCTAGTAAATGTGCTTTGGGGACTAGGGAAAAGAAGAATTGGTTTGTCTATAGCAGCACAGTGAATCCTTTTTTGCAGAGTTGTTGAAAAGAAACGCAAAAATTGAGGAGGATGTGAGTCGGAAGCTGAAATGGAAAAGAAAATTGAAATACTACTTAGTGCTCCAATTTGGCATGCAGGGGACATTCTAAAATATCTTGGTTTTGTTATTGCTGTTGCTTTATTTTGGAAGTTAGGAAAAGTAATCATTTAGAGCCTAGTCTCCTTTAAGTATTCCTGTTTAAGAGCTTACTTGTCCAAAGAGGTGATTTATTTGACTGGGTTCGAGTGTCTTTAGAGCAGTGTTCAATGCTGAGCTTATTTGCCCTTTAAACTTAATGTTGAATTACAGTGTTTGGAAGATGACTACCATTTTGCATTTAACTCATTTTTTTGGCTGTTCACTCTAATGAAACAGCAGTGTGGACTTTGATTCCTGTACATCTATTATCTATAATAATCCTTCTCAGCTTTTGCTTCACTGTAAGATTAATTTATCAAAAAATAAAATAGTTATTGGTTCTGTTACTTTTGATGATGATATAAGTATACAGTGCTATCTGTATTGTCTAAAGTTGTGCGTGAAGACTTACAAATCGAGACGAGGGGTTCTTACTAAGTCTTTGCCTTGGGGATCATCTCTCCTGTGTTGGGTTCATGCCATATACTTTGATAAAACACATCGTTATTGGTAACTATGAATAGGTATTGGATATAACTAGTTTATTTGATGTTGGAGGTCATGATGTGTTATGATTTTGATAATACAGAAATTGAGAAGATGACTTGAAAGTTGTAGGGCTTTGTGCTTGCCAAAAAGTTCCTGCATTTTCTTTGAGTTTTCCACTGGACAACTGCTCAGTCTCTCTGATTTCTAGGTAATGTTCTACATGACTTATACAGACACAAAAAATGTAATTTACATGATGGGGGTTGATAGTTGCAGTGCTGATCTGCCATTGGGTTTGTTAGATCCTAGTACAGTCCAGCTTCATGTTCTCTTACACAAGTTAATTAAATAAGGATTTATGACTTCTGATTTATTCCCAGAAGTGCTTCATATAAATGTAGTACGGGAATAATCTGTTGATAGCCTCTCTTGGTGATGATGAAGGTTTTATGTAATGTGTATCTGCAAACAGAACAAGTTCCAGCATGTTCATCTTTATGATGAACAAGGCACGGAGAAGACTGGCAGGTATATAGCTCAATTTGAAAACAGAGGAATTTCAGAAGAGAAGTTTTGCAAAAGCAAAACTGCGGTGGTTATGGAAAACATAGGCTAATTACAGGGACTTCAGTGTGGTATCTACCAGGTTATTAACAACAGCAAATACACAGAATTGTTTGTGTGTACATTAGTTCTTGCAACACTAAGAACAACACAAAAAGATACTAGGTAATGTATGGTACCTATATGAACATTATAAAGCCTGCATATAAAACTCACATGGTGATTTGATCTTGAAGCACTTCTCAAGTGTTCATAATAAATCTTCTAATAATAAATAGAATTGAATCTAAAACTAGTGGCAGATCTCATGTTACTGCCTTGACTGAAAACTGGTGGTCCAGGTGTATGGCCTGGCTAGGGAAGCACCCACTGATGCTGGATGCTGAGAAATGAGGCTGGGAAAAGAATAACTACATTTATGCGGCATTCCTTATGCTCTGTATATATTTGTCACTGAAACTCTTGCAAAATGGCTTCTTACCATTCTCTTGTATATTATATCTCTTATTTTCAGAAATCCTCTCACCTCAAATGCTCTGGTTTTCTAAATACTTTATAAAGGAGCACAAGAATCTGCTGCTGCAGCTAGGGAGTAACAAAATACCTTCCTGGTATATTGGTTGCTATACTTTTTACCATCCTGTGATACACCTGTTGTTTAGAGCATGTGGATACCCAGGAAAAGGATGTCTGTCTTAAGACCCAAGTGCTCAATACTCAGTTTCACTGTCAGAAATTTGGGCTAACTTAGTGTGCTTCCTTTTATAGGTTTTTGCTTCTATCCCCCTTTTTTTTTTTTCTGGGGAAGAAAGTATTCAAATGTCTGCAGTATATATTGTTTATAAGATCATACAGAGGCTAAATGGTCTCTTGTGTAAAGCTTAAAATCCTAATTTGCAGTTTGCCACGGTATGCTAATGTGTTCATGCTTCTTTCAGACAGGTTTATATCTAAATCCCTCACAGCAGTGCTGTAATCATATTGATGACATCCAGAATGTGTTAGGAAACTTCTCCCCCCCCCCCTCCCTTTTTTTATTTTAATTATTTTTAAAGACATAAATTGGTTGCAGAGCTAGTACTCTGCCTGACTGCCAAAGCTACATGTAAGAGGACCTTGAGTACTGCCGCTTCCTTCCTCTCTGAAAGGCCCTACATTAAGGTAAAGATCCTTCATGCAATTCCAGGTAGAAGTCTAGAAATGTTTTAGGGAAAGAGTAGTGTCTTTAAAAATGCCACATACCCACAAATGGTTTTGGCCACTTGACTGTGTTACGTCCGTGGCTGATCTCTCTTTTTCTACTTCCTCATTTGTGCAGTCATTTAAAGTAGAACTGGAATGCATTCACTAGTCTCAAATTCTGACGCATTGTCTAAGGATGAGGATTTATATTAATCAAAAAGAAGTTTTCTAACTTTTTAGTCAGTATGGAGTAAAGTTGAGCTTTGTTGTAGACTTTTTAAAGTTATTCCCTTGTGTAGGACTTTGTTTTGGTTTTGGGTTTCCCCCCCCCAATTTGAACCTGCAATTACTTTGCAATGGTATTTTTAGGCTTAATTTTTTTTTTTAGCGCTTGAAGGACTGCTTCGTTTTCTGTTTTGCAGACAAGTCCTTAAAATGCTTTTGCATGTGTTGAGGCTTTTGGCTGATTTGTCTAGATTTTTAGAAATCTTTTCTAGTGAAAACATCATGTAAGTCTGTTTTACGACCTTGAAGCTATCTGTATGGGCAGAGACGCTTAGGAGAAGAATGAAGTCCATTCTATAACTCCTCCTTACCTCCATCTATTATGTAAAAGGGATAAATAATGTAGTTAAGTTCTTGTGTCTGCCTTATGCATCAGGACATACATTACTGGTCGCTGGGGTCCTGGCCATTCTGCGGTATAGAATTGCATCAGAATAACCTGTTCCACTATTAGTGCGCACTGGTCCTGTCTGACAGAGGCATTTGCACGTCACACCTATTCTACAAACTGTGACGACCTCTTTTCAACTTGCCAGTTCCCCATGGTGTGGAGGGGATGGCTAAAGGAACAGCTTAAATGGGGTAAAAGATACTTCTGCTACCATTTGCTGAACACTGTTTTTCAGGCTCATATTATAACTGAGAAAAAGCAAAGGAAGGAGGCACTGGTGAAGTGTGGAGGGGAGACAGAGACTGGGGAAGGAGAGGAAGGCTCCTTGCTGGCCATTCAACTCAAGCGATATTTAAAAATTCACCATTTTTCTGTGATTTTTTTTTTTTTTCGCTCCCCCCCAACCACTCTCTCACAACAGAGATACTGAGAAGAGAATGCAAATGATTGCAGTGTGCCATACCACTAGGGCAGTGTGGTCTGTGTGGATATCTGAAGTTTCATGTGAGGTAAAAAATGAGAAGAGATCTGTCTTGGGGCCACTATTGAAAAAATGCTGCAAGCAGCACAGTAACAGCAAGTGTGCATGTCTGCATTTAGCTTGGCAAGAATTGTTTTCTACTTTAGATAGAGGCTCTTCGAGCGCAATCCTAGAACCAGTTTTGCAGTGTATGTGAGATACAAGAGCAGAGCTTTCATCCACCTTTCCCACCTGCCTGCTTGGTTTCTCTGGTACCGTTTTTTACCTCTTATCGGTCCTTCCAAACCCACCTGTCTTGTAGGGTGTATTACAACATAGACTGCCACCTCACCTGTGTCAACCAAAGCTCAAAAGATGCTGCTGATCTTTTAAAGTATCATATTGGAAACCTTTTTCTGCAGTAAACTGAAGTATGTATGCAAAATAATACAGTGGGAAGATGCTGCTGCATTATTGTATTGTATTCTTGGCTTGATAATGGAATCTTTTCTTAAAATAACTGATGGAAATGGGAGGAGGTTCTGTCATTAGACACCAGTCAGTCAGCATTTTGAGGGTAACTTTTGTGTATGCACTGTGGGTGCTGTGATTTCATAATTGCACGGTATAGGGAATCTGAATTTGTTTGACACTTTAACCAGCTTCAGGGACTCTAGAGCGGCAGCGTATTAGAGCCTGGCTGGAACTACAGCATTTCTGTTCCCTCAGGACCAGCCGTAGGAGGAAGTGGTCCCCTGTGCCCCTGCGTTGATGACAGCAGGCACAGTCTCTTGCGTGGTGGTGAGTCCCGAGTAGCTTCGTACTGAGCAGCTTGTGTTGGTGTACTGAGGCTTCATACTCTGTGCCTTTAGAAACGGTTCCCTCCTTTCCCTAAAGACAACAGGATGAAAATTTCAAGTTGGTATAACTTAAGCGAGATGGGGATTGTCTTGCTATGTATGAAGCAAGTTAATTGTTAACTTGAAAGATATGCCACTGATCGTTTTTGGCCCAAGATCTTCAGGATCTTAACAGTCACTGAAAGACATCATATGGCTTTTCTGGAAGGCTTTCTGAGCATGCAGAGTGATTCTGTCATATATTTAGCAGCTTTAAACATTTGCTTTTAAATTTTTCATATTTAATATATGGCTCTGAATGTGAAAACATGGTATTTCCGAGTTTTGGGGGAAGTTTTAAACACAGGCTTCTACACGTTAGATTTCCCTCTGCAGAGCTGATGATTTGTTTTTTAAATTAAAAACAATCCCCATGAACTCTAAACTTTATATAACATCTAAGAACACATTTGTCTTTTCCTGCGGTGTAAGTGAGAATGTATATGCCTATATAAATATATACTGGCACATGTTTTTTGCCTTGAAAATGGCTTGTGGGCCATAACTGAACAGACTGCTCGGTTACTATGCTTGGATTGCTTATTTAATACTTCCAGATTTAAATATTTTGTATGTGTTGGTTTGTGGCAAAAAAAATGCAGTAAGAAATTAAAACAGTCAATTTATTTTTTTGAAGGAGAATTACTCATTGGGTGAAACATCCCCTTCTCCAACAAATGGTCGTTTTCTCCTATACTACAGAAATTCCTTTTCAGTGCTTATAACTTAAGAAGGAGCACTAAGGACATTGAATGGCAAATACCTTTATAGCATCTTAGTATAAGAAAATGTGATTCTGGTCTGGCAGAGAAATTAGATAGTTGTTTGGGTTTTTTGTTTTTTTTTTTTAAATGCGGAAGTGCAAATTAAGGTACATCACATAGGCATGAGGTGAGATGTTTCACTCAGTCAGGTACATTACATTAGTCTCTTGCAGTTTCTCCAAGTTGGTACTGAAGTAATGTTTTATTAATGTAAATAAATAATATTCTCCAGTATTCCTGAACATCCTATAAGCTTTTTGGGCAATAGAGGTTCTTTATCTGAAAATACTCTCTCTGATAAGCTTTCATACATATATTAAGGCAGACCAGCTTCTGTCACAGGTCACCTCATTTGCTAATTATTCAGAATTCAAATTGGGTATTTGCAGTGAAATTAGCATGCAGAAAGAGTAAATCTGAAGGTGTTTTCTGCTAGGAAAAAAAACCCGCAAAATTTAGGGTAACATTTAGAAACATAAAAACATTCTTATTCCCATGGACTTGGTTGCTATAGGGAATATGGGAAAAGGGTGAATCATAAAATGGAAATAGTATGCTTGGAGCTGGCCTGAAGTTACGGCCTCAGAGTTATGTGGAAGGTCTCTCCTTCCAAAGGCTAAAAAAGGGAAGCAACAGATTGCATCTCCGTTTGGTAGAAGCAGGAAGATAAAGGATGGCGCAAGGAGTGTACATGCGGAGGCAGAGGAAGTTAACCATGGCTGGAAAAAGAAAAGGAATAAAAGGGTTATGGACCTGGTGAGACAAATGGGGAATCTGTTCTACAGATGACTTGGCTCACCTAGTTGTGAGCCTGGGAGGAGAGAGAAGGGTTGGCCTGTTTTCTGCTGTATGGATGATGGCTGTTACCTCTCATGCCATTCCTTTGTGCTGGTTTGTTCCATGTCCCAGACTGATCAGCTCATAGCTAATTTCAAAATACATCCTCAGCATTCATAACATGTTCATTCTTATGCGACAACTTCTGATGCAGAAGAAGAGGTGGTGAATTTTGTTTTCTTTCCATCTGGAAGATAATTCCAGACATTTGCAGCGAACAATGCAGATGCAATCATTTTCCCATCTCCTCCCCCCGGTACCTCAGGCAAAGCTCTGTTAAGTAAATTTTAAGCCAAGACAGAACGAAATGCTGTGGTGGGAGAAGGAGTGCACTTTGAAAAGATAACTTCATAGTCCCTTGCAAGTGTTTTGTCTTTTTCTATCGTAATGCTGGTATGCAATTTGAATCCTGTTAGGACTGCCTGTGTCTTGAGTACCTCCCTGAGCATAGGTGTCATACCATCTGTATCAGATGATAGCTCTTGCTCTTTGTCCTCAAAGACTCCCGTGTCCACCACTAGTAACTACGCTTTCGAGGAGAAGGAAGGCATGGTTTGCTGGAGCTCTGCTACATACCTTGACAAAGATCCATCACTCTGGTGTTCTGCACGTGATGCTGCCTCCTCCTCGTGATAAGACACCAGGAGTCCCATTTGCCTCAGTGGTTCTTTTTGTGTAGCAAGAGTTGCGATGCATCTAGTTACTGACACCTTCAAGATGAAGCTTGGGTGGACAAAGGAGCAGCATTGGAGACTGAGCAGTGAGATTGCTTATTCTAAGACAGTAGAATGGTAAGAGCTCTTAGTTTAGCTCCCTAATTGGGATAGTGGACAAGATCTTTTGGAAGTGCTAGAGAAGGAGAAACATTTCAGAAAAAGATAAGAAAACAAGTTGTTGTCTCCCTCCAAAATGGAATGAAAATTTGCTGAGCACTATGCACAGTTTTATGCCTTTAGAACTTGTTTCTTTGGGAACAGGGCTTCAGGTCACCTGTGCAGCTGCTCAGAATCTGAAGGAGGATGGTGGCCCAGCAACAGGAGAGGAAACAAAGAGAGCACTGAAACTGTTGATCACTGTGGTACTTGTTAATGATTCTTCTGGGTAGTAGCAATAATGAGCAGTTGAAAGAAGTACTTTATGTACTCTAAATAAATTGCTTCCAAACCTTGTAATTGCCACAGTTCTGGCTTTCAGAAGACCTGGTAATGAATTTTTGAGCGGTGTCCACATGTTGTGCCTGTTACTGTACTTGACTTCCTTCCCATTTTGAATGATCTCATCAAGGGATGGATGTTATTATCTGAATTTGATATATTTGTCCAATATTGGGAACAGTGGTGATGATGAGCTTGAAATAACTTTGCAACTGACTGCAAGGGATCCACCCCGCACCCCCCACCGCTCCCCCCTCCCCGTAAGGCCACTTTTTCATGATTCTGGTCTGTTACTGATAGGTGGGTCATTTCAGATGGTACTGCGTGGAAAACCCAGTGTATTGATTTATAAGCGGTAGCCTCTCAAGGGTACTTTTGTACATGGGAGAAAATAGATGCCTTCTTGTCTTAGAGAAGTAGACACCACTGAGGTGTTTTGAATGCCACAAAATGCCCTAGATTCAGATGGGCATGATGAAGCTGAATGTCCCTTAAAGGCTTGTGGCATGTGCCTGCGATCAGATTTTAACACAGCTTCTCGCCTTCTGCTGACAAAATAAAAAGGAGAAGGAAGTGGCAGATTTTTTTTTTTTTTGAAAGAGGAAAGTAGGGAAATCTGGAGAGACTCTACCTCACTTACATGAGCTCTTCCTATATGTATAATTTAACATGGCACCTTATATATAATTTAGCATGTGAAATAAACATAACATTTGAATTTCACAACTGGAACTCTTCTACTTACAGAAGTGGATTTTTTCCCATCTGTTTTTAATTTAAAAATGCAGTTTCTTAAATGAACATGTATCATGACTTACAAACATTGAATCCTAAGAGTAAAGATTGCATGACACCTTGTGTCCTTCCTAGGACAGCGAGCTGAACCACTGTGCAAGGTACATGTTGAATTGATGTCAGTGTCATGACGGATAAATCACTTTCATCCTGCAACAGAGCCTTATTTATAAATAGCTCTTTAATAGAATGCCCTAAGTTTGCAATGATGCTTTTCAAACCCCTGAGAATACTGGCTCTTGCCTCGAAGAGCTTATAGTCTAAATTAAATAGATAACCAGGAAGAAAGGATCAAAGAAGGGAGGAGAAGCGCAAAGGAGAGAAGCGGTGGGTAGGGGGGAAGGGAGGTGGGCATAGATCTCAGGAGAGCAGGTCCTGGTTTTTATATTCTTGTGTCGGCTTCTTATTTTTAGGAAGAATATTGTTTGCTGTTGTTATAATTGAAATCAGATAATGTTTTGGAGCAGAGCTTACTGAACAGACTCACCGGTCTTGATGAGTTTTGTAGAGGAAGAGAAGGGTGTTCTTTTGTGCGTGAGGAGAAGAAAGGCTGTCTTAGACATTAGGAATAGCATGAATATGCTGCTTGCAAGGGGATTTTACAATAGCTGAACAACTAGTGTCAATAAGCTTTGCTTCATTGATTTTGATTCATTCCAGCTGAGGCTATAACCCAGTGGGAGCAGTTAGGAGAAAGTAATAGACCTGGAGGGGAAAAGGACATTTTTTTTTACCTCAGTTAAGCCTTTTGCCTTGCAATCTGAATTGCACCTTTGCCCCTGAGTGAGTGCTTTGGCATACCGCGCACAAGCGACTTACTGTGCTGGCCCTCTTGAAGAAGCAGAATGAGGGCTGTTCGCATTGCCTCTCCCCTGCCTTCTGACATGTAGGTGTTTGACAGAGACTTCAAAAATGGGATGCTACATTTATTTAAGGTTTCTTAGCATAGAGGAAAAAATAGCCCAAAACAACAAGATTGATTTAGTTTGGTGTACTTGCAATTAAACAGGCATGCTGTGCTTTTTTGTGGTTTTTTTTTTTTTTATTCTGCAGAAAGTTTGCTTTTTATGTTGTTTGCTCATCAGAGTCTTTGAAATAAAAAAATAAATAAATCTGAGAGTCACTAGGCATTAATCTGTGATTAGCCATAATCTATAAACATTCACTTGATGTCTTTGACTACAAGGCAGTCTTGGCTTTGGTGTTTCGCTAATAAGGCTGATAACCATTTTCGCTTATCCTGAATCTGCTCTTGGTGGAATACCAGCTGTTGGGCAGGAAAATTAATGGTACCTTGAGAAAGAAAGAACATTTAGAAATTGTAAGTTGAGCAGAACTGATGGATCAGCAGAAGGCGTTTAGGTGACCAAATACTAAGAAAGGTAATAGTTTTGGACAGGACAAGTCCTGATCTCCCTGTTCTTGCTCAATTTGCAAATAGACTTAATGGAAAAGCAATGCAGTAGTGATGTTGTGTGGAGCTAAAAGTAGTAGTTATGTTTCAGTTTGCAGTTTTGTCCCTTCTCCCCTTAACATGTCTGTAAGGAAATATACATATACGCACATGTAACAAAGTTAAGTAAAACTTTGAAGCCATTATGGAACCATAGAATGGTTTGGGTTGGAAGGGACCTTTGCAGATCAGCTAGTCCAGCCCCCCTGCTGTGGGCAGGGACATCTCTTCCTAAATTAGGTTGCTCACAGCCCGTTCTGGCCTGACCTTGAATGCTTCCAATGATGGGGCATCCACAGCTTCTCTGGACAACGTGTTCCTGCGTCTCACCACCCTCACTGTGAAAAAAAACAAAACCAAAACCAAACCAACAACAAAAAACCAACCCAACAAATCCAAACCAAAACAAACCCCAAGCAAACAAACAAAAAACACCACCTCAAAACAATAATAAAAAGAAAAATAAAAGCCCCAACCTAAACCAGACAACAAACAAACAAAACCAAAACCCCTCTGTCTGTTCCTTATATATGGAGGATGAAGGGCATTGCTTCCATATATTTATATTATATATATTTTTCAGATATGACAAATGTGATACCGCAAAAGTTGAAGCATACAATTCTGTTTGTGAAAGCAGAGTTCTACAGGGCCAGGCCTGACATGCAAAACTATGCTGACGATTCTGGTTTTGCAGTCTTAGCGTTCCTGGGGAGAGAGGGTAAACTAAAACTTGTTGGATTTTACACTGTATGCTGTGTTTTAAATGTACAGACACAAACACAGAGAATTAATTCCAGGTTTGAATTTGCTGTCCTCTCCCAAATTAGGTATCATCTGGAAATCCTGAATCATGATAGGACAGAGAAAGTGGTAACCAACTTCACAGAAGATACAGATGATTTATCATTTACCATGACTTTCTCTTCTATTTAACATCCTGTCCGCAGTGTGCTCTAGGAGGTTCTACTGTAGCTCTGGGTATGATGGGAAGAAGTAGAGTAACCAAATTTCTGGTGTAGTGTGGTAAACTGGAGTGTGATTTCTTTTTTAAATTCATCATTTCCATAGATATTCTCCTGCTAAATGTAAATAAATCTGCAGGTTAGAAAGTAACTGGATGCATAGAAAACTCTGAGTGGTCCTTCTGCCCAGTTTATATGCCCACTTCAGGTAAATAAATACAGTATGATTTTACATTAGTTAACTTTGGGACTAAAAATCAAAAGGGTTTGTAATAGTACTTATTTTTATTACACTGCTGTTCTATTCTGAATTAATTGTTCATGCTCTGAAGCTGCACAGCTCAACTCAGTTTCCCCCCCCCCCCCCCCACTGTATTTTTTTCCTAGGTGTCTAGTAGGCAAGGTGCTTACAACCTGCTTGAAACCTTTCATTTATGTCTCTGCCAGTGACTGTGTGCGTATCTTTAGGTTGGAGAGAATGAGAACAATGTTGTTGCAAAACAACATCTTGGCAATCAACCTGAGTGCTGGTAGTAGATAACAGGGGGATGATGGAAACTGGGGGAAGTCCGTTAGTTTTCAGGTCACCTGTGGAGGATGGTGAGATAAGCTGTTGCTCCTGAAAGTGGATGGGAGTTTAGGGTCTGAAAGGATGGGGGTGTTGACTTGTTCCATATCCGTTGGAAATGGAAGGCAAATGGAAACCTAGAGATAGAGAATTGGAGCTTTTTAATTTGTGGCAATTATTTTTAGAGCAGTAATGTCATTGCCATTCAGCTGGTCTCATAAAATGGTCTGAATTTATTAGAGACCTACAGTCTGGTTATGGAAACTTTACAGAAACTGGAGTTACGGAAAACTTTGCCTTTCAGTGTGTATGCCATCAGTGATGGTTGTAAAATATTTCCAGTGCACGGAAAAGTTTGCCAGTCCAAGAGAAGTTATCATGTCAAATGCAGCATCCCAGTATGACTCCTAAGATACTTCAAACTAGTAGAAACTTAAGTATAACCAGTGAGTGTGTTTTCTTAAACACAGTGCTAAACTTGTAGCTTAAAAATGTGTCTCCTGGAAGCGTGGGATTTGTATGCCATGGGCTGAAGTGTAAAAAGGCTCTGTGCCCATTTTCTTCAGTGCAAGGAACTTCAATATAGCAGTGGTGATCGAAATGCTTGATACTGCACCCACTTGTTATTAGGAAAGATGAATAAGATGGTTTTAATTCCCATCTTATGAGCAGGCAGTTCTATACGATTGGTATTGTGTCCAGGCTGTGGATATGGTGCACACAGGTGAAATATTGTCCGTTATTAAAAAGTAGTGAATTCGGAAATATGAAATATTGCTATTGCCACTGTACAGTGATCAAGTTCTCGACTGTACCTTAGTAAGACCATTCCACTTCTCATTTTTCTCTTCATAATGTGCTGGTTTTATTTTGTTGCACAGCCATACCCACATTCTTGTTTTTAACTTGAAGTTAGTGAAACATCTTGCTGATACTTTTCCATTAACCTTGCTTGGATGAAGATAACAGTGGTGTAGCACGATATTTTTTTTTTTATTATTGATTCCCTCCTTTCTCTCCCTGAATTGCTAAGCCCAACACAGAGAGGAGTGAAGAGCTATTTTTAAAATACCTGTTATGCTTAAAAACTGTAGATAAAAGACGCTGACAATTTTTCTCTTATTCTGCTCTCTCGGTTGTCAGCTGTTATTGGAGCAATTTAACCTCCAGCTGAGAGGGTGGACAAGTAGCACCCTCTTGGATCTCTTTGCAGTGCAGGCCATGAAAATAGCTTTGTGGATGGCTTTATGCAGTGCCTTGCGTTCGCCAGTTTTCCAAAAGCAAATTGACCTTTGCTGTGTAACGTTTTATGTCAAGTAGGAGATCAGACCTGCAGGTGCTTGTGCTGGAATTTCCTCTAAGTGCAGTATTAGATTTTCTGTTGTAATGGTGATACCAGCTATTATGCTAGTTGGTGTTTCCTCCGTTCCCCCTCCTCCTTTTTTTCGATTCAGCCGGGGCTGCCTCTAAATGCATCTGTAGAAATCCTTACTGCAGCTTGTAATGGCAGGGCAAGAAAGGGGAGCCCTGAGCATCTCAGCCTAAAAATACCCTCTGTGCAGGTGTAGCTCGCAGCAACATCTCCTCCGCCTCTTCTGGTGGCGACTCGGCGCTGGGGCTTTCGCTGCAGGCTGCGATGGCGGAAGCAGGTGGGATGTGGGCCCCGATCCCAGCCCTACGATCAGCAGTTTCTCTGCTGCCTTGAAACTGAGTGGAGTGGCTAAAATGTGTGCGGACTTACAAGATTCAAAGTGATACATTTGTCTGCTAGGCCTTCTTCAAGCTGTGGAGGGAAAAATAGAACAAGCTTAGTTTTTCCATAATTTCCCCTCCCGTAGCCCAAAGGAGACTACACGGCAGAGATGTCTTCTCTAATCTTCTCTTCCTACCCTGCATTATTTTCTTTCCCTCCTCCTTTCCTTCTGTCTCACAGCTCCCCTCTCCACACGCACACATGCAGACTTTTGACAGCACACCAGTTTTATTCGCGAGCTCTCTTTTTAGCCCACATGGGTGTCTAGTCAGTGCCTTAGCCCTGGCTAATACATGAGAGTTTGAATAAATGTATAACAGCAGGTAGCAAGTGACTGTTGACAGGGTGACATATTGACTTAATATCTTGTGTTATGTGATATGAAGGATGTGCCTTTTGGTGCGTATTTTCGTTTTAATTTTTTTTTTGGTGTTTCTTAGGCAGACACTTGTAGGCAGTTTTGAGTAATTGTCTGAAATCATTAACATGTTTATTAAATAAGGAAGCAGAGTGCATTATCTAGCAAATCAATTATGTAAATGCAAAAAAAGCATAAGAGATTAGTCTTTAACTGTTGCTGAGCTGCATCCACTTCCCTAAATTATAGATGAAAGTGGCTGGATTTTTTTGGGACTGTGTATGTGTGGTGTTAGGCTCCACTTTGCTCTCTCGGAGCTTAAAGTAACAGCAATTAATTGGTGCTATTGTGCAAGAAGAGGGCATTCCTGATGTACACTAATGAACGCCAGTGTGCATACATCCTTTCTATACAGGGAAACAGATGGTCTGTAGTAAGGACCAGAAGTAATCTCAATTGGAGAGTCTGGATGACAAGATAAACTGACAGCAAAGCCCTAGCAATTTATTCTCTCATCTAGACACTGGGAAAAAATCTCCAGGAAGATCTGTTAATCTCTGGCATTTTTAGCAGTATGTTTTCTTTCAGGTGACTTATGATCAAATGAGACTATGCCTCTACAGTTTTACCAATCCTCAACTTCAAGAAGAGGGGAGAATAAGGCTCATCACTCACTGTGTGTGTGGAAAACTCACCCCTTTCAATTACAGCTGTATAAATGGTGTGCTTAGGGGACCATGCGGTAATAATAATACAAACTACACAGCTCCATTTTCACCTGCTGCATTTTTGGTTGTGCTCAGTTGGAAAGAGAATACTCTAATTCAGGCACTATGACTTAACTGCTGCTCTGAAGCATATTGCACAGAAAGAAGGAAGTCTTGCATCTTATGTAAATGGTGGGTACATGTGCAGGAGTAAGAGAAAAAGTTATGGATGCATTTTAAAAGTAAGTGAAGCTCGTGGAAGCATTATCATTCTTCTGTATTACCTACATGTATGGTCTTAAGCTTCCAGTAGGAGCTGGGGCCTTCCCAGAAGTTATCACTGTGCAGCAGAGAAGTGGAACGTCTATCCCACTAACTGTTCTTTCACCACACTATTGTTTTGCTGCCATGTCAGCTTCTGTGTGTCTTCCACAGAGGTGTGCAGAGGTTGGACTGCTTCCAGATGCCCAGCTCAGGGGACACAGAATTTCCCTATAGTGTTGACTTTGCAGATGATCATAAATGCTCAAATTTTCTACAGCACAGTTGTCCTGAGGACACTCTGTAGTTTCATCTCTACTGGAATGCTGGCACAAGTAATTCAGCTCTTTATTTCCATTGGTTTTATTTCTTATCCAGGCTTGACTTTGGTTTGTTGAAGCGACTAACTTCTGCTGGCTTGACAGATCACATCCTATCACCAGAGCCCAAGGTTGCCTCCAAGGAGTAGAGGCAAGGAACTTTTCCTTCTCCTTCTCCTCTGGTACTCACTCTTGTGCCCTAGTCCTGACAGGCAGCTTGATGAAGAAAGGCTTTGCAGTCTTACCTCTCTTTTGACAGGCTGTGCACTGCGGCGACAGAGTCATTACACCATGTATTCCAGGAGTTAACTTGTCATAATATCAGCAACTGTGCTACAGACCTTCATATAAAGGATGCACACTGCTTTCCTGTGTTCTCACCATGTTAGTTGGAGGCAGCTATCAGAATGCAATTCCGTTCACCAGTGTAGTCACATATGTCTGACTTTTATTTGCTGTCATTTGAAGACTTTCTGGAGTGTGTGGTGTTGTGATGTTAGAAATGTGGAGATGTGGCGATTCAGCTGGAGACAGTAAATTATATTATTGTCCCTGAAAGTAGGATTGGTTTAGTTTCTGATGAAATTTTCCTTCATGAAAATCTTGTTTAAGGACAATGCCTTCCCAGGAATTCTTAGTGTTAAGGTAACAGGACGTTAAGTGTGTCATGTTTATTAATTGTCAAAATTAGATCAATCATAACAAGAGCTAGCAGATATGTCTGGTTGAGCTGAAAGATGAAGATGGAAGAGCTAGCGGATATCACCAAGGAGCTAAGAGATGCCAGGAGAGATGAAAAATGTGGCTGGATGAGCCGAAGGGGGATTGGAAAAATGCAGTCCCAGTCATTGCCTCAGGGAAGAAATAGTAAACCTTGTAGACATTGAAAAAATGTCTCAAGTGAGCAGGAATTGGAGGGGTTTGTTTTGTGCCATTGTCTCTGACTCTCGTTTGCAATGTCTGCCTCTTCCTCTTAGTGAGAAGTTACCATAGGGGAATAAATGCTGTGATTGCTGGGATTTGGAGTTTTAGTCATGTTCAGATTAAAAAGCGAACTGTAAAATATTATTGTGCTTGTGCTGATTCTTTCTGACCTTAGCAGTGTCCATGTTTGGCACTTGCAGAGACTTGAGAATCTTTAGCCTGCAGTGTTAAAGATCTTTATCCCACAATGACTCACTTGGGCACACGTTCCTCTACCTGGGCAGAGAGTAGGAATAAACTCAAGGTTGAAAGGTGGGTGATCCACGTCCAGCTCTCTGCTTTCGAAGAGCCTTTGGGAAGCAGATACAGCGGTGTGATCTGTGTGACTGTTGTAGTTCTCCTCTCTGAAGTGGGAAGGGCACTCTACGGTAATGTAAGACGAAATGCATTGGAGTTTGCAAAACACCGAAGTTTTGGGTTTGCAAAGTACTCGAGTAGCTCTGATAATACTGCCAGGGAACTGTTAGATACAGAATGGAACCTATATCGTTAAGTATATCTTAATAAGAAAACAACATCAATATATGACATATGGCCTTTTGAATATATTAAAATATGAACTATATTCCTTATTAAATATATCTCCTTACTTAAGGGATGTATTTATCTGGAATGTGCAGGTAGCTATTGCACTGAGGTTTTTAAGTGGAGATTGCACAATACCCTTTTCAGTTATTTCCAGTATCTTAAAAGCTCACTGGACTATAACAAAAAGAGTAACGGCAACACATCATCCTGCATTTAGTGAAGCATTCCATCCTTTTACAAATACTTGTTTTTCAAAACCTAGAATGCGAGCTAAATTCTCAAGTAGTGTCTTTTTAAAAGGAGAGCTTGCAGAGCTTTTTCAGATAATGAGGAACGTACTTTATACGATAATACTGCATAGGTATGGTGCTTCTATAAAAGTTGGTCCAGAAAGTCTGCAAAACACCCCCTCATTGATGCTATAAATACATCTTTGTGATGAAGCTCAAAATGTGATGAAAATATTTTGATATTGTGTTTTTAACTTTTGATACATCTCTTGGCTTTAAAGATAAAAGGATTCGCTCCTAGGATTTACACTCCTCTGATGTGATTAAAACCAGATAGGTGTACTGTAAATAGAATATGCTCTGTATGATGGTAGGTATGGCTTAGTGTTTTTGAGCAGGAGGTTTCTTACCGTGGAAAAACAGCTTTTCTTGATGAGTTGCTTGTCACTGTTTTTAGCAGCACCTCCTTTAATCTATTATTCATTTTGGAAGACTTAATAGTATGGTTTGGGCGTGGGCTGGTACCAGACACCAGTAGAGTATAACCCCTGCAAAAATAAGAGATCCACGGAGCTATCGGGGATGGAGTGGAAAAGAGTGCGAATGCATCCTTGCTTTTTAAAAATAACTCCCCTGTCTAAAAAAGAGCCACAATGTTACGTGCTGTAAACTCTATCCTATAGCCCCCTATTTGAATGCCTGATTGAGCAGGCAAAAAGATGAGTTTCTGTGCAACTTATGCCCACGAGAACCAAGACCCCTGTTCTCTAGTGAAGGGAGATCTGCCCTCGTTGTCTGATAATGATTGGAACATGGAGCAGTATCTAGGAAGACTGCATCTAATATTTTTTTCTCTAGCCCATTAACGCAAACCGGGGTGTTTGTGGAAGGTCTGCGGTTTCTTCCCCATGGTTTCCTGCGAGGTCTTTAGGGCTGTAGTTTGGTGTGCATGTAATGACTGTGAAGTCCTATGTGACCGTGGATTTGTTGCAGTCGCTATGTGCATATAGATGGATGTATTTATAGAAGAATCGCTGTGAATGTGAGAAATAAGCCTTTGAAGTGTCAAGCCAAATATTCTGGGGGGAAAAAAGAAGATTTCTTGTCTACATCAGAAGCTTGCATTTCATATAGACTTGTCTCATTTTACCCAAAATATCTCCCCACAGGTTAGGAGAGCTGAAAACAATAATAATAATAATAATAATGGGGAATGTAGAGGGAGGCAGAGTGTGTGTGGGTTGGGGGGGGAGAGAAGAGGGAAGTAACAAACATCTCCGAAATGTTTTTGTTCCTCCTTACTTATGACTTGTTTCTTTCCAGTAGCTTTTTCTCTTACTTTATTTCCTCTTCTGTCGTAGAGCTGCCAGGGAGACAGAGCTCTGTTGCTTTCCCTTCGGTCAGACCCCTGCAGGTGTCCTACTGGCAAGGAACAAGGGATGGAGGACAGCTTCCAGTGCTCTCTGAGCAGGCTGGACCCCCCCAAAGCTCCGTGATGTGATGCTAAGTCAGGGTGATGGGAGCTAGAAGATGGATGCATGCCTCTCAGCTCCCAGCATGGCTGCCACCACAAAACTAGTCCAAGCCTGACACGAAGCTTTTCCTTTGTTCGTTGCTTTCCTTAGAGAAAGAAAAGGCATACAGATACTCCAGAGTCACAAAAGAAGGGGTCTGCTGTTTTTTCATTAAGCTACTACTGTGATATTATAAGAGTAGGCTGAGCGACTTTTGGATATGGATTAAAGCCAGGGAATGTTACCAAAAGGAGGGTTTTTGCAAAGCAAAATAAAACACAGAAGTCTTTCAAAATTAACTCTTCAGTGGATGGCAGTGGTTTTGTGCATTACTTCCATTCTAAAAATAGGAAAGCAACCATTTTTATCGAGAACTGTTTCAGGCTGCAGTTCCAGGCTGGTAGGTGTCTTGGCACATGTTGCCACTGGGATGTCTCAAAATCTTCAGTTGGTGCTTTCAGTGAGAAATCCTTGCTCTCCATTAGCAGGTTTGAGAAGGGAGTCTCTGCTTCCTTTGCTGTATCTTTATGGTTTGAATACAATATATCCGTGTCCCAGTTGGAATTTCTAAGTTTTGCTCTAACAGAAAGAAATCTTGAGAGGGCCATCTACAGTGCTTGTATAACCTTCAAAAACATATGTTGCAAATACGGTGTTAAGGATGAGAAATTCTTCCTTTCTTGATTGTAGGTCATTACTTATGTAGTGCTCATTTTTTCTGATAATATAGGTGATCTTTCCATTCCTCCTTCTTTTGAATGTAATGTGTAGTACTGTAGTTGAAGAAAACCGAGAGGGCTGGCTTAGAAGTGGGATGCAAGATAGTCTGTTTTTAAAATACCATATACTTTGTAGTATTAAGTCTTTTCATGCTCTGATGCAAGGTTGTGTGCTAACAGCATGCACCGGTAAGAGATCATTTCAGTCCTGAGCTACTAAATCCTTCCAAACAGTGTGATTTTTAAACGAGGTCTGTGAAATCTAGCCAAGCTTTGTTGTGCTCTGTATTTGAAATCCATTATTTTGTGTCATATATTGTTGCAATCTTTGTGACTTGTTTTAGTTTTGTTCTTGGAGAGTGTTGGTAAAATAGCAGTGATATTAATATTTTTTTCCAGTGTCCTGGAGACATAAGCAAGAAATCTTACAGTTAAATTAGCAATAGGTTGCTAGCTTCCAGCTCTAGTATGCATTTTGAAAAATTTGAGAGACCCAAATTAAGTGAGCGAGAGTGTGGAATTAAGGCGATGTTAAAATGTGGCTGCAAATAGCTGTAAGTGTCAATAATTGCAGATGCTTCGTCTTTTAATGGAAATACCTGGGTTGGACTGGGCCTGCACCTTGGCATTTGAATTGACTTGCGCTGCTGTAGGTAAATGTTAACATGCAGCAAACACTGCAGGCAGATGAGCTGGCTGCCAAAGGAAGGGTATTTTTCAAATGTACTGCTGTAGAGTTGAATGAGGAGCTGAGAATATGGTTTCTTTGAGAGATTTAAAATATTAAAGAAGCCGGTAGCAATAAATGAAAGTGCGCCCATTGGTTAACAGCATTTGGCTATATATCAAGACCATTTGTGGAAGTAAAACTTGTAACATAAATTACCGAATACTGAATTACTGCAATGTGTTAAGGATTCTTTTTAATTACAGGATGTTAAGGCTTCAAAAATAAAATTCTTCAAAGTTAATCATGGAGTAAAATAACTCCATATTTAGCTGAGCTTCAACTTCATTAAAACTGTTCAAACGGCTGATGGAGCCCTAATAAGTTTTGTTCAAAGATACGACATCTTTGAAAATTTTCTGTAAATCTAACTCTATTATCTTTGATACTCTCTAATTGGATATAGTGATCTCTATTCATGTTGTCTAGTGGATTGCAGCTGTGATAAGGTGTTGTGAATGTATCCTGTTGTCCTGAAATTAGCAAATCCAGGGATTGTAAAGGCTATTTTCACAGTAGTATTTAAGCCCTTCAGGCAATGTTTTATCACAAGGCGAGTACAAAATGCGTGTTTTGCCTTGTATAAATATAAGACCACTTTGGGGAGTGGAAGATGGGGGGGGAAAAAATGGAGTAAGCAACATTCTGACAGTAGCAAATCATTAATGAGGGCACTGGTTCCTAAATTATTTACAATGTATTCCATGAGCTCATCTGTTTTAGAGTTCTTAATATTGAATGTGTTGTTTGTTATATACAAATATTTTTCTCTCCGTTTCTTTCAGATTTCCTTTCTGCGATATAATTTAATTACTGATGCTGTTTACTCTCTGGAGCTGTAAAGATTTTTATTTTTTTTTTTCCTTCTGCAAAGTAAAATCACTAATTTATTACAGAGCATCATCTTAGGAGAAGGTGTCGATGCTGTGGAGATGATGAAGTGTGGGGTCGTGGTGTTTCTTCTCGCAGACCGAGGTGGAGCAGAGAGGGACAGGGTGGCGAGATGTGCCGGAGGGAGGTAGCTGGTGATCTCCTGTCCCTCTGTCCCTTTGTCCCTGTCCCTGTCCCTGTCCCTGTCCCTGTCCCTGTCCCTGTCCCTGTCCCTGTCCCTGTCCCTGTCCCTGTCCCTGTCCCTGTCCCTGTCCCTGTCCCTGTCCCTGTCCCTGTCCCTGTCCCTGTCCCTGTCCCTGTCCCTGCCCGAGGGGGTGCCGGCGGCGGGGCAGGGCGGTGCCAGGCCCTCTCTGCTGTGGGGAGCTGTTACTTTCAGGACCATCAGCCCTTCACCCTCCTCTTGGTGTCCCTTAGAGCAGCTCCAACGGCGGCTACAGAAGTAGCACTTTGCCCTCTGCTGGGAAAGTGGGTTTGACAAAGACGTGATGTGAACTGTTGTGACAAACATTCTGTTTAAAGACACCGCGCAAGTCTGAAGAAATACTTGCCAGGCTTGTAGAAATGTTTTTTTTTTTTTGGCGCTTCGTTTTCTCAGATGATGTAGCAATGGCCTAAGTTTCTGTCCTCTTTAAGCGTGTGATGTTTTTTGTCCTCTAGAATGTCTATTCCTTTTATGTTAGTGTTGTCATTAGAAGTCATCTGTGGCTGTTAGGCTGGGATGAAGTCCTTTGCCCCAGTGCCTCCTCATAATATGAGAGCACTGAGCTACTGCGCCCTACTCCGTGCTGTATGTACGGATCTGATTTGCCGTGTGAAAAATCAAACAAAAAGTGGAAATGGCCTGATTTCTAGTTCTGATTTGGAAGCAGGCAAAGTACTTTTTGCATTTCTAGACTAATTTCAGCCAAAGTTGTTGGAAGGATAATAAAAGCAGTAACTTTTTACTCGATGTTCTGAAATTTAGGCAAGAACAATTTTTTTTCACTGGTGTCTTGTGATGCTCCTCAAATGGGCTCCTACTTCTTAAATAACTGTAATTGTGGATATGACCATTCCTCCTTTGTATTTTTCTTGTTAGCAACGACATAGACTCTTCCACTACAAAGTTACCCAATGTTTTAATGAATACAGTGCTTTTCATGATGTTTAGCTGGCCAAATACCTTCTTGCACACCACCAGCAATGACAAAGCCTGGTTTTCTGAAATAATACATATTATCACCTTAAAAATATTGTTATAGTAGATAAAGCTTCATGCCTTTTCAGTGAAAAACATAGTTATGCTCAACTTTCATCTCTACAAGTGAGAAAATATAGAATGAGAAATATTAGTGCGATGAGAAAATACTGTATAGCTTATTCCCCTGTATACAAGATTCTCCATTTTACTGTCAGTGTTGCCGTTTTATTGAACTTGCTCTGAAACAGAGAGGCTGATTAACATGAAGCATCAACACAAAGCCCTTGTGCTTTGTTCATGGAAACGTAATGTATTACTGTATTTTGGGGGGGTGAATTTTATTCCTGCCCCTGAAGTGCAAAGCAGCTTCACAAGACTTTTCAGACCCTTTCAGTGGTCTTTGATGTAGGGATATTTTTAATTGTGGTTTGAAAGCCCTTATGTCTTTTGGTGAAGTTTTATCCTTGGGAGTATTCAGCTGGAATATGAAAGATACTGTGCTCCATGGCTG
Organism: Chionis minor; assembly: GCA_013398295.1. Classification (NCBI taxonomy): domain Eukaryota; kingdom Metazoa; phylum Chordata; class Aves; order Charadriiformes; family Chionidae; genus Chionis; species Chionis minor. The sequence goes on from VZSF01010886.1 coordinate 1,221,171, forward strand.
GCATCCATCAAGGATTGTAGGATTTTTAAGAGTGAAAACTGTAGTTCGTACAGAAGAAATTGGCATAGAAGTCCCACAGAGGACAATGTTATTGAAGATGTTTAGAAATCTGTCTTCTGTTTAGATACCTAGAGTATGTTAGGAGCTTTATCAGGGATATTTAGTAGTAATGTAGTGTGGAGGTCCTTCTTGTTACTACATTCACATTTGATACGCCATGAAACAGAAATTTCAGTCACTGTAACTGAACTGAATTAGCTTTTGTTTCTTACGAGTTGTCATTTTATCTTCAGCTCTGTCCCAAGGACGTAGGCGATTACTTTATTTTACTGTATTTTTCTGAAGGAGCTTCTTTGCATTAAGAGAGAGAGCTCAGGAGCAGGAAACAAAATAGAGACAAAACCCATATTATTTGCTTGATGGTTTGTGAAAATGCCAAATGCATACCTTGATTTTCTGCCCAGCTCAAAATTTGTTTAGTTTTAAAAGCCTGAATTCTCCTATTATTCATTTTTACAATTTTAATTAATTTTAATTTAGCTTGGTGACTTACAAAGAAAAAAAAGAAGACAAAAAACCCCCCAGCCTCCCCACTTATGAAGGCCGATTTAAAATCTGTATGAAACAATTCTTCCATGAGAGCTGTTATCATGCCCTGTCACACACAGGTTTGTGTACTTGTGGCATCGAGTTACATCATCTTTATAGAAACCCTCCCTGTGTACTCGGTGTGGAGGTTTTGTTGTTGTTGTTCATGTGTGTGGATGTATTTTCATGTGCATTATTAAATGAAACCTTGTTTAAAATTAACTGTTGTCTAAGGCTCTAAGGATTTTGGGTTTTTAATAACTCCTCTGCATTGTGCTTTTTCCAGTTGTTTTTATACAATCTCCCCCTTAAATAGAAATGGCTTGTTTGATAGAATGTGAAAAGATGTATTGTGCCAGGGCGTTTGGAAGTGGATGCGTACGTATGCATCCACGCAACCCTGCTGTAAGATTTGGTGAAGGTGGCTGGAGATCTTCTCAACTTCGAGAAGGTGGGGGGGGAGGGGGGGAAGAGTGAATTGATGGGATACAGAGGCACTTCCCTAAGTTTTGTGGAGTTCTACTGATGTATGAGAAGCCTTGTTCTGTGGATATGGCATGTGTGTTGAAGCTGTTGGACGCTGTTCCCAGCTCTGTCACGGGCTCCTGATGCAGCCACGTGCACGTCGTTTGGTGTCTCCGAGCCTCGGTTGTCAGTATTGTCAGGTTCCTGAAGGCTCTTTGACAGCATCGCAGAAGTGGGGACGAGTGGTGGTGAATGAAGTGACGAGTGAAGGACGAGTGATGGTGAATGAATCCCACAACTGTATGGGATTCGTTACGTTTTAGGCTTTTTATAATTTGTGTTTTTTGCTGTAACTCAGCTGCAGGCATTTTTGTGTTACTATGTTTTTTGAATCTTGACGATAACACTGATAACATTCTTCATTATTATGAGGTACTACAATGAATAATGTGGAGTGTCTTTATTTGTATCATTTTTCTTCTCATCAGACAAATCCCATTCCTTGTAATCCTTAGTGTTTCCGTGTCTCGTCGATTGTGCACACTCACTTTCACTTGTTTGATAATTTGAGTGGTGAAGATTTAATAATCTTTCTTTGTCGTCTTCTGAAGTGAATTGTCAGGTAATAGTGATACTGAATCTCTCAGTCACGAGGTTCTGCTTCTTTCTGCACAGAGCGCTATTGCAGGCATTGCTGAACACCGATTTCAGGCTGCAGAATCATAGCAGCAGTGAGACTAGCTCATAGATTAAAATGTATTGCTGTTCAAAGACTATCTTCCTTCCCCCCTGCCCCTAACGGGTGCTTTATGTACCACTGTATATTTACTGAATCTCAATAGTGACCCCATTTCTCACTTTTATCAGTGGATAGTGTCAACACAGCGGTGCCATACACAAATGTCTCCTCCATAACTCCAAGGTACAGGAAATAGAGGGAAACAATTAAGCAGGGGTAAAAAAAACATCTGCACATATGTAGGGCAGAGGAATCAATTGTAGTAAGTGAAAGAGAGCTGTTTGAGCATTGAGGGGCAGAGACAGAAAGAGAGAAGGTAGCCAGCCTCCCCAGCTACCTTTTGCAAGTTAGTCAACAACTGTTGTCTTGATAAATAGCTCGTGCTGAAACTGTCCTAGCAACAGCTATGTTTAACACTGCCTTCTGGTGCGGATTATGGATAGCAGTGCAGGAAGAGTAATTTTCAGAATGTCCTTTTACACAGACAAGCTGGGAAAAGGACTATTAAGATACTAGTTTTTAAAAACATTGCTTGACTATATCCAGGGAGGGATTGTAAGTAAGGTGCAAATTAGCATGTGAGCAGGAGGTGACTTTATAAAAGTATGGGTAAGGTAGAAGAAAAGTGATTGGTGAGAGTAGAAATGGAGAGGAGATGAAAGATGAACAAGGAGAAGGTTAGGAAAAATATGAAGTGGGACCAAGATAAACTCTGGCTTTGAGAGTTAAAGATGACAGAAATTACAGTAGCTATTCATCTCTACCTTGGCTGAATGCAGAGGAGTGTAAAAGTTAAGGTCCCGTTAAAGGGCAGGTCAGCAGTGTGACTTCATCATTCTGTGCTCCTACTGTAATACAAGGGCTTGAAAAAGGGAACGAGGTGAACTGAAGGTACATTGGAACATAAAATCCTCCTTTTTCTCCTTTTTAGAAAGACACGATGATTCAGCATGAAATATGGGCAGTAGCGTGCGCTGCTTTGAACTGGATTAGTTTTACTTATGCGTTAAAAACAATTGCTGCATTAAAGGTGGATATCCCCAAAACTTAGGCTGTTTCCATCCAGATGAAAATTACGTAATTGTATCAGATCTCTGTCCTATTTAGTGTCCCCTTTATCTGACAATGCTCTGTGTTGGCTGCTGTGAAGGAAAGTGTAAGAAAACCCACAACACCGAATTAGGGAATCATGTGATATTTTTTCCATCTGAGCTGAAGACTGGCTTCTGCTGTGAAGTGTTTGGATTTCTATCCCTTCCACATTTATTGAATTCTGTGCAATGTAATACAGGATACTCTCATCAGCTATGTGATTCTCAAAACCTTTTAAAAAGCTGCAGCACTGATTATCTTGTGCATCTGGAGCTCCATTCTTTAGCTGCCTTCTGATATTCGTTCATGTGGTGACAACCATCTTGGGTTGGTCCTTGGCACAGCCATACTAAACATAACAGAAATACTAGCATAAGAGATAAAGGTAAGATTAAAAAAAAAAAAGAACTTAACTTTTAATAAACAAAGGTTCTCATGCACATTATCTTGCAGATTTCTTGCGGATTAGACTAAAGTATCTCAGCAGTTTGTTTTTGTCATAACATCACAATTCTGTTAATTCCTGCATTTTCAGCTCAGAGGAAAAAAACCACCAACCCTTCATTCAAGGATCTCATTTTAGGTCTGGCGCTTTTGTAACATCAGAGGTAAATGGAATTCTCATTTCCCAAATATATTGGAGTCCTCACAGGATCTGCTGTTTTTCCATCGTACAGAAACACACAATATGTGGCAGTTTCCAACTCTGCTGGGAAGTTGGAGGTTTGCAAGTAAAAATCTTTCCGTCTGGCTATCAGAAACCAGACTCTGGTGAATGGAGGTAGGTAGAAGCCAGTGTTCACACGTAGACCTATGCTGAGACTATTCTCTGTGGGAGTGCCAAATGAAGTCTTGGTTCGTGTATGTAATTTCTTAGTCACATCCGTATTTAGAAAGATGCTTTGTTTAATTCTTTGTATTTGAAAAAGCTCAATAATTTGTCAATGAATTTAAGCATTAAAAATTTTGCTCCTGCAATTTCACTTTGATATTTCCAGCTGATGTATTCCAGGGAAATGAACTCTAAACCTCCTGGTGCCAAAGGATATCTCCTGGATGTTGATATTCCATGCTAGTTGCATTCTTTTTTTAGTGTTGTCCTCCAGTTGTTCCTTATTATAATGCCCAAAGAGATGATACATCAGTATCTTAGCCCCTAGACACCACTGCAATTTGTCCAATAGCTGTCACTGAACTACAGGCAGTTTTAGAATGTTACATTTTTGTGTTAAGGAAAGTTGTTTTTTCCTGGCAGTGTTTTACGTACTCTTCCGCCCCCGCCCCCCCCCGCAATGCTGAGCTGAAACTGAAGTTCAAGTATACCTCAAACATTTGCCTGATAATTAAAATTACGGGAGGAGCATATAGTTCTTCTCTTTGGAGTGGGAGTTTCAAAGGAAAATAGGAGAAATGATAGTGAGGTAAGTCACTGACTTGCTCTGACTTACAAATGGTAGAGGGGTTTTTTCCAAAATATTTAAGAGTAGAACTGAATCAGTTGAGGTTTCCTCCAGGTTTCCAGTTGTCTGGCTTGCAAAATAAAATGGCAACAGCGGAGTACGGAATTGTTCTCCAAATATAAGAAACCCGCAGTGTGTCTCAAGAGATCAGTAGGAAAGTAAAAAGAGGTTAAAACCTTAGTGAGAATCATTAATGGAAATTGAGCAAACAGCTCTGTCGCCAAGAGGGAAAAATTGTTTCATATATGAGTGATGATGTGTATCCTAATAAAAGACATCTTTTCACACCCACCAGGAATAAGACATATTCTGTACTTTTATATCCTATCTTGTTTTGAGTAGGAAGAGTATCTTTTTTTAAGAAGAAAAATGTTTCATTAGGAAAGAGGTTTTCCCACATGTGGAAGAAATTCACGAATCGTTTCCATCAGAGTGTGTACAAAGGCAGAGGCGCGTGCCATAAGAGAAAAGAACAACTGATATTTTTCAGTTGACCTTCAGCATGGAAGCGATCTGGTAGTGCTCTGACTGGTTTGTGACAAAGGAGTTGTCTTTAATGAGGGGAAAATAAAAATTAGGGCCCCTTCATCAGCTGGAATGCTGAATATATTGAAATGTTTTCTGTTGAGCTTTAAAAAGACAGAGTTAAAACTGTGACTGGAGACAACAGATGCCAAGAAAGGTGACAAACAGGTGCCTGTGTCATACTACCTCTGCTCTGTAGTCTCGAGTGGGAGGAATATTGTTGCTCGATGGAAGGTGTGTGTTCAGGTGAGGAAGTTCAGCTGAAAGAGGCATAACCCGAGGCTCTGAGTCATACAGGCAAAATCCCATTTTGGAATGGGGGCAAGATGTGTGACATGAAAGGGGAAGAAGATGAGGTCTAGGGTTGTTTTGGGAGGCACTTGGGGGATGCCAAACATTCCAAGAAGGTGTTGAAGTGGGTGGCCGTCACCCTTTCATCTCCTCTCTTTCCTTCCTGCCATACTTTCTTCCTTCCCTCCTGCTGTCCTAGAGCCCGTATCCCCACCCGGTGAGCAGCAGCCTCCTCCTAGTTGCCTGATTTCACTTCCCTCTCTCTTAGGCAGCTGCGAAACGGGAGAGAGAAAAGGCACCACCTTATATCAGAGGGAAACACTAAATGGAGCCTGGATGGGAAGCAAGAAGGTGGCTCCATGGGGAAAGCATTCTTTTGTGGTTTTCAGGGGGTGTGCAGTAAGGACTTTCTGCTCTTCAAACTCCAGGCTATTGAGGAGAGAAGCCGTTGCGGCTGGCGTGGCTGCTGGCAGCTGTTCCTGGCAGCCGTCTGCTCTGACTGTGCCTTGGGGCAGCCCTGGGCATAAATACTTGAGCAAGTTTGGGTCTCTTCCTCTGCTGCCAAGCTCCAGGTGGAATGAAACTGCTGAGAAGAGGACAGTAGTTACCCACACCTTGGAGCTAGACAAGAACACCTTCTCTTTTGAAATGTAGTAGCGTTTTGTATGAAGTCAGGTTCCAGTTCTCCAGCTGCAAAATGCTGGCTAATTGGTTTAAGAGCTTCTTGCCTTCTAATTGACTATTATTAGAAGAAATAAATTACTTATTCTATAATATATTTTACAGCGGGTGTTAGTCACTTTTCCTGTCACTGATGTCAGAAAAGACCCAACTGATGGTACACATGGGAGTGCGCAAGAAGAGAGGGAACAGAGGGGTGGATCTACAGTTGTACCTGGCCAAAATGTTAAGCAGAACTATTTTCATAGATATTTTGGAACAGAAAGACATACAAATTGAGGGATGCAGGAGAAGGGTTGTGGTGAAGCACACCAGCTCTCTCAGGGGACTAAAATAGGAAGCACTTAATTGTCCTACAGATGGAGATGTATTGGCGTTACTATCTAACATCTGCACTGCCAGAAATACAAAACCTGAAGAAGGGAGGGTCTCCAGCTGCAGCAAGTAGTTGAATGGGAACAGTTCCTGCAAGGCAAGAAGGCCTGAGAGGAGGCTGTTCTGAGTTATCACCGGCTAGAGACTTGTTTTATGGGCTCATGAATAAGATTAGGAATTTCCCTAGGTAAAGGAAGGCTCAGTCAACAGTTCCTGTGATCCGGAATCTCTGAGGTAAGCAGAAGCCTGGGAACAAAATGATACACTGCTCTTGTTTCCTTTCTTTGCAAACTGCTTGACAGCTGAGTGGGAGAGACAGCCAACGGATGGCAGAGGGAAAGGAAAATCTGTGCTTCGTTCTAACCCCTTCGTTTGCTCTGTCGGGAACTTGCCCAGCTGCTACCAACTTACTTTGGTACCTTAAAAGAGGTTTCTTTTTCAAGGCCTTTCCGAGCTTAGTTGATACAGTACTGCAGGGTGAAATGCCGTTTGCCAAATCTGCAGTTTCTATGAGAAGACTTTTCAACTTATCCCATTTATGGCATAGTAAGATAATACTGCTTAATTTCAACAGGAACTTTCATGCAGAATTTTCCCTTGGTTTGACACGTTCACACGAAGGTTTTTGGGGGGTTGGTGGTTGTTTTAATGAATTACAAGGCCTTTAAGAAGTTATATTTACCCAGTATTTTATTGTAAGAAGCAGGTTTACTTAGTCCTTCAACAAATGGTACAATAAACTGTCTTTTTCTTTTTAATGGTGTCCCAAGGAATGCATTAGTCTTTGAAACTGAAATACTTTGACATCAGACTGAGTGATGAGTTGCTATGGTTTCAAGGGCAGTGTTAGCACTAGAAAAAAGAGCGCATCCTTGAAATGTGCACACATGCAGTCCTGGGCTCCTATATATTTCATGACCAGAACTTAGGAAGTAGCTTTCCGCATCAGTGGCTTCAGCACAGGGCTTAAGGAGAATTTGAAGGAAGATGTGAAACTGGATTCCTGTTCATTAATAGCCATTTAATTTGATTTGAGTAGAACTTTGTATATGTGGCAGTTTTTAGCACTTTGATGGAAAAACGGCAAGCTTACGCCTAGTGCACTCTCTGGGCGCAGGGGGAATTTCTAAGGCAGGCAGAAATCAGAGTGGGAGGGAGAGGATTCTTATTTTGATGCGGAATAGACTCTTAATGCAAGCCACTTGTTTCACTTCAAATGATTTCTTCAACCTGCAAAAAAGGGGATGTTTTTATCAGGTAACAACCTTAAAGTATGTGTCTGTATACATGCTTTGTCTGAAAATGCAGCAGCAATACAGCAGGACTTTTTTAGAACATAAAATAATTCTTAATAATGGGAAAAAAGGTATATTAGCCACCTTGCTTTACTTATCATTTAAGTGTCTAACTAAAAATAGAGCCCTAATCAGTTTTCCCTTGAGTCCTTTAGCCTGCAAGTAAGAAATAGATAACTGCTACATGTTTGAAACAATACATTATTTCTCAATGCATTGTAGAAATGTGAATTCCTCTGAGTTATATTTAATGCATATATTTCTAGAAAATATATAGTAGCTTCACTGTGGGTATTGAAACGTGTCTCTGAAAGAATGATTTCCTTAAGTCTTAATGAGTGCCTTATTGATTTGTAATGAACAAACCCTCTTCTCTAGAGACAATCTGTGTCTAGTAAAACAGGTACAGTTACCATGATTGACTGTTATATTGTTTTCTGATATTTCAGTTCCTTCTTCAGTGTAGCCACGGAGGGTTTAGAATAACTGCTGACATTTAGAGCTGTGCTGGATTTCTCCCTGTACCACACATATGTTTCCCTCTTTGCCCAGATAAAACACCACCACTCATTATGTCCTTTACAAGCTTCAGAAATGGGTCTCAGCTGGGTAACCTGGCAGCCCTGGGCTCGGGATTCTCTTGTCTGTCAGGTGCTTTTGTAGAAGTTGAGAGGTTATTAGGACTGGGTGGGTTCACAGAAACAGCGAGGGGTCCACAGTGCGCTTGCCTTCCTTGAATTACATGAATTTTTGGGGGGATTCACCTCTGTTTTTCAGTCCAACTGGTAACATTTGACTTTTCGCGAAAAAGCTACCTGTAATTTTGGAAGTAGTAATTTGATCCTTAATGAGTTCACGGATGTGTTGAGAGCAGCAGGATAAAGGGAAACCACTTGCAAATGAGCAGTGTTCATCTAGAAATTCAGCATTCTCACCAAAGTATTCAAGGGATGAAATGGTGCCAGAGGAGTTCCCAAGACTTTGAATTCCAAATCAGGGATTTCCAACTCGGAACAGCTGTATGTACACTGAGGCTTTTCTCTTCATTTGTCATCTACCTAACAAGCTCGTGGCGTGTACGTATATTTGCCTGTGAATTGCAAGGAAATGTTTTAGAAGTCTATAGGGAATCCAGTTAATCAATTTGATTCATTGCAGTACTTATTAGCCATGATGGCTGAGCCTCAGAAGATTTGCCATTTTCTTTGGGTAAAGTTCACTGTATTCTAAGCCAAAATTGTTGAAATTAATATCTTAACTTTTATTACCCAAAGAAACTGTCAGAGCTCTCTAATGGTTTCAAATGGAGTGAGACCATTTTTATTTTTTTTTAAGCTGGTTCAGCTGAAATGTGTAGTGTGCGTAGTGGAGGCATACGCAAACTGTGGGAAGGGGGAATCTGAATTAAGGTCTGGGTCCTGCCAAAATCTCGTGAGGCCATTTAGGTGATCTTTTTTTATTTTGTCTCTTCACCAACTGCTACTTAACGGCTTGTAAAGATCTTCTGAAACTCTATTACTTGATGCATTAGAGATTTGCCTGCTTCCACCCTCCCCCTTTTGGGATTCTGTGAGGCTTTTTTCTTGTATGCTGTGCCAACAGCAGATTTTGCCGGAGTATTCTTTTTCTCATTAACATCAATTGAAGTGAGACATCAGAAATCCAGGACCATTTGCAATGACAGGACAGTGCCAATGCTCTTCCTTTTATAACCCATAGGAATAAAACTATGCAAAGCATCATCTCATTATTCACATTATGATAGCCTGCATAAATTACAAATCATAAGCTAGGGAAAAAAACTTCGTGATGTCCTTTGTCAAATGTCCAAAGTTTAAATTTTGAGAGGAAATATGAGGACGAATTAAAAAAAAAAAATCAAAATAATATCACCAATGGATTTTAGATGTCTATTTTCCTTTGTTAACAATTTTATCACAATACCACATTAGCCTACTTAGGCAAGTGAGGATAAATGCCGCACCATGCAAGTGTGTACTGAAAACACAGTCTCTTTTTTTTTTTTTTTTTTAAATTTGCTTATAATGGTGAAGTACTGAAGGCATAGAGTTGAAATCAGTTCCTTTATACTGCCTTCGTTTGGTAATGGGGTAGGTGAAATCCTCCTGGATATCATGCCACCTAGGTCTTACTAAATTGAGCAAAATGCCCAGCACGCACTTCGCAGTGTCAGGACCCTTGTGTGTGTCATAAAAAGTACATTCTTTTTTTTTCTTTTCTTAAACTGGGCGAGTCCTCACTTGTACAATGGAATTTTAAAATCATTTTCTTTATGGAGAAATAATTCGGTACCTGTCTGTGGTTTAGTTTTTAAAGCTCACTTTTCAAATTTTTGGGCTTTTCACTGTATTTAGTTTTTATGTGAAGATCTCTGAATAGAGAGAAAACAAGCATACAGACAGCGTTATTGTGAACATTGGTCTTGTTTTCGTTAGGTAAAATATTTGGGTTAATTAACAAAGTAGAATTCAGTTGAATTCAGTGGAGGGAAAGTCATATTGTAGCTTATGCTTAGCATAACCATGCTTCTTTTTTATTGGATTCTGCAGATTTTGGCCCACAGGAGTAGAATAAACCATTTTTCCTCATGGGGACGCAGCCAGAGCAGCCTCTGTCAGAGCTCAAAGCCATTCGGTTTTTCTGCACCTTCATGTTTGAATCTATTCTTCATGTTGGGATACAACAATAGCTGAGGGGTATGGCAGCAGGCTGTGCTCTCCGATACACCCAAGCTGGAAGAACATGCTGATTAGGCATATGATAAATACATTTCCTGGGCTAACGTCTTGAGTCTTGCCACCTTTACAGGCTACAGAAATGGTCAGATGTTTCTTTGGAGAGGAAAATAGTAAGAAAAGAAAAAAGAGCTATCAGTCTTGAGGTATCTCCTCAGATCAGGTGTTACAGTCACATGTCTCTTCTGTAAATAAGCATTTAGGGAAAGCTTTTAGAGGTGGAGGCACGGATGCCTTCATTATAAAGTAAGATATTTAGGAAAATTAAAGGTGTTAAAGTAATAGCTAAAGTTCAACACTTGTTAGAGTATATGTTCAATGGAAATTCATAGAACTCTGTGACTTTAAAACTTCGTAAAAAAAAAAAAAAAAAAAAAAACCAAAACCAAAAAAACCAAAAAACTACCACCCCAAAAAAACCCCAAACCCACAGAAAAGACAAACCTGTGTGACTTTGCTAATCTTCGTAGTTGCGTGGACCAAAGGATCTGTAGAGCTTGACAGTCTTCGATCTGCCTAGGGGAACAAGAGGCTTTTCTTCCGTTGTGGGTCATGAGAAGGAAGTCTGGATTTTGCAATGAGATGGGCAGGGTGGATAGAAAGCCTGAGATGCATTCATTCAAAGGTGTGATTTAATATGTCTGTGTTTCCTTCCTATTCCCAGGAAGAAATGCACTTTAAAATATAGCAGGAAATGGGTTAATTGTTGAGTTAATAAAAAGAAAAGGATCAGCGTATTGTTTAATGATGGTGGGGGGAGTGGGGGAATCCCAGAAAATTTCTGTCAAATTTAAGATCTAAGGGAGTTTGATGTTGCTTCTTTTCTAGATTAATGAAACACACCGTGTTTGCAAAGTGGCATTTCAGGGTGGTTGCAAGGCAAATTCAACATGTTTAAGGAAAAAGGATTTCATCCCTTCGTGCATGCAAAATGATCTAGGGTTGCACTCTTCATAGATCCCTTTCTTTGTATCCCAGCTTTCTGGGACACAGATTTCCGATGTGTCTGGAGCCAAGAGTCAATGAATGTGATGGGAATTGGAATGTACTTCTTAATATCCTGTACTTATTAGTTTGTGCTTGCACAGAATCAGCCAAGGTAATTTTTAGGAAGTGTGCAGGTTGTTTCAGAGTGTCAACAAATCTCTTCAAGACAGAGGAAAACAAAGGACATTTTACAGTCACTTCACGTAGTTTTTCTTAGATTGAAGTAAAGTTCAGTATTAAAGATTAAAACAAAGACAAAACATAACCAAAGGCAGTGTTACTGTAACTCTAAATGTCATACATTCCTTACAGAAAGTATCTCCTCCGATTAATTATGGAACCCCCAGATTTCAAGAAATCGGTTATGGAGGCAGGAGGGATGGCCCTCCAGGGAGAAATCTAAAAATGTTTCATGCTGGCAATAAGAAATTGGTAGGAAAACTAATTGCTATGAAAGACTTTTTTAAAAAAATAAATAAAATACAGAGAAGTCATCAGCTTGAAGTAAGGAGGGAAAAAGAAAAGATGATATGCTATTGAAAGAATTAGTGGAAGAATAGAATGGGTTTGGTATGGTTGTGTCTGAAATGGATGGCCAATTTCAAAGATTTTTATCAGCATTCCTTTGGAGTCACCTCTGTAACTGCTTCCATGCTGACACCACAGGCACGCTTCAAACACAACGTGTTGTGTTCTTTGGTGATTATTTGCATCTATATCCTTTTGTGCTATCAAATGTCATAAACTTTTTTATCATAATTTGTGCCAGAGTGATTTTTTTTTTAAATTTTCTGATTTTTTTGGGGGGTGGGGCTTTTCCCCCCCCTGTAACGTAGTGGGAGTACCTTCTTGCCCGTGTCTGATCTGCAAATGAGAGCAAGGCTGGATTACATTTCGTCTAGCCCCTGTTTTTTTCTGCTGTCCAGCTTGTGCAGCCCAGCTGGCCTTTACCATTTCAGGTACTGCAGTTTTCAGGGTCCATGTTTTATTAACAACTGTCAAACCATGGTGAGGTATAATCACCATGGAAGCTATTGCCTCTGAGATATATTCTGATATAAACATAAGTTAAAGTTTACAAAATGCTGTGCGTTAAAGTTTAGAAATGTTAGAATGGATGCACCCCTGTCCTTTGCGTTCCTGTTAGGGTACGGTTTCTTACTTGTGTGATTGTAATTATTTTTAAATACTGTGTCTGATCTTACTCTCTTCCTTTAAAATCTGGAAAAATCTTGGACCTAGCCATTTGCAAGAATGTACAAGCATGTGACAGAATAGCTTTTGTAGACTTGCACTAACTTATGCTCAGACCACTTAGTAGGCTTTTGCTGCCTGGGGACCAGTTGAAGGAAGAAACTCGGTGAGTTACCTTTTGGTAACAGAAGTGTGGGTTTACCAGATTTTCTGAAAAGCCACAGTTACCTTGTTAGATGCAAAACAAGGAACACTCTTTCCAGTCTGTCTGCTTCCACCTTGAACCGTTTCTGTAGTCAGGATATCCTTCCAGCCTGCCCCGTTTCTAGAACCTCTCTTCTTTACCCCCTATGCTCAAAGAACTATGGGGCTTCCTTCTGCTCCTCCGGGGTGAAAGGGTACATGCTGTGAGAGGGCAAGAAGAGTCACCTCCTTGTTCTCACTTCTGCTGTGCCAGTGTACTACAGTACTTTTAAATGCAGAGGGGAGGAGGTGTCAATTTTTCCATGGTTTTGGATGGTGCTGTGTTAAGTTTTGGAGACTAGTCCTATTCAGTGCTAGGGGTGATGCTAGAACTGTAAAGGCACATAAAGTGTTAGCGTCTCTTCTGGTTTTGAGGTACTTAAAATTTTGGTCAATTTGTGTGAACATCCACCACACTGTGAGAGAGTTATTTGCACCCCCTACCTGAGGGTCATCCTTAACCTCACCCTTTTTCTTTTTTTTTTTTTTTTTTTTTTTTTTTTTTTTTTTCCCCTCAGCAGCAGAGATCTGAGCTGCTGAAATGGGATCGCAGATGCAGGTTGAGTTGTAAGTGTGGCTGCTTGCTTAGTCCATAATGTGCACCACATTCCATCCCTGTCACCTTTGGCAGGGCATCAGGTCATCTTCTGTTCTCACTGCTTGTATTGTCAGTCACTTTTCTCTGCCTACACCTGGTTCTTCTTTCTTTCTTTTCTTTCCCCCTTCATTTTAATGTTAACTCGTTTCCACAAGAACTGCGTCTATGTGTGTTACCACCACGTGGAGAGAAGTCTAAGTGTGGTAATGCAGAAAGAAATTGGAAACAATAGTACTTATATAGGAGATCTTAACACTTATCCCACAAGACTGACGGTTGTGAAAATAAAGAGTAAATAACACCAAGGAAAATAGAGGAAGAGATCTGGGGACTCAGGGCTGTCGTAGTGGCCTTGGTGTACAGGAGAGTGGAATACACAGTGTACAGCTTCAGGCAGGACTTATTTTCTTTTTGAGGAGGACAGTTGAGGTCCCTGAATAGTGCAGAAAAGAGTGTGCTCCATCCTGGATGGAAGGCTGTGGAAGAGGCCTGAAGACCTTGTCAAGTTGTTACGGGAATTGGCACCAAAACTTTTTCCAGTGTCTTTAAGCTGGTAATGGGCAGGTGGTTCAGGCTGAGACTCACTCAAGTCGTCGTCTTCCTAGGAACTCTGGGACTACAGGGGACTTCACCAAAAATGGTTTGCCAGGAGTTGAGGATATTTGGATTTTAGAGATTTGGGTTTTTGTTGTGCCAGATCTCATGCTGACATAGGAATAAAATGTTGTTATTTAGCAAGAAAGCTTGACTGCATACTTATGCACTTGTCGTATGTTCCTATCTCATCCTCTTAGTTTTAAGCCAGTCTATTTTATCTTGGGAGTTTAATTTATCAGATATGAGAAAAAGCGGGAGTGCAATATTTGGACAACTGTTTACTAAAAGCATTTCCAATTCATGCTTTTCAACCGACTGGTGTGCGTCAGTCAGCTCGGTCAGCATGTTTGCTAAGGAGCAGTCTTTATTTGCAAATTCATGGCTGTCAGCATGTTCTTCCTTTATTCCAGGTTTGAACTGCTATCACTGCCTGTGTCTTTTAACTAGATGCAGTATGTTATTTATCAGAAAGTACTGGTTTGTGATGGTGCTCAAAAATGCATAAGCAGGTGTGATCCAAGAGCATCAGCAGTTGAAATGTACTGCATTGAGGGAACGTGATCTCATTCGCAGCTTTAAAGTTTAAATTGGTCACCAAATGGTGGAGATAGATGGAAGTTCAGAGACTCTTGGCCTTGTTTACCTGCTGCTCCAGTGATACATGGCATGCCAGGCATGGAGCCTCAGAAGCACAGGCTGTCTCCCTCGCTCATCAGGCTCTGCGTATGGCTCGAGGCAGTTTTACAGAGTTTGTGGGACAGTGGTTTGATCAGACTGGCAAATTCTGGTTGTACTTTCTGTTCCTGTTGACTGCCCTGTTCCTGTGGTGAGTGTTGGCGAACCCGACCCTACCATAGCAGAATACCTCCTTTCAGAAACAGGAGGAGGGTTAGAGAGTTCTAGATCTTTAATTTTTGCAAAACATTGTAAGGCGAAGTCACAAGTGATGGTTTCATCAGCATTTTGCACATAACCTGGTTTATGGCTCTCAAATTGGTTTCTACAGGGCTCGCGACAAAGGGCCGGAAGAACCTTTTCAGCAAGCGTTCCCGAGCTTGATGTGCAGGGTTGACTGGAAAAAAGAACAGAAATTTGTATTTGAAATGGATGACAGGAAAAAAACAGAAAAGAGCAAGGCCTCACAAACCTCTCTGATGCAAAGAGAAAAATAAGGCATGTGGCGATTGACAGATTTACGTATCCAGATAAAATCTTCCACTTTTCCAAAAGCAGAACTTTCTCTTTATGCAGTGTTAGTTTCAAAGCTTCCAGCTCCTGCTGCGCCTAATGGCGGGTATGTTTCCAGCTACTTCCTTTTCATGCCTGAAAATGGGATCATTCTCAGGTCTCCTCATTGTCATCTGGTAGCTATTCCCTTTCACTAATTTCCCCAAACGAGTTGTGGCCCACTCCGAAGACTACGGGATTCATTAGAGTGAAGCATAATAAGAATGTCCTTGGGGTTCAAACAGGAAGAAAATATCCCAAAGGCTGCCAGAGATAAAGATCACCCACTGAAAGGATAAAAATGAACAATGCTTCTTGCAGGGAACCTAAAAATACAATACTTAGTTCTCTCACACAGAGTTTAGTTATTGAAATAACAACTGGATCGTACAGTGCCAGAATTATTTCAGTCTCAAGAAAATACAAAGTTTTGCAAGTTTAAACAAAATGCGTATCGGGGAAAACATGGTTTCAAGTCTAAACTGTACCCAGTGTTCTGGGGTGAGCAGGGGTTTATGTCCGTGAAGGTATGAGGCTGGAACTTGCAAGATACATTTTCAATACTTAACTCTTCAACAGACTTCTTGAAAAGCTTTGGATTAGCTGCTTAAGCTTTTCATGCCTGTTTTCTGTCGGCAGGTTTTTTGAAAGTGAAATGAGAATAACCATGCTTCTCTGCTTGAGAAAGTGGGTTATAGGTGGGTTGATTGCTGTGTTGTGTCGAGTTCTCTGTGTCAATAAGACATAGGAAAAACAATTTGAGTACACTGTGGAGTTTGTGACATTCGTCAAGCTGATTACTGTTGCCTTTCACCGGGTTATTTATTATGTGAACCCATGTTTAAGTCCCTCGCTGAGTGGTAGTTCTACATTAATAATTAAATTTTGCTTTCTCTATTGTAAGATGAATATATCTATATATGCAAAGTGTATGTACACGTATGTAGAAATGACATTGACGGAATGGACCCTACATACTAGAATGCAGCTTTTAAGACACTGTGGAGAGGCACAGGTCTGCAGATTTTATTTTACTGTGTGTGAAGACAGACAATTTCACGTTGTGTCCGTGTTTCTGAGTCCTGCTTCAGATGGTAGAGCTGGAGGAGAAAGAAGAAAAGAGGCAGCTTTTACAACTGCAGTCAGTGTAACTAATTGTTCCTACTAGGTAAGGATGCATCCCTTTTACTGGCTCTCTGATGATGGCTTTTTGTTTCTAGCTACAAGCGAATCTAATTTGCAAATGAAAAATTTCATTATAGCAGAAGTTGCCTGCAAGGGAATTACAGGAGGCACATTCAAAAGAATTGCTTCTTAAAGAATGGATTTATGATCCCAATTCACAATTAAAATAACAATTGCTTTTAAGTGGTACCTATTATTTTTAAAAGGTTAGATATTCCAACAATAGAATTTTAAAGGAATAAGGCAGCTTGTGAGCAAAACGTGTGGTAGGTAATTGGCAAAGCTCACTTAATATTTTTTGTTTGCTATCCAAGAGCTATTCACGATGCCACTGTAACAGTATGTTGTTGGTACAACAGAGCTGACAGTTTTCTGAGATGAAAAGGAAGAGAATGGAATTAATCACACAAACTTCATCATCCAGTCTGGCATAACTGAAAGTGAGTCCTGCTATACTTGAACTATTTTAAATAACTTCATGTTTTATTAATACAATATTTTTCTCTGTTAACCTCTTCTGGGCTTTCTGTCCAGAATCCCATTGTGACTCCCTGTCCTTTGCAAGGCTGCCCCTGATATATAGGCAGCCTTAGCGTGTACGTCGGGTAACACGCAGGATGCCATCGAGGGTGGAAATGTGCGAGTGCTGCTGCAGGGAGTTCTAGGCTGCTGTGGTGATGCCAGTGCTGCCCCTCCTTGGGGGGGTGTATCCCCCTCCGTGGCGTACAGTATACAAAATGGCTGGATTTTTCGTATTACCCTGCAGTAGCTAGAATGTTTGCACGTCTCACCCCCCGCGCTTTGTCCACAGAATGCCTGAGAGAAATAGAAAACCGTACCTGCTTTGTGCTGCGGTGCCTACTTTAAATCATTAGCTGCAGAGAGGCTAAGTTATGTGCAGAGGAGGCAGGTTATTAATCTGAGAAACATTTATCATCTTAAAAATAATGCAAGTTTAAAGAATTTCTTAAATTTGAGGTAATTTTGTGTGACTACACAAAGATAAGCTTGTAGCTGTAAGTTGGAAAACACTGGCAGTTTGAAACCTTGTTCAGAAGAGACAAAATAATTTGCAGTACACTTTTCTCCAGTCCTGCTTGGCAGCTGAGTCTTCTGATACTGTCTGCTTTGTTTGACGTTATGCAGAAAGTGCCTGGCAGACCTCATGAGTCCTCTGTCCTTTGGGAGGGGAAAAAAGAGTACTGGGGGTCAAATTTGTGGTGGGTTCTAACTCAGTCGTTCGTTATGGTTTTGAACTATTTTCTGCCTCTTCCGTTATATCATTAGAGGCCATGTTTTGTGTCCATTGCTGGCATAATGTTGCCTCAGGTAGGGAAGGGTGTCCTCTTTTTGTTTTTTAATTTAGTGAGGTATCATTTAACCTGTATATTGTACCGTTTGGCAATATTTCGATATGTTGGTCTCTTTTAGAGAGAAAGCAAAGGGTTTGCAGGAAGATGGCATTGCTAGCTTCCAAGGAACTGCCCTAGCTCTAATCTTTTACATATTTAATGTCAAGCTACGGATGTCTTTGTGCAGATGATACGATACTGGTCTTGCATTAGCTAGTAAATCACACTTTCCTCAAAGGGTCACTTCGATTCCTTTTGTTGTCTTTCCATTGAAGTTGCAAATTGCATCCACTGTGATGTAACCTTGGTATGTTGGATATTTGCCCTGAACCTATTATGAATTTTTATTTCCATCTGGAGCTCGGATTTGCAGTGTGAGACTGTGAAGGTTCTATGCAGCAGTTCAATGAAGCAGGAGTCCTGTAGGTGCACGGTCGAAGTGGAGGCACCATGAAACCAAGTAGCCTTAGCTCATGGTATTTGATGTACACTTGTTGATACCAAGGAGCCTTTCACAACTGTGGATTTCTCTGTTTTTTCAGGTTCTAACGTTAATTCTGTGTCTCAGGAATATAAATGACTTGTAGAAAGAGGAGGAAATGGGTGTTTGACATACTCTGTGGAGAAAGTCAAACGTGTAAAACACTCTGACATCATTCAGCTGCTGCACTTTTTAAAAACAGATGCATATGTGTTCCTCTACCTATGAGCTGTAGTCTGTGTTGAATGTATGATTTTTGTCTGTGATTACACGTGCAAAATTTTATCATTGTTCTGAGAAGCTTGTGACTTTAGTTCACCTTTTAACAGGTTCAGAAGAGGGCTTGTTTTGGAAAGGATGCAAATCTACACTAAGCTTTAGCTTGGTTAAAAATCCTGTCCCTTTTTTCAGATAGCATATTTCTGTAAAGAAGAGAACGTGGTGGTGTGAGAAATTGCTGTAGGCCAGGAACTGTGCTTTAATATACATCACATACATGTAGCCTGATAAACAGCTTTCTGTAAAGACTGAGAGAAAAATACTGGTGGTTGACACAGTCAGTAGGAAGAGACCTGGTAGCACCTCTTGAAAAATCCTGATTTTACAAGGGCTGTGTTCTAGGTTAACGTCGGATCTTATTTAAAGTGAAATTAAAGTAACAAAGGCTTAAGAGGCTACAACAAGGAAAGCATAGTTGAATCGTATGCTGTCGTGATTAGCACTGTGGTACAGCATTCTAAGTCCTGTTCTAATAAAAATAAGTATTCTTTATTCCCAGATTGTTTCACAGACTGTGGCTTGGTTTTTGGCAAGGAGATTTCATGGTCTGTATGTGGTCTAAGGGACCTCGTGTTCGAGAAACCGGGAAAGATATTTAACCTGACCTTAAGTAAACTAGTATCATGTGCCATAGGCATGATTATGTTCTGAGATGGTATGGCGAGCATTTTAAAAGAATAGTTGGAAAAACCTGACTGGTTTTCAGGACACTGAAGACTCCTTGGCATGCTCGTTTGCTGGAAAGCTGAATCTGACTCACTCTCTCCCCTTGCCTTTGAGCTGCACTTCTCCAATAAGTAATTGCTCCTAGTGCTGCTGTCGCTTTAGTTTATTTCTTGACTGCCTTTTTACTCATCTATCTTATTATAGCGCTTTAAGTATGACTAGACAATTTGCTTCTTTATGTGATATGGAAATGTTTTATCTTTGCTTTATAAACACTGACAGTGCTTTTAGCACAGGGATTGCCAGCCAGGCTATTTTTTCAGACTCTTGGAGGCAGTGAAGTTTAGAAACAAAAGTTTTCTTTTTTCCTAGACTCTGAACTTTTGGATTACAAATCACTTTCTACATGCTAATAAGCTTAGATAAGCAGAGTACATGTTAACACTGTTGTACAGATGGGGGAACGGAGATACGGGAACATTAAGAAACTTGCTTGAGGAAGTCTGTGGGAGCTGACCTTATTCTGTGAGAGACCCACGCACCATCCTTTTTCTTGTCAGATTCTTTCTTTTTACTTACTCAAGCCCCTCCCTCCAAGAAGTCGTTGGTACATAAAAAGATCTTTCAGATTCTATCTATGTATCTATATTTACCTACAGCTATGATAATTTATTACACGGTATTCCGTGTGGGACTGCAATCTTCAGTCAATCGCCAAGTGTTTTCTAGTTTTAGAAAGCAAACGCTGCTTTACTGGTTATCTGGCAAACTGCATTTTGGAGGCAACCGCACCAGGAAACGAGTCCTGCAAAAAGTACAGCGAGTGTGCAGCGTGGAGCTGACTTGCATAAAGAAAGTGTTCCTTCACCTCAAGTACCCTGCAGGTCGTGAGCCCGACTACGCCGAGCTGCACACTCTGTCCTCATCTTTAAATAAGAATCTCCAGTGTTGTTCGGTACGGTGGAGAAATCAGTGTTGTTCCTTTCCTGCAGGAGTGGATGTATGGAGTTAAACAGTATAGGGAACTAGACATTTACTATTACCATGGCAACTTCAGATGATGATTTATTAAGCCATATTTTTTTCCACATTCGAGACTATGCATTTTTGTTGGTCTGAACTCTCCAGAGACTGTTTCTTGCCACTCCCCTGCATGTCCTTTTCTCCCATCCGATTCTTTGCTTCTCCTTGCTGAAATTACAGAATAATGGAAATGTGTTTGTAGCAACCTTTATGTCAGGCCAAAAAAGCTTGGCACAGTTATTGTTTTATTAATAAATACACCACTGCTGGTTACTACCTTGGACTGGGATGCAATTCCGATGGCTGGCATAGCCATTAGGAGCAAGGGCAGCGCGTCACGAGTGCTAATAGAGAACAAGACACTGCAGGAAGAGAGGGGGAGGCCTTTTGGCCCTGCTAGGCTCTGTCTTTTTATTGATCTGAAACTCTCCCTCTTTCTTTCATTTCTCTGTGACCATCTCCTCCTGCTCTTGACCCTGCAATGGTTGTTTCCATAGTCCCCCCCGGCTGCCAATTCTGTGCGCTTACGACTACGACGGTGCTGGAGCTCCTCCGAGTTGCAGTCCCGCTTTGGAGTCCGCGACCCGCTCTTCTGATGTGGAACTTAGTGAGCTTGGCTAAATCTCTCCAGTTTTATAGTC
Source organism: Chionis minor (assembly GCA_013398295.1). NCBI lineage: Eukaryota > Metazoa > Chordata > Aves > Charadriiformes > Chionidae > Chionis > Chionis minor. The sequence goes on from VZSF01010886.1 coordinate 1,241,911, forward strand.
CTGATGTATTTGCAAGGCTGGGACCTCAGTGACTTCTCTGCTCGTAATCACGTTTGCCAGCCCTTTTGTACAACTGTTTTGGAACAAGGACAGTGGTGGCCCCTGTCGACGTCTGCGCCCTGGCGTATTGCAACTGTTCCTGTAGTGCTTTGCATCATAGGCAGGCCTGCTTTGTTCCGCCTTTGGAATGCCAGCTAGATATAGCCCTAAGTAAAGTCTCCAGATGCAGATGCAGGGGACTTAATAAATTATTCATTTTCGAGCCGCGTAGACACAGTTTGAAAATCTCAAGGATGATGGTAACCAGGCCCACGCAAACAAAACGGATGGAACAGTTACCGAATATAGAATCGTGAAATGAATCCTTGGAGCAGAAAAGATCTCTCTCAAAAATCCTGCATCTTTCTTATCGTGCATCTATCTCTATGAGTAGACGGTGATCTTTATGGCTCTAATCTCTTACCAACATTAATCTGCATGTAGACGTTACTTATTTCAAGTTTTTTATTTGTTTTTGTTCTCTGAAGTACAGGAATGTCCTCAGGATTTTTTAATATAGTTGTGATACATCTTGATGTGTAAACTAGTTGTCCTGTACCAGTTTTTGCTGGGTACTTGTCTTTTCTCGGTAAGATTTATTCATGCAGTGCAGTTTCATTATCATTTGGCCATATTTATGATATTCTTTTTTTACTTGATTAAATCGTTCATTATGGACTTCCTAATGTGATAATTACGTAATTATATGTGTGTTTATTTTAGTATTGATTGCGTAAGTGTATAAATAGCTAATGCATAGCTTTGTTCTTCAACCAATGTACCCCTGGGTTAACTCCACCAGTGAGAGTGTGGGTACTTTGTGTAACTGCTTTCAAGTGATTAAAACTTGCTTTATGAGAGGGCACACAGCCCTTCTCTGGGAGAACTTTGTACTTTTTTTCTCCCCCGGATAAGCTACACTGCACCGTTCTAAGGCAGGGATATATTCCTCACTTTGTTTCTGAGCATATTAGAAAAGTAGTAAAACCCAAATATTAGGTGTAAAAGCGTTAGTGACAACACAGAGCCTAGTTCTAAGCATGTGGATTAAAGCCTTGCTAATATTCCTCAATATAACAACGTAAGGAAATCTGCATGTAGGGGGTTTCCTGAAGTGTATGTACACGTTTACAGCAAGAAGGAGTGGGTTTAGGTGGGAAGTACAATGCTACTTCATTTTTGATAGCATCACTCTACGCTGTACAAATATTACCAGAACTTAGATACTTGTATTTTTTTTCAGTTGAAGACTTTGGTGTGGAGGAGGAAAATACCACGTTTTAAAAGTCTTAACTGTATAATACAAAAATGCTGCTGAACAGCATATAAATTTCACCACACCCCCTGAAAAAACCTAAACTCCTTCTCCTGCCATGCTGGACAGAGTTTGTAGGAAACACTTTTCAATTTCAGCTAAAAGTGGCTCCGTGCTATTGTACTGCAGCTCTCTCTCACTCGGTTCTATTGTTTGACCTGTGCTGTTTTTCAAAACCAAGCTAAAATAATTCATCTTTCAGTGTTCATTGCCAAAAGACAGTAATATATCTCCCAGCTAGTACTCATTAATTTGCTTGTGTCTTTTGGATTTGCACATACAACGCGAGTTTGGAATTGTGTTAGCTATTATTGTTACACCGTAGAAATCGGGTGCAGTAGAAAACGTAGACCAAAACTGAAAATTCCTGTTGTCGTTAGGAAACTCGGCACAGTATATTGCAGTGATGATATGGAAAACCACTTTGCCAAACGCACCAACTGCTACAGGGATGCTTTCTATAATCCAGTGCCTATCGGGCACAAGAGAGATTTGATTCTGGCACCTATTATACATCAGTATGTATGTCTGATCAAAAAAATCTGTGCTAAAATCATGTAAGAAGCAGGGAAAGAGACAACTCATTTGCTGCCTCTGCCTTTTAGAATCCTTTTCTGCTTGATAATTTGAATGAACTCCCCAGGTAACAAAGTGTCTTTAATAGCAGCAACGGCAAATTTAAAAAAATAATCTTTAATAATAAAAGGAAAATGCTATGGAAAAAACAAACCAACCCAAATACTCCAGACTGTACAGGAGCCCCAGAGAATCACTGGCTGGATTTTGCAGCTGGGGAGCTGCACTCCCACCTTTATTATCCTGTCAGAGCAGTCACTGGGAATTGCTGCTGCAAATTCAGATGNTCCTATAAACAGATTGTTAAAACTAATGGCAGAAAACAAACAGTGCAAACACAAAAGGCTGTACTTTGCTTTACTTGCATCTCTAATAGATTTCAGAGTGGTCTGGAAGGGACCTTTGTAATTGTCTAATCTGACTTCAGTTTAACATCAGCCAGAAACTTTTATGCCGTGTCAAGCCCATAGATTGTTCTCTCCCCCTTTGGGGCTTCCATGTGATTTGATGGACTTGAAACTATTGCCGTAAGCAATACCTTTGACCCCACCATGCTGTCAGAAGCTGAACAGGTAGTTTAAGTTTTAGAAAGATGGGAGAGGTTGCTTCAGCAATGCTTCCATTAAACTGGAAAATCATGGAAAGGATCGAGTATGATGAGGGAAATTCACTGCAAAACCGGGAAGCCTATGTCGTACTGCGGAATTTATACCTTCTTGCTGTAGGGATCTGACTTTAGAAGCATCCTTGATTTTTCTGCCGAGTCCATTCTTCATGGGTTGAGCATGGTGTTTGCGGCAGGTAATGTACCCAGGCTAACTCTCACGATGCCTTCACTGTTTTTTAGTGGCATAGCAGCTTAATGCCATCAAGTGTCGCCTTTAAGTGAGGATGAAAAGAATAATTCAGAGATAGAACAAGTTTGCTTTGCCTTGGTGACTGTCTCGGTCCCGTTCACCAGGAAGGCATACAGTGTACGTTTACTTTTTTGTAATGTGACTCATCAGGCCATTCTGAGGAATGCCACCCTTGGGGATACTCGGAATTGTCATGACCTGGGGAGGGAAATGTGCTCTGGAGCAAAGCAAGTCTTTACTCACTTCCAGAGAGAATGCACAAGTATACAGTGAGTTGGTATATACCTGTTGGCAATGGCCAGTTTCTCCAGCATCATACGTCCAGTTGTATTACAGGGATCATTTTAAATCATGCAGATGACAGGATGAAATTCACCACAAACAGGGAGAGTTTTTCCGGTGATTGGAGGGATATGAGGATTTTGCCCCAAACGTATTTTTTCTAATGAGATTTTTCTTTTCTTTTTTTTTTTTTTTTCCAAAAAGCAAGATCAAATTTGGTCGTATTAGGATGAGAACAATTCATGCAAGATAGGAAAGGATGATTGTAACAAAAGAGAATTATTAATAGGAGAATAATTTACATCAAGGGATAGTGGGAGTAAAGTGAATTTTGATGTTTTGAAGGTTGATTGGGTGGGTGGGCGTGTTGACAATAACAAGACAATCATGTCGTCTTCAGGAACTTACTAACAGGCTTCAAGGATTTAAAATAAAATGTACGAGTTCTCTGGAAAGTACTCTTTTTACCACAGTAGGAGCACGGTCTAAATCTTTTGTAAAAGACCGGAACAGTTATATGCTGACCTTTCAGATCCTGCTGTCACCAAAGTATTGTCTTTTAAATAACATTTTCCTTTCAACAGTTCTAGGATTAAGTGCTACAGTTCAATTTTATTTTATAACTTCAGTAGCTTCTAGAAACCTTCAGGATAATATACCCAATTTCCAGAAGACATTTCCCTCTTGCAGGGGCTTATGTTGTAGCACAAGGTCTTTGGTGTGTATGATGATACATTTCAGCAACGTACCGATGCAGACAAACTCCTTCACGTTGGGTTTTTATATCTTAAAATGTATTTTTAGTCTCGAGAAATTAAAAGTCTTGGTATGAAAGTGTTAAGAAACAATGGCAATCTGTAAAATGGTATCAGTGGCACGGTTGTTTTCTTGCACAGTTAAAATATAAGCTTAGTTGATAGGTATTTTTCTATCCACTGTGTGATCTGGAGCAAGTCCTCAAGCAGATCCTGGTTTTTGTCAGTTGATTAACATGTGCACTGGAAAACCTGTTTCTGTCCCAAGGCTAGTTCATACTGAAATGTAACCCAGGAAGGAAGCTGGTCTGGTTCGAAAGCTCGGCAAACAAATGAATCCTGCTCCCCTCAAATGGTTTGATATTTAGCGCTTTGGGGTTGGTTGGGTGTTAGTAAAATTAGTGACTTGCAAAGATGAAAAAGAAACAGTAGCAAAGGCACCTAGAGAGCATGTGTTTGGGGAAAAAATAGCAGTAGGTCACTTAAAAATGAGCTAGCGGGGTCAGTGTTGGAAGAAGGCATGGCAAGTGAGGAATCTTGGGTCCAAAGGTCCTTCCTCCAAAACTTTAACCCCCTAATTATGCAATTCTACGTTGTACTATGAAAGCTGAGGGAGCAGGAGTCTCCCTCTAGCATTATTCTGTGCAGCGCGTATGCTGGATCAGTGAACCGAGAGCACGTTTTGCTCTGCTGTTACTGCATCCGGGTTTGTATCAGCATATTTGTGGAAGCTTTTAGAGGCTGGATAAGATGCAGGCAGGGCAGTCATGGCTTTGCGTAGAGAAAAGAAAATAAAGGTTTTGCAGTGTTAAATCCGAACTGATTAAGTTAAATCCTAGATAGCGTATACATCTGAATCTCGTCTTAAGTTACTACATACTTGTTCCTAAAGATTGAAAGGGGGGAAAAAGACAATTAAAGGTGTTGATGACTTTTTCTTGGCAGTTCTCTGTTTGCAAATTGCTAGTCTCTAGACTGCTCTGTAGAGTACTAAAAGAAATTTTTTTATTTGCTCACTATTTTGGTTTTCAGGTGATTTCGGCGCTGAATTTAGCAGCAAGTAAGCATAAATTGGGAGAGAGGGAAGCTTTATTGACATGTATTCCCTGTGCTCTGATCCAGTCCATTGTGTCCCAGTGCAGAGGCTGCGGAGGTATGAAATCAGCTCAGTTTAACTGCAGTGGGAATTCAGCTGTGGAGAGCTGTTCCTTTGCTGTCCCTTCCACGAATCCCTGGGGCTCAGCGAATCCAGTGGCTGAGGTGTGGCACGAGGCAGACAGGTACCCATGGGCTGGTAACAACTGCATCGTGTTACTTTGGTGGGTTTCCTAGTGTAAACCTTCATGATAGTAATTATCCATGTCTCCCTGTCTTTGGTCGTAGGGGATGATTAAAAATAAAAAAGCTGTATTCCCTAACATCTTAAACAATATGCATCTGTGCATGATTAGCTTTTTTTCCCCCTCCACATGTAGTAAGAGGAAGCAGAAATTGATTTTCTAGAATGAGAAAGGAAGGACCTTTATTCAGATTCACTTTTTCATTGTATCTCATACTTTGACAGCATCAAAAATGATTTATCTTTTTGATATACCTCTGCTGTATTTCTGTCCAAGGCTTGCTTGTTGATTAGGCCATCTGAAGAACTGTCATGTCATTCAATAGGGGTTTTTTTCAGTATTATCACTTCTGTATTATATTGTTGTTGGTTACGTAGTTATTGTTGCAGATCTTTCCAGGTACTACCCTAAACGTTATTAAAGATAAGCCTGTGGGTACATTTTTAAAGGTATGTATTGTGAACATGCAGGTGTTAATCCATATTTATTTTTACAAAGATGTTCTACCATGGTAGCTCAGGCCAGTGGCTGTTGTGTCTGGGGAAAGCTCGCAGGATCTCTCAGCTCAGGGAGTTGTCGTAAGTTCCCCAGTTTTGGATGGGTGATCTGCATGGGAAGCTCTTGCTGTTCTAAGCACCTGCAGAGAGGTTAACGGGACAGTGATGTGAGCATCCGTATTACTGGACTGATTTCCTGCTTTCAGTAGCAAATTTTACAAAATGCTTTTTGGTGTAATGGTCTCTATACAGATAAATAGAGCAGTCATGCTTTCAGAAGCTCAAATAAATAACTGCTGGCGCTCACAGAACACCGGTCCTCCATTTGGGAAATACCGCTTGATGACAGAGTTGATGCAAGGTCCTCAGACATCAAACACGTCAACTATATATAAAAAAAGGCATGCTATATATGGTCATTACTTTCTTTGGGAAGACATTCCTTCTGTTGTTCTCCTTCGTTTATTTTAGTCACCCATTTCATACCTCCTCTTCAACACTTGACCCTTCAAGATAACCAATCTGTGGTGATGATCCGTATTTTCTTCAGAAAACTTGGAACTAAAAAGGCTCTTAGTGACAGTGCTAGGAATTCCTGATTGTCTTAATTACTACTTTATATTGGCACATCTTCACCTTTACATTACAGATGTGATTCCTGGGTTTGAGAACTTCCGAACTTGAGATTCCTTTGCAGCTCCTGCTTATGACAGTTCTTCATACAGTCACAGTGTGGGGTTCAATGCACATTGTTCACCAGCATTTCAATTGAAGTTCTTTCTTGCTTCTTCCTGCAAGTTCTGCTTTAGTTGCAGCAGTCTGTGCACTAAATGCAGCTTTGGCCGATTGCCTTACCTCAGACACACGTTTATGGAGAATCAGTGTGAGCTGGTACAGGCGTTCGGCAAGGATCAGGACTAGTTTCAACACTATTCAATATTTCTGTTAATTACTTGGAAGAATCTGTCGGAATCACTGGTGCTTTATTTTTAGGTAGCAAAAAGAATGGCAGAACGAGGTAATAAAGTAGTAGTTGCTTTACACAGAAAGCTCTCAATTGTTTTGCCTGTTTAAGCAGAGGGCCTGTGTAACTCCACTCACCTAAATAAAATAAATGTTTCAGTGGGAGAAGGCCGCAAAGCGGCGACGGTCCTCTCAGCTAACAGCTGACCACAGGCTTCTACTGGAGGAGAACTGTGTACTGCACGTGTTTGTGTAAATGGGAATGGGAGATGGGAGAGAAGTTTTACCTGCTTACGTGCCTGTGTATGTTGGCAAGACAATTCCTGTCATTCTAAGATCATGTTTTAGGAGGGACGTTGAAGTATTGTGTAAGATTCAAAAAGTCACCACAAAATATTTGGGGCAGGAGAAGGTGGTCTTCAATGACTTGGAGCATCATCTCTTAAATTCCTCAATGAGAAAACTGGGCATCTGTAGGATAACGTTTTTTAAGAGTCTTCAGAGGAGGAAAATTCTGAGTACTAAAGGACTCTGTGACGGGGAGAGGCGAAATGGGAACCACTGGCTGGAACACTAGAGCAGATGAATTCAAATGGAAGAGTAGGTTAAAAATGCTCAACACTCAATGTGGTTAAACATTGGAATGGATTACTAGGAGGAACAGCTGCCGCACAATTTCCTGGAGTCTTCAAATTCACCTTGCATGTTTTTCTGTAAGAAAAGTTTTAGTCAAACACTATGGGGCTCAGTGCAGGGGTTAATGATGTGAAATGCATCTTAGGATATGCAAGAATAGATCACTCATCTTTTTTTTTACTTCAAATTCTATGAATTGATGGATGTCTGCAAGTGATACAGCTTGAATAACTCTTTGTACTTTGCCCTAATTCTACAGGTCTTTGTACAATTTTTTCTCATTATAATCTTAAGAATACCTTACATATTATTCTCTGTCTGTTAGCTACTATTAGCAACCCATGTGAATTCAGCCATTGGTGTAAGAATTGCTTGGGAAACAATTTCACTTTCTTATACTGGATTTTGATATGGTGAAAGTAATTTTGACTTTTGAGTTCTTGAAGACAAAAGTCATTCAACTGCTTTCATGAGAAAATTATAATAAGTCTCGGTGGTCAGAAAATATAACTCGGTACTTGCATGTTCAACAGCACAGAATCCAATGCCCAGTAGCTCTTGAATTCTTCTGTTCTTTGAAGGTCACGTATTGGCCACTCTAAAATGCCCGGCTAGTGCAGGTGGCCCATCTGTCTGACCTCAGATTTGCTGTGGGCTTTGTATTTAATGCTACTGTCTGTCTTTTCTGTTGCAGGATATGAAATATTAGATCCAGTGACTATTTTTTGTTTCTAACATTTATGGGAAACAAGAACAGCTTGTGAGTGTCTTCAGAATTCTGTATGTGTGAAGTAGTATTTTTCTTTTGTGTTTTTTTTTTTTTAATGCAGTGTAAGTTATTACTGGCATATACTTACCACTAAGCTCATATGTAAATACTACAGCGTTTTATAGGCTTGAGTAACGATCCATTGAGTTGATACATCCTAGTACCCTGCAAAATGGGGAGCCTAATGATTAGATGTTACTCTGTTTATATATCGCCCGCTGTATTGGATGCTGATCCCTGTTGGGGCTTGGAAACACATAGCAAGTGGTGATGGCTTTTGCGTTGTATCCAGTGATGGTGACTAACTAATCTTACTGGAGTACTTTTTACAAAGTCCAAAGGAAATTCACTCTCTGGAATTTGGAAATATATTTCCCTTTCTGAATATCAAGTCTTTCAAGGGTATACCATTGTCCCAAGTAACTAACTATTCTAGCATAACTTATTTTCTGAGTATTGAATTAATATAGTTGATTGCATGTGCTGCATTTTATATCTTGTGTATTTGATGGTAAAACTGAAATGATATACTGAAGTTTAAACAACACAGGGGTTTTTGATCGGTGACAAGTCCTTGGAAATAAAAAAGTAAAAGGACTGAGTGAAGGAAGGGATAAGCTGAAAGAGATATTCACTCTGATAATGTTGTACTTTGCTGTCCCAAGCAGCTTGTCTAAAGCTGGGAAATACGGCTCTATAACACAGAATAAGGAGTGCATTAAGTCCAGTGATGTTGACTTTATTCATTTAAGTTCTGTTACAGGCTGCGCAGTAATGCTAAAGATTTCTTGTGTATCTGTATTTGAATCCATAAGCTCTTTCAAAAGATGCATGATGAATGAGTTACACATACTAAGTATTCGTTGGAAAAAGAACTGTCACTTCCCCAATGTCTTGGAATCATACAATAGCAATACAATTTGAATACTTTTGTTTCTGTGGACTTAACACTCTGGTACTTACCTTGTCAGTCTGACAATTCCTTGCTCTGGAGGTGGGAAATAAAAATATCAATGCAGCCCAGAATTTCTCTTCGTGTTATACAGTGACAGCAATTTTTGCTGATAGAATTGCAGGAAGAATATTGCAGGTTGAAGTGCAAAGTTACTTGATCTTTGATACCAGCTGGTGGAGCCTTCCTGCTCCTCTAGACTTTATTTTAGAATAGCTGATAAAATAAATACCTACATCTGAAAAAAAAAAAAACCCAACCAAACATTGAGCTCCACATAAAAATACCTCCTTTAATAAAGTGATTTCATTAACATGCAAACAAAAAAATAGCTTCCTTTTCCTGCAGCTTTTAATTGACAGTTGTGAAAACTGAAAATCTTCCCATTCCCTCTTAGTTTCTTTTGATTTCGTTTATGCACACTTCCATTCGTATTTGTTATGATATTCTTGCAGTGATTTTGGTTAGCTCGGAAATGTTTTATAGACTGTCAGAATACATCTGTCTGATACTCTCTTGGGAAATGTGATAGATAAATTATGTCTTCATGGCCGATAAGGAGCTCTGAACAGCAGTACAGAGCTTCAGGTTGGTGCTGCTCTGCTGGACGGAGTGGGGGTTTGACCAGGACGTGGCTGCACTGTGAAGCACCTTGTAGCAAGCAAGGTCCTTGGGACCATGGGAGATGGCAGCGGTGAAGCGCCTCATCGAGTACAAGATCTTGCTATAGCAGGCACTTTATCGGTGCTCAAACTGAGCAGGAAGAGCTGTGCAAAGGCCTGCTGTGTGGAGAGATGGTTGGAGCTGACCCATGCCTCGCCTGGGCGGACCAGCTGGTTTACAGTCAATGTCAGGAGGCTTGGAAGTACAGTTGATGATTTCTGCATAACTGATCTGCCCGAGATAGTAACTTCAAGCGGCTGGTGTGGAGACAGGAAGTTTCCATCCTTCAGAAAGTAAATTGTGGTCTCCCAGAGTCTGCAAAGGTGGGGAAAAAACATCCTCAGGAGCGTGTTACTTCTCAGGCAGGTGCTTTGTCTGTGGGGATCAGTACTGACCTGTGTCTGATGCTGCCAGCCTTTCCTATCGCCAGCCACGGTACTGCAAGAAGGGGAGGAAGAAGTGGAGGTCTTTTTTGCTCTTAATCAGTAGAAGCAGGTATATGATCTTCTGTAAATTACAAAGATGGCGTTAAAGAGTGTGCATGGCTTTTTTTTTTTTTTCTTAAAAAAAAGTCAAATGCTATTTCTGAGCTCCAAGGGCTGACAGCTGTTCTAGTTTTGCTTGGGGACGTTTTCACAATGTGGATTAATCAATGTTATGAACTGGGTCCATGGGGTTTTGGGAATGTAATTGGTTTCAGATGACACTTTGCTAGTCAATCTGTGAAACAGCCGAATGTTGACACAGCTGAACAATTCCAGCTGTTTCCACTCACCCCTTCTTCCCTCCCTGGATGCACCAGCCTTTTCCCTCTCTCTTGTCTCTCTTTCTTATTGTGACTTTGTAAAACAAATTTCTGATCTCAGTTTCTGTCCTTTGTCACTGGTTTTGCTCTTTCCCAGCATGCTTTAAAAATGCATTATTTTAGGTGTGGTTTTTTGATGCCATTTTTATCCCTTTGGGCCTAATTTGGTTTACAGATATTAACTCTTTTGAAACATATTTAGGTGTTGCTTGAAGGTGCAGTCTTCAGATAATTTGACAAGTTTGAAAATACTTTTAGAGGTTTTTTGTGACAAACCCACCTCTTCTCCCAAAAAAGCTAACAAAGACTTGGTGATAACCAAAGGCAGGGATAAACTGGGGGGACTCTGCATGGAGATGTAATGTAGGACACGGTCCCCTGCTGTGAGGCAGGGCGGCTGTTGCTTTGCCGTAGCTGGTAGTCGTCCCTCTCCCGAATATGTCATGCCACCTACATCTGGAGTTTTTCATATGACATCAGTGTTGTTCCCTGTTTGTGACAATAAAGAAGAAAGCAGGTGCAGTTCAAGACAATGTGCATTCATTTTCTGTGGCATTTGTAAAGGTAACTGAGCCTCGGGTTACTTTGCAGCAAGGACTGCAGCATGGTCCAGCCACTCTTAAAATCTGCGTGTGCAAACACCTACACACAATTTGCAAAAGTGACATTTAAATGAGTAGGCCAAAATCACTGATGAGGTGATCAGGCTACGTTATCAGAGCCTTTGGTCACTCACTATACCTCTTGTAAGAGGCTCGTGATGAATTTCTTAGCAGTAACTACAGTGGTGGCGATTTTCTGGTTTTACTATTTTTTTCCCATTATGAAGTCAGACAAATCTTGGAGGATGCGTGCTCCCTCTTGTTTGTGTGACTCCTCCAATGGTAAACTGTTCTAATTTGAAACTAATGTGTTAACAAAAAAAAATATTCAAAATCTGCTGTTTTTGGACAGCAGTTGGCTCAGCTAACTTTTTGAAACAGAAAGCACCCATGTGTGTTGAGCCATTGTAAGTCATATCTATTGTATTAGAGTGGTGTGTAATGGAACAATTGATGATGTACTTTACACATACTATTGCTAACTACAAATGAGTTTCTTTTGACTACTACATATGGCCTGTTTAGAAAAGGAAAAATATATATTGAAAACACAGTAAAATGGCACCTCTGGGTATCTTTCGTAGAAGTATGTTGCTGACTGAGAAAAGTGCAAATTTATGCACTATGGTTTTCAGAGAAAGTCTTGATGTCACTAATTCCTGTTTGGTTTTTTTTATTATTGGCATATTCAATAAGAATATCTCATCCTACAGACTTTATGCTGGCAGTGGGCACGAGGAGATTTTATGGATTACTTGTGGGGAGGGAGACTTGGAAGACCTGGGTCTGCACAGGTCTCTTGTGTGACTAGCAGCAAGCCGCTTCACTTCTTGCCTCAGAGGCCCCGTTTGAATGGCAGGAGAAACTTCTTACATATCTAGCTTTTTCCGTCTTTTCTTCATGCCCCAGAGATTTTTGGAATCTGACTAGCAGTTCAAGCCAGTATTAAAATCCTTTCATTGAGAACTAACTGTCATCATTCTTCATTCCATATTTTTTAGAAACTGTGAGAAACTCTGGACTCTTTGAAAAGTCTGTAGCTTTTTCTTCTGTTTTATTATGGAAGGTCAGTTTTTCAAAGCTAAAGGTAGATAGCTGTTGGACCTTAAGCAGACGTTTAAATGCCCTTGCTTCTTGTGCACGTTACTTGAGGTATATCCCAGTGGTAAATTGGATCTTGCATTTAATCCAAGTGATATTTCAGGTAGTTGGGGATTTTGTCTTTCTCTGCTGTACCAGCCCATAACTAGTTCCTTAGTTAAGCAATGTCTACACAGAGTTGAGAGAAAAGCGAGGGCTAATGCTTGTATTAGTTCAGAAATTAAATTATAATGTTTCTTTAAACTGAGCAGACATTAAATGCGTTGAAGACATGTATGCTATTCACTGTTATGTTCTTTTCATCGTTTTTCTGTTTTCTGTTCTATAATCTTTGACAAATCTTTCTTTGTGTATCCCTAGTTCTCTTTTGTTATGCTGAACCACCAAAGGGACTAGGTTCTTGGGAAGACAGGGAATATACACAACCAGTATGATGTGGAAAACCTGTCTGTGCTGTTATGTGATTGAATTCATACGATCTTAGAGCTGCTCTAAGTCCAGCTTTTCCCAGTATGTCTCTTGTGTCCCGCTGGAAAATTTGTGCAAGTACAAAAGAAGGAATTTGGCTGTTCCCTCGGATTTGCAGACCTGCAAATACTGAGTTAATAGAGCTAGTTGCAGCTCAGCTGCTTGATGCTTCCTCTGCTTAAGTCTGCTGTTCGTACCCGTGGATCTAGTATGGAAGTGCAGTGCATTCAGTCCTGTGCATGAACAAGAAAGAACGGAGTGCAGGAACCTGCTCTGAGTGTGCCTGCTACAAGCATGTAAAAGAAAAAAACCTTCTCCTCTTTCTACAGTGGAGTATGGCTTTCGTTGCTTTGTCCATGTCTTCCCACTAACTTACTCGGTCATCGAAGGACAGATGCCCTCAAGAAACTCCTCCAATAATATATTTTCCAGGAATGGGTAAGATTTCTGGAAAGGTTTCTAATAATCAGTCCATTTCCAAGTTAGTCTTTGGTAATCTGAAATCACCAGTTACTGTACAAATTTAGGTAGAGCCATTACATCCCAAGGTACTAGACGTAGGTATTTACCCTGTAGATGGGGAGAGTTAATTTCCCTCACTGCACGTCTCTCCTGAAGCTGCCGATAGAGAGATGGTTCTGAGGAGAGCAGCGATCCCTGCCCACAGTTTGTATCCCTGGGATCTGGACCTAGCCTGGGCCTGTGCGTTCCTCAGGGTCTTTCTACGGTGTCAGTCTGGTTCTGAGCAGGGGCCCTGGAGATGGTCTCAGAAGTAACGGGGTGGAAGACCCCGATTGTGTGTTTTGCTAGTGTGGGCTCATTGGCGTCTCTTCAGACGTGAGGCGCTCGGAAGAACAGGAGCGTGCGTGGCCGTACAGCACTGTCTAATCACGCGTTCACATTCCCCATACCCCACTTGCATCATCGAGAATTCTCCATTTCTATTTCTTCCCTTTTTTTAGCCAAAGCAGAGGCTGTGCGGAGCAACGCACTAATATAACCCTCATGTCTTAGTTATTTTCGATACCTGTGCACCGTCAGCATTTCAAAGTAAGTTAGAAAGGGACCTTATATTTACTAAGGAAGCTGTTTTATGCTTTCACAGCCTTGTTTCAGTCCTCGTTTCTGCTTTCTGGAAAAAGTATGGTAGTAACTTGCATATATTCACTGTCATGTTGCAGAAGTTTCTGCTTAAGCATTACTCTGTCTTCAGAAGCAGACCTCTGGCGTTTCTCCTCCAGCATTTTGCTTTCAGTCAATGTTTATTAGGGCCTGTTAGGGCCCTGAGGGCACTAATTGCCCTGACCAGCGTCACCAGGGGCCTCAACCTGCACCCCTGCCCAAGGGCCTAGGGGCTCCTTTTAAGTTCAGGTCTGGTCCACATCGACAGGCCTCATGTTTCCCTTTCTCATGCAGTTATATGTAACAACTTCTCAGCCCTTCCTCAGAGAGCGAAAAGAAGAGATAACAGAACATAAAAAAAATTTCCGTCCTTGATCATATCGTCCTGCGCTGATAAGTTGTTGACATTGCAGCATGCTACGCTGCTAAATTTTTGACTCATTGGAAATATGTCTTGAGTCATAAACTCCTTAGTTCTGTTGCTTGCTATGTTTTGGGGCGTGGTTTTTGGTTTGGGTTTTTTTTTTTTTTTTAGTAGCGCTTCCTCCAGAGAAGAAAGCTGGAAAAGCAGTTCTGAGGAGCAGATAGAGTATGTTGCAATTCCAGTTGTTGTGCAATAAAAAGAGGAGGAACTAGCGTAGAAGGTAGGAACCCTGGCTGGCATTTCAGTGTGTGGTTTAGGAGGTATGGTGAAAATGGGAGTCTGTGCTCTGTTGCTGGGACTTTGTTGGTTTTGCTTCAACCCACTTAGCCAGTACCTAGCTCACGCTATCAAGAAAACTGATTTTGAGAGCTTCACAGGTGCATCAATGACCATTTCAAATTAAAACCTTTTCAGGAACATTAGAACTCTGAGTTGAAGTCGGATAAAACCTGGCAGTTTTGATCTTAAACTTAACAGTTCCAGTTCTTAATGCGTGAAACCATACCCTATGTCTGCTGTGGCACCACAGACTCTGAGAAAAATGATCATCAGGAAAATCTTTGCTGTACTGAAGTTATCATTGATAGAGATGAAATCAAGGTCAAGATACCACAATGTGTGGGAGGGAGCTGGGTGAGAATTAGCAACTTCATCTAAGGCTTTATATCTCAGCTCGCTTCCAAGTTGTCTTTCTTCCTCTGTCTCTTAGTGACTGTGAAAGAGCCATGAGAAATTATATCATATATAGAATTTTTCCCCATTATGTGAGATCTACGGATCTTTTTGAAGATAAGTTCAAATAGATGTAAGCTGATTCAGAAAAGAGGCGATCTAAGAATTCTTTACTTTTTCAAGTGGTTCACTTAATTTCACATGCTCTAGGAGGAGGCTCCTGCTGGAGGCTCCTGGCAAGCTGTATAAGCTGTTGTTTCATGAAGGAAGTCCAGGCATGGTTGAGCTGGGATTATTGCGTGTGAAGAAGGTTGTGCATGACTTGAAGGCAGCAGCAAGTTCTCTCCTCCCTTCTTTTCTCTCCCCTCCAACCTCCACTTTCTGGCATGTTCTTTCACATCCTTAGAAAGCCATAAAAATGGTACCAATATTTGTAAGGTACAAATTGCACTGTCCCGGGGAGGCTGGGTTTGTGTATTGGCACGTAAGTAATATGTCTGTTACATCCTCGTCTTGTTCCTCTCTGAAGACCTCTCTGATGTCTGTCCATCTGCCTTCTGCATCCCATATGTTCCTGGGTCAAGCCTGATAAACATGGACCGTTGTTTCCTCGGTGTCCACCTGCAGACCTCTGCTGTTCAGAAAGTCAGGCTTTGTGACCCAAACCCTAGAACAAAATTTGGGGCTGCTCCCTGTTTTGTTGTTGACCACTCTGTCATGAAGTCATTTCTTAGGGAGTGTGCTGCTCGTTAGCGAGTAGGGTTTTATAATGGTCATTTCAACTTTAGAAGCAGGGTGGCACATTTCCTCCTCTCCCCCTTGCTGTGGATATTTTGACCTTCTTTTTAACCTGTTGTGGCTGTGATTTTGGCTTTCTTTGTTTCTTTCCTTGGCCTAACCTAGCCTTCTGCTATAGCCCATTGCCTTAAATAAAGCACTTGAGCTGTTAGCAGGAAGAGGTGCTAACTTCCCACGCGGGTGTCATACCTGGCAAATTCAACCGCTTTCTGTCTCAAAGAACAGTTTTCTTCATCGCTTATTGCTGAACGATGGTGGAGATGGCCCTGGGTTCCTCTGCTGTAGCTCTCAAGCAGGGCCAGGAGCACCATCTTAGGGTCCTCCTTAGCGGGCTGCTCCGCTCCCTGGTGCAGTTGCTCTGAAGCAAAGAGCCCAACACCGGCTCTGACAGCCGAAACACAACGGCTTGTGCAGGATGGGCTGGGTTGCATGGTTTGATTCAATAACATCTTGCTCTGTCACACAATGAGCCCCGCTCTGACATTCACTGATGCTTTTTGAAGAGGGTATTGAAAGTACATGAGAAGGGCATAACTCAAAACCTTTAGCAGCATTATCCCAGAGAAGAGAAAGCATTTTTTTTTCTCATGTATAGTGGTGACCTCTCTGGAGTTTGAGAGAAAGGAGTTATTGAAGGAGCTCAGCAGGAAGGAGAACCCTCCAAATAAATGGTGTTTATTTTGCTATTTCTCTAGTGCACCATTTTGATGACAATACATTATATTTTTGGTGAGTTCACTGGTCACCGCTGCCTGGATCAGGGGTTTGGCATGGCCAGCTGCACTGAGGCTGTCCTGTTGGCATGATGGGAGCTTGCAAGCCAGAAATTGGGCTGGTGTTTCTTGTTATGCCCAGAACAAGGGTCAGGAGTGGATCTTACTAGGAGTGCTTTCAGGAGAGACTCAATAACACCAGCGAGATCCCAACCGGAACACCAGGACAGCATCCAATGTGTGTGCTTGGGAAGAAGGGCAAGACTAGTCGGTCTCCATTAATTCAGATGTTTCTGAGTTGTTAGACAGGTACTTACCTTTTTGTGCAGCCTTTTCAAAGGCTGATACTGCTTTTTTTTTCTTTTTTTTTTTTTGGTTTGTTTATTGCATAACTCCAATAGAAAGGAATTCCTAAGGCATGAATGCTAAAGAGGAAGGAAAGAATAAGTGGTGCCAGTTAAATTTTCATGTATTTATGCCTTATTATGGCCTGACAGTCAAAAATAATATTCTTTTCCTTTTATCCTGATTTTTCTCTTTTGACTGTGTATTAAAAAACCACCAGCAGTAACAAAGTGTAAAAGATTGAATTAAATCCTAGTTAGAATGACTTCACCTTAAATAGTGGAATATCTTAGATCTCTTTCTCTTCCTTTTTTCTTTCTCTCTGTCTAGTCTACAGAGACTTGGCAGTCTCAGATACCCTTGGGTGTTCAAAGGTAGATCAGTCTGCGGCAGGGCTGCCTTTGATGTTTGCACCTACAAAAATGTCACATCACAACCTGCTCTGTTATTTCACATTGAATGTGAAAGATTCACTAAAAGGTTAATTTCAAGTCTTGTTGAATTTTATACCATTAAAGTCAATGCCTTTTCAAGGATGCACCTAGAGTGTTTTCAGAAGGATGAGAGAAGGGGCTGGTTCTAAGATGCCGCCGCTGCTGCGCAAGCGCCCCATAACCGTGCACAGAGGGTGCTTGAGGATGCATAATCTCTCCGTGTGGGAATGTTTCACCCTCCCTATGGAGAAAGAAGATCAGGAATTGCTATAGATACTTTAAATAGCGCTGCGTCTGCCAACAATACCTTTCCCCATTTGCGCATGAGGCCCCAATTTGGTCGGCATTCAGTCTTGTCAAAGAAAAATCTAAAGGGAGAGAAACACTTCTATACAAATCTTTTGTGGGAGATTTCGTAAGGGTAATTCTGAATATCTGTTCTGATTTCTGGCTTTTAGGGTTGATTTCTTTAATGATTTGTTGAACGATTACCAATATCTGGGTAAAATACTTTTGAAACGTGGTTTTTCTTGGTTCTTTCCTTCCCCTTCAGAACTTGCGTATGGAAGAAATGCTGTATGTTTGCAGTAAACAGAGGCTTTAATTTCTTTGTGGATGCAATAGATTTCACTAGGGAAGGCTAAATGTACCGGATTTCAAACATTATTTTGAAAAAGAAATAGGTTTTTCTACAAGATTCTTCAGTTTGAAGAAAAATACTTGTTTATCAGTCGTACCACAAATAATACATTTGAAAGATTTCTGAATGGACAAATGCTGAAGGAGCAGGAGAGACAGGTTATATTTGAAATTGTTGGGCTTTTTAGAAAACAATTCCAAGTAAGTAATTACATTTTCTGTTTTCTCCTAGTACGGTGAAATCTTCAAACTCAGGGAGGGCTCTTAGAAAAGGCCTTTTCCCCCCCCCTTCTCCTCCTCGGAGCGTAACTTGGATGTGTCATTTACTTGGTTACTGAGCTCGGTGCCCTCCACCTGCCCCCCAAATCATTTTTTCAAGAGAGCAGTGAGAAGCCAGGTAACTCACCCTAGTGTCCTCACGTTTTTGGCGTAGCGGAGGCTGGGATTACATGCTTTGTCAAGCTGTGTTCTTAAGGATGTGCCACATTTCCTACTGTTTTAACACAGGAAATGTCTCTGTCACCAGGCAGCTCTGCTTTTCTGTGCATCCCCTAATTGTGTGCGAACTGAAGGTGCAGCTGGAGAGCACTTCATATCTAATTGGTGTGTGAAAGCTGAGGGCAGAAAAAACAATTAGGAAGTCATGGTCAACTTCAAGAAGGGCTGTAATTGAGGCAGAACTAAAATTAAAAATTGGATTGCTACTGAGATGAAGCAAAAAGGATGTATGGGAGAAAGCTGTAAACAGCAGAACAGCTCAGGCTCTTAAAATTCCACTTTCTGCAGTGGCTTCGGAGTCTCCCAGTCCCTGGGAGGAGCAGGGAGGTAGGGACCCAAGTGCCTCAGGCATACCTGATGGGGAGCATAGCTTCCCGAGCCGCTTGGTGTTTTTAAGAAATGTCTGTGTGGTTACTGTGGCTAAATTCGGTGTGTTACGGGATGTCTCTGATTATGGTCATCCCCCTGTTAATCAATTACAGGCTACTGATAGCACTGGAACAAGGGGCAACTGCTCCATTCAGCTGCCTGGTTTTGCCTTCGCTTACGGGCAAATAAAGAAGTAGAGATACTAGGCATACTCTGGAGTGGTATTTTAAATCCACCTAGCCGAGGGTTTGAAGTAATTCAACAAAGGAGTTCATTTTACTGTTCAAACTGTAACAGTTGCTGTGTACACTAAGTGATAATGAGGCCATTTTAAAATCCTTTTCTTGCCACTTCTAATAATTGGATGTAGGTTTTGTAAGAACGTATTAAAATGTGTATCGGAGCAGCTCACTGCCGTTTCACTGTTTGGCTGAAGGGTAATAAACTCTGGCAAGTACTAATTCTTGAAAGGCATGGTCCAGCCTGTCGCTTTTATTGTGGCATATGTGGTAATGGCTGATTTGTATCAGTGTCATAACACTAATTGTACCAATATAAACTTAGGTCATAGCTGTGCAAACAGAAAGGTAGTGTGCGTGATGAGCCTCTGTATTAGAAGAACTTGCGGGTTGCTCAGGAAAGCCCTTGCCTGAGAAGCAGCGATGAGCTGTCGCCAGGGCGGAGACGCGGTCCTGGCGGCGGCGTGGTGCCAGGAGGAGCTGCAGGAGGTTGTCAGAACACACCAAGAAGAAAAATAAGACAAAAAGCACACCAAGAGCAATTCTGAGCAACTAGAATGTGCCTGATGTGTACTAGCCAGGAAGAGATTTTGTTCTTGGTTTGCTTATTTTCCTTTCCCCTTTATCATGATGTTGGAGATCACTCTATCCTCTCATTTTGCCAGACGTTTCCTTATTAAGGTGGTGTGTCAATGTTTGCGTAGGGGAACTCTCATGCTGCTGGGAGAAGCTGGGAACTAATGAATTAAAATTGTTCTTTGGGAAACAGGTGAGCAGCCTGCGCGGAGGGTGGCCTAGCTAGCAGGTGTGATACCACTGGAATACTTTTCTTTCAATTAATTAGATTTTAAGTGATCACCAGCTCTGTTGCTTCCGAATTCCGTGACCATAGTCTCCTTCCCTGGAAACTTTCACCTCTTGCTTGAACTATGGAAAAGAGTGGTTTGGGCAGTCCTCGGGCTTCTCTCGCTGCGATGTGCTGTGTCCTGTGCTGGACAAGTACTGTGGTCCTACCGCAGCCAGAGTGACTTGTAATTTGGACATGCAATTACACATTTTGTCAGATTTTATGTGTTAATTTTTTCATATGCGTTCCTAATAGGAATTTTAGGACCTCTTGGGATAAAAAGAACAGCTGAATATATTGATATTTTTTTAAAAAAGATGGTGGGTTTGATGGACGCTATCCCGTGACTTGGGGGTTTTTTTTATTCACATAAAGTAGCTACCTCTTGTGTAAAAAGCCAGAAACTCTGCAGTATGTAAGGAGACTAAACCAAGTCATAAATAGTTGATGGAGTAGCACCCACCTTCTGAAGTGGTTGGCGACACTGCCCTGGTGATGTTAGCTTGATCCTGCCTTGTTCTTGTTTGCCTGATTGCTCTTTGCCCAGTGCATCTGTCTTGACATCCTCCCCCCTCTGCCCCCCCAATTTCTGTGAAGCCCTGCAAAGGCAGGAGGAGAGGGGCTGCCACCTGCTCTTTTTACTTTTTTGCTGCTTGCTGTTCAGTGAATTGTCTGAACGGCTGCGTAGCAGGTCAAGAGACGCTTGGAGCATTGACTTTTGCTGAGGTCTGCGTATTCAGGCTTTTCCTTCTCTTCCTTTTCCTTTTCCTTCCTCCCGCTCCGGGCTGAGAACAGTACATTACAAATATCACTAGGTGGCATAGCCACCCTGGTGTACTACCCAGGTTAAACCACATTTGTAGCAGCTGAGGCTTTGATTATAGTTTGAAATAATTCCTGTCTGAAAGACACGATATCCTGGTCTTTTATAGCGCGCTCTTAACACTTAATCACTGGGTCGGGCAGAAGGCAGACAGACGTGTGCAAGTCAGAGCTGTCCTGGGAAACCTTGCCTGCTTCTGTTAAGGTAGCACAGGCAAAAACCTGAAGATTTTGCTTACTTGGGGGGGGGGGAAAAATAAATTGAAACGATGTTTCCAAAGCTTCTTGAAATGTTGCTTTACCAGACACATACCTTAATCTTCCTGTCCAGTTACCCGGCTCCTGTGAAGGTCTGTTTCAGCTTTTTGGAATTTATTCTGGGAAATGTAGTATATAATCCCAAGTTTAAATAATGCGCTTCGTAGTAGATGCTTATTTTTTAAGCACATGCTAAAGTGTTTTCACTGGAGAAATGAAGAATAGTGATATAAAGCTTGTGCTCAAAGTTGAGTATCAGTTAAGTGCATTATTAAGCTGGGACTTCCGTCAGTATTTATTGATGAAACTAGTTGATGTAACTCCATTTAAAAGGTATATGATGGTTTCTGTATTCATTTCTTACTTGGTAACAAGCATTTATGCTGAGATAGTGGACAAGGGAGATGATGCTAGAATAGATTTAGGGAGCCTAATGTATACATCCCCTTAGAATGTACCATTCTTCATGTGGAGATCAAGTGGAAGTATTTAAGATGGTCACATTTGTATTTGCTTTGGGTTCAGTCCCATCCCTGGCTCTATGATAAATACTGCAAGAAAGCGCCAGGATAAACTTGGGTCCTTGCTTAAAATAATGCTATAGGCTTCCCACACAGGAGAGAGTTGGTTGTTGAAGGGGATTTTTTATGGCTCACACTGGGACTGACGTCAGGCTCGCCCACAGCCTGAGACTGGAGAAATTCTGAAGCCATGCAGGCGAGCAGTTCCTTCCTCTCAGGCAGAATAATCACAAGCAGGTTTGGCTCCCTGGCTGTGATGGACTGGAGACTTTTGCAGGCAGAAAAGGAACTTTTCTAAAATCACTGTGTGAAAATAAAAGGATCCTTGGTGGATAACATAGCTTTTCCCTGTGCATGTCCCTTGTCTGTTATTTTTTGTTTTGGTCCTTTTTTTTTTTTTTGGCATGTGTTGAAAGAGATGTTTTCTTCTTTGTGATCTGTCTGTTTCCTTCTTTCTTATCACTTCTGGCCTGATTTTACTTCTAGATCTGTACTTCTGTGTGTTCTGGTGAGTACGTGCATGTAACTCTGATCTACTAATCCTCTCTGTTGATGTGCCTTGTATTTCTTTGCATTGTTTCCCCTTTTGATTAGACACACAGAGCAACTTGTCGAAAAGCATGACAGAGGTCAGTGGGAAAATGTAGGTGAACTCTCCAGGTTATTTTTTTTTTCTTTGGTGCCCATTGAAAAATTGAAAGAGCTACAGTCCCCAAGACTCCTGCTCTGAAGTGTTCTTGAAATAAGAAGTTAAGAAAGAGACTTGTGAGAATATGTTTTTTGGATCTTACTAGACACCCTAAACTTAAGCCCTTTTAGCGTTAATCCTGCTGGAAAGAGAAGCGTTTGCTTTAGAATGGTTTCATCTTGACAGTGAATGTGATGTGAAGAAGACAAGCAACACCAAGCCCAGCCAGACATCCTCTCTTTCAGTGGTGCAGCATGGAGGAGGTGAGGACACCGCTTGAGGGCAAGCTTTCTTCTTTTCCTTCTTGCAGTGGAGAGGTCAGGTTTAGGTATGCCATCTGCTCCTGCTTTTTGCATTAAAAATTTCTATGTAGCACATAGCAAAATCCAGTTATGAGGAGTTCTTCGAGTGAAAAATTTGCATGGGTGGTGCCAGGAATTGTTCTCACTTGGGATGCAAAATTGCTTGCACAAGCAACTTCATAAATTCAGTGTTGGTACCTGTGCTGAATTCGGTTGTTCTTGATTTGACTTCCCTGAGTTCCCTGAGGTTTAAGCTAGATCTGATTCAGATGGGAAGGACACCAACTAACTGTCATAGCAATCATCTTTCCATGTATCCTTCCGGATTCTACATTTTGTAAAAAGTTTTCAATGGCTCAGTGCAGGAGGACTTATGTCCTATAGCTCAGAGCTGTAAAGTAGATTTTACCTTTATTTTTTTCTTTGCTTTTATGTAGGTATCACTACCATATCCTGGCCTGCCAGAATCAATTCTCTTGATGGTGTTGTGCACTCCCTATAAAAAATTCAGTTTTGAGCAAAACCAGTAGAATTTGAACTGGTTACAGTTTGAGTGGGTGATACCATAGGTTAACATCATAGCATATGACAAATAGAATCTGAAGCTAAACTATCTCTGTGAAAGCAAATGTGAGGTAAACATTGTACACATTGCCCCTTTTATTTAAGGAAAGTAGCTTGAACGTCGCCTAATTTGCTATGTGTCTTCCTGGGTACTCTGACAAGTCCTTTCCATTCCTAGGCCTGCAGGACAACTTGGAATTTTGAATTTCACAGATGTCTTCATGCAGTTTTCTGAGCTGAAAAATACCATGTGTTTATGTGGAGGATTGTGGACATGTAACCGGAGGCTTGTTCTGGAAAAATGACTTACCTGTACCGACATAACCTGCTAGGGAGATGGGAAGGACTAGGAGAAAATATAGTGCTTTAAGAGACTCTTTTTGCTTTGGGTGTGCTGCTCTTTTTATTTCGTTTGTCAGCTGGGATGTTGGGCCATTCATCCCGTGTGTTGGACCTGTGCTATGTCAGCTAGATAAGAGGGTATGCTCACAGCGGTGAGGTTCCTCTGCCTGTCAGCGGGAAGCCCCATGGCTGTGGTTAGTTAGCCCTTTCAAACGGGTGCAAATTACATTCATGTTGAAATTAAGATAGGGGTTGATGCAAAAGGTCGGTATGTGATTGCTGACACCAGAAAAGCTGTTCTAGCTTGCACTTGACAAACTTCAGCTGGTAATTATATGTATAATCTCTGAAAGCTTTTAGATCTTGCTAAACATGTTTCTCATAATTGATTTTTGTTAGTTATTTGCTTCCTATTCCACCTCTTGAGAAATACGTGGTATTAGACTGCTCAATGATAAGAGAGAATCTGTTCAAGATCAAACAAACTGACCAAACATTGGAGGAGCATCAGTGGACACTTGGTGTCCCAGGTATCAAAGTCGATCAATACCGATTGTGGAAATCTCAGCATAAATAAAGATAGTCTTCCTGAATGCTGCTGGTTCAAAAACTCTGTGAGTGAACATAGGTGCATCCATGTGGCCTTTTCAAAGTGGAGCCTGTCCATAGTGTATCTTTAAAACCATTCAGGCAAAATCCCCTTTAACAGGGAACAAGACCTTAGGGTGCTGAAAGGTGAAGCTCTTTTAGGAGACGTTCTCCATGTTGGCCATAGAAGGATAATATGCAGGAAGACAGGCACGGGAAGAAAAGCTGCAGCAACAGCAATATTCTGTGTTTCTAGCAGCCATTGTGGAGCTATCATTATGCCTTCCCAACCCCTGAGAGAGAAAAGTTAATATCCTGTCCACACATTCCTTTGTCAGAAAAACAAGTTCTGGGAAATAGATACTTTTAAGACTACTGCCAACCCCTTTTACAGACTATAGCAAAGCTTTGAAGCTGCAGTTGTCCATAGCATGCTTGATTTTTGTCAGAAACACTCAGAGTGGTCAACTCTACGCAAAAGCTTAAAAATAAGGGAACACTCAGAAACATTTAAAAAAGTTTTTATACACTGTAGATTGGTTTCATACTATCAAAGTAGTTCAAAATGGCAGGAGTGCTCTTAATGACAGTAGTGTTACCGTGTAAAGGTTGGACCATGATTTTACAACCTGTGTTTGCCCTAGTCTATGTGAAAACTCATTAATTTACTTGTACATGCACAGTAAGTTAGTGAGGATTTCCGCATCTGAATGATTAATCAATTAAAAGCCAGCGACAACTTTGTTCATCAGCTGCTGGTTTTGCTCAATCTTGTGTTGGTGGTTTTAATTCTCTGTGTTACAGTTATATTGCTTTTAGCATGAGAATAATAGTGCTTACGCAGCTCTATAAAGTGTTTGAAGCCATGCTCTGAAAAAGCACGTTCATAAATATATAATGTTTAAAAAACAAACTAGGAAACGCAAATCCTGAGCATAAGTGAAAAAAAAAAAGGTGAAATTTGAGATTAAGCAGTCACCAGTCCCCTCTCTAGGATTAAGGATGTGTATTTTTAAGATAGTATAAGGGGAAAATGTAAGTTCCTGAGGAAAAAATGGGAATGACCTGTGAGATATCCCAGTGTTGAAGTCAGTTTGGTGAAAAGTAATCTGACTCACAGTCCTTCCACTTTTCCTTCCCTCTCCCAGTTCTTACTTGCATTTAAACTAGGAAGACCTCTGTGGTTGAAGGCCTCCAGGAAAAGTATGTAACGAAAACCGTGAAAGCAATTACGGAGGAAGCAAAAATCAGCAGCTTCTTGCTAGGAAAGTGAGAGTGCTTATCCTAGGTGGGGCAGGCTGTCAGGTACAGGTCAAAGTGCTAGGTAAGATGCAGAATCAAAAAATGGAACTTGGGGCTTGTGGAAGCTATTGACAAAACGTTCACTGATTTGATGTGCCTGGAATTTCACTTACAATATATTAGGGTTTAGAGGTTCCCTCAATGCCGGTGACTTACCGCCTTTTTTAGGAATTTCTTTAGCTCTATTTGTTTAGAATTTTTTAGCCTTTTTTTTTTTTTTTTTCCCTCTCCTGCTGTAACTGATTCTGAGCAGGCGTGGGGAAAATGCTGGTACAGCGTGTTCTGTACGGCTGCAGGCGGCTGAGCTGACAGGGACTGTTTTCTGACTTGTGAAAAACACTTGGTCACTATTAAGAGACAGCTTCTGTGATTTTTTTTTTTTTTTTTGTTTATACAAATGAAAATGGTTTTTTGAGCTATTCCAGCAGCTTCAGTGCATGCACACACTGGCTTATCTTCCTACTGGGTGTGAGCGTTGTTTATGTAAATAGAGGAGGCCATATGTTAATGATGCCATGAGTAGATACTTGCAGGATTTAGACACAAGCCTTCTGAATGGCTTATGTCTATTAGAACATAGAATGTTCTAATGTCCAGGTTAGGTGAAATAAGATGCCACGTTACCATTTGCAGTGTGAGGTGAGCGCGATGGTTGTCTATAGGGAGGGTCGTAGGGAGACAACGGGAATGGCTAGGAAGAGATGTAAGATGCGAATTTGTGGCAGTATGTCTGTAAGCAGAGAGGGGGAGGGATGGATGGAGGGGGTGTTAGGAAATTGGTAGAGCCGGTGGATAAATTTATGTTGTGAATGAATGACAAGTCCTGTGTAAGCCCGTGGAAGGATGGGAGATTTTCAAACTAACCTGAGTGTTGAAAAAGGAAGAAGCACAAGGGAAAAACAAACTTGGGAGCTGAAGGAAGGTTGTTATTGAAAGAAAAGGAGCACACTTGGCTACACTGGAGATGGCTTATAGGTTGAAGAGAGTAACTGCAAGGTGTTGAGTCTGAATTACGGGTCAGTCTGCGCTGATACCAGACTTGGTCCATGAGAGAGAGAGAGAGAGAGGATTATTTTTACAGTTTCCGTACTGCATGTGGATGAGGGTTCTTGGCAGTAAAATATTTGTGGGCTTAGAAAGGACATGTACTAGATGAAGAAAAAAAGTTTAACAAGCCCTTTATCTTTGGTAGAAAAGGAGGGTGACATTATGAATGTGTCGAATTGAAAGGAAGGGAAAGATCGCTATGCTTGCCAGTGTTCTTTGAAGAAATCATTAAAATCCTGTGCAGAAAAACAACGGAGATGGAGAGATAAGAGTCAAATGCAGTTAAAAGACAACCATGGTGGTGATGCAGAATTCAGTGAAATTAGAGAAGTAATTGTTTTGCAGGGAAGCTAGCCAAACAGAAGGAGTGTTTATACTGGAAGAGGTCAGCTTAGGTTTTTTTTTATCATTCCATCTGCGTTATAGTAGCAGAAGGGCATGGTGTGAAAGACAGGGTGAGCCAGATCTGAGATTGAATCATCTCTGACTTTTCTGGTCCTGCATTACTGTGACTCATTGGTATCAGTTAAAGTTAAGGAAAGATAGGAAAGGGAGGTCTGAGATCAGAAAAGACTTTTAGTGCTGCTACAGCATCTACTCATTTGACCTGTCACCATGACAAAATTATCATTGCATGTGAGAGGAGGGTGCAAACAAACCCAGAGAACTCTTTAAAAAAAAGAAAAGAATCCAACAAGAAACCCACCCAGCCCATGCCAAACAAAAACCCCCAACAACAAAAAAGCCCAGCCCATAAACTGAAGCTATAGGCTGGCGGTGTTGAAGAGGTTGTGGTAGCTGTGCTGGCCACGTAGCATGAGGGTTGATGTGAGTGGTAAAACCTTTCCAGCTGCTCTAGCAGTCCTGGCTCCTACAGGCTGCCGGCATGCACGTATGATTTCCGAAGTCTTAAGGTTATGGTAGTTGGTCAGAAGACTTGGGTTTCTGTTCACAGGTGTTAGCTGCTGCAGACTTATCCCAATTTCTGTGGCGTGCATAGGCACCAATATGAATTCCAGCCTGTCCTCAGAGCCTGGAATAGCCAGAAATTTGGTGTAGACATTGTCTCTAAATGTCAAAACAGTCTCTCTTGACCTCACTGTTCCACGGAGGACGTGTGGCTGATGGAGCCAGTGACAGACTGGCTAGTGATGGCTGATGACAGTGATGGACTAGAGAGCAACATTTTTGTCCTCACTGGGACTGTACTCAGGCGCTTGCTGGAGCAAGCGGTTGTGGCTGTCGGGCACTGTGGTCAGGACGTGCTTCTTGGGCTGCTGTCAAGGTGTTACCAGCAATCCAAGGTGAAAATTACAGTTATTTTTTCTAAAGTAGTTTTTGCTTCCATGTAAGTTTGGCCACACTTGGCTTTTAATTAAAAGCTCTGTTGTAATGAAGATGGAAAGGTCTAATAGAAGTACAAAAGGAAGCTGTATGTGAAGTCCTGTATGGCTGGTCACGTGCTAATCGTGTTCAGAACAAAGACGTTTTTTTCATATATGTCTAAAATATAAAATTTCTGTTGATTCAGAAAATGTCATAAGTACCAAAGTAAGCAATCTCCTTACACTAAATAATTCTTTCCCCGCCAGAAGGAGTAGTGGATTTATGAGCTGAACAGAGGTGGTCCTGAAATTCAATGTGAAAAAGACCTCTTCTACTTGTCTTTTAATTCCCCAGATGACCTCTTTGGACTGAAAGTGGAAGCAAACTCATGGCTTAACAAATTTACTCTTGTGTTTGGGTCCTTAATGGGATGATTCTTACCAAGGCCACTAGGTTAGGTTACCTTGCCTAAGTGGTTTTTTTTCCCTGACAGCACAGCAAGCAGCGTATTGTAGGCAACAGCATAGAGGAATTCACTTCATTTGCGATTTTGCATGCTTAACTCGAGTGCATTGCAGCTGGTCTAAACTCAGAGCTACAAAAGAAGTAGGCCTTGAGTGATACATGAGTAAAGAAGCCCTTGAAAAGCTGAAAGAAAATGTGAGCAAGATTTGTGAGACACCAAGTCCTCATAAGACTTGTAGCCCTGGTTTTCATCACTGTTCAGACCATTTACTTTCCTGCTTAGACATGAGTATGTGAAGTGAGCTCTCCTTCGTCACTGCCAGAGAACCGCTACTGGTGGCTTCTCAATACACTTTGTACAGTCCAGATGCTCTAGTCAATAGAAATTAGTGTAGCTCCACTTGATTGCGGCACTGATTTACGTCTCATAATGATTTGAGTTGGGGCTGGTTGTATTTACCTTTAAGATGTATCCCAAGTCTTAGTTTCAATCTTAGCTTTGGTGAGAGACTTGAGGTTTAGCATCTGGCTACCAATTTACATTTTATGAATATTTGCTATTGCAATGAGTCAAAAGCCTCAATGGAGAGGACACCCAGCAGTTTTAGGTTGGAAATCTAGGGTTGCAACCATTCTACTATTATTATTTCTTCATTATTTTTTATTTATTTATTTATTTAGTTTTCCCCCAGAACCTCCTGATAGCCCACATTCCCATTTAGTTGTCATTTACTGCTCCCTGGGTTTGTTGGTTTCTCAGCTTAGAAACAGCTGCCATGTGATGTGGATGATATTTGAAAGTCCCGTGTTTGAGTTCCTGTGCTAGCAATGTGCAGAGAATGGCAAGCGCTTGGAAACAAAATGGTATGCTTTATTTTGTCACTAGAAGTATGTTCAATCTGCTATTTGATTCTCTGTAGCATTTTGATTAAGAGCTCCAGTGAAGTTATGTGAAAAGTGAAAATCCTCTTTATTTTTTCTCTCCAAGAAAATGAGACACACAACGTTGTCAAAATATTTGCCTAATCTTGCAGATTTGGATACTTGTTGTAGTTCTTCTGACAGACCAAAACAATAGTCATTAAATGAGAAGCAGATGCAATAAGTATGCAAGCGAGCTTACTTGGATAGACTGAGGGGGAAGGGGGGAAGCTGCCAACAATGCTCACTAAGCACTGGAGAAAAAAGAAAAATAAAATCTTTCCTTGCTATCATACCCCATAAATAATCATTTTCCTTTAGTAATCGAGGCATTGTACTTTTCTGCATTGGTGTTTTGGTATGTTCTGGTGCAATATTGACTTCAAATCCGGGTGCTCCTTTTGGCTTACTTGAATTTTTTCCTTGCCAGGAAAGGAAAATGCCAAAGAAATGCTTTAGCTTGGTGTTTTGTGTGTTTTGGTTGGTTGGTCTGAGGTTGGTTGGGTTTTTTTGTTGGTTTNCAGCACTGTTATTTTAGGACTAAAGGACATTGTCCAGGAAGAACCTGGTTATGCTAAGCTACATTCACAGTTTTGTGTGATTAGGAAGACAGAAACTGCTCAAATCAAACCCCTGAGCCTGATCTTGGGAGCCGTTAAATTTTCTGTCAAGATATGGAGTATGTTTCTTGAGTGTGTAGATAGTAAAGGTCTGTTTTGTGGTTGCAGGGCTCATTAGGACATTGGTCCAAGATCTGCCTTAAATTATGGATAGAATTAGAACTTTCCAGCTTTCCTATTGCTCCGGTTATTTACTCAAACCACAAGAATTAAAGATCTGCCTTTAAGGAGTAGAACTGGTTTATTATTCAAGATCTTCCTTCGGTGATCTTTTGTGGTCTTGCATATTCAAGCTCATCTATGTGATTGCTGTTAGTGTTTGTGTTTTCTTATGTGTCCTTAAGTTACCCAGAAGTTACAGGTATTAGCTGCTGTCTGATAATTCTTGATCCTGGAGTTAAAAAGGAAAACCAAATATTGGCAATATGGTTGTGTAACACTTTGCAATTCAAATTCTGGCTCTCCTTGCTGCCCCACCCTCCAACTCCTTGCATCTCCTCTAGGATTGCACATAGACGCGCGTGTGCACAACTCTTTTTCAACAAGAACGTAAAGAAAATGCTGGTTATGGCGTACATGGAAAAGTGCACAATAAGGATAAGGGATATCAAGGTCAAAACAATGTATTGCTTAGAAAAATAAATGTAATAGGCTGCCTCTAAGCCAAAGATTGAGTAGCAGTGTGATATATTGCGTTACAGAAGTTCCTCGTTTTTGGAGGAAAGACGCTGCAGTCTGATGCCTGCAGATCAGCCCAGATTGACTTGATTTGCAAAAACCTGCTGTGGGTCAGATGTCTCCCAGTTCTATGCCAGTCCATCAGCCTGCAGTAACTGGGATCAGATGGCTATAAAGTCTGTCTGCAAAGACCAAGCACCTTTTGCATGGGGCTTTGACTTTTTTAAAAAACTGTGCTGAGTGTGCTCAGGACTTGGATCTAAATAGACTAATTGCAAGGCTTTGTTCGTGGGCTTACATCACACTGACGATGGCTTGAATTTATTTGTGTACCATGAGTTGTCAGTAGAAGTCACTTGTAAGGTTTAGGAAATGTCCCTCCATCTGTCCTGCAGTCCTGCTCTCCCTACCTGAGGAAGGGAGTGTGAGAACTGTTGTGCAGAGGAGTGCAACTGCTGGTAGAAAAGGTAACACGTTAGGCAATGCCACTGCTTGAATTTCCTTTTCTCAGACTTTGGGGGGGAAGGAGGGAGGCATTGGATTGCTGGGTCCTCATTGCAGACGGCACCATAATAGGTTGTGATTTTCTAAATGGTGTTTTGCCTTGATTTCAAGGGCGTTGAGTTCTTTGAGAGAACGCGATTATCATTAGTCCAAGGTTTATGAGACGCAGAGCATATTAAATGCTTCTGTTGCCTATTCACAGATTCAGTATTGCCAGGCTTTAGATACAGAATAGCTAAACGTGTCTGCTGTTGTATTTGACTTTTGAGTGTTGCTATAGTATTTGCTTTAGATTCTTTTCTCTTATTTTTGCTGGTTTGTGAAGAGTTATGCACAATTAGTAAGATATGAAGCATTGTAGAGATCGTTGTTGGGATTCTACAGTTAGAGAGATGTATTGTGTATATATATTAGAGATACAGAGTGTGTTTTATAGCTCTGCAAAATGAAAAGGACACTGCGTAAGGTAAAGAGAAAGATTTGGAAGAAGCTAGTCAGGTAATAATTCTCTTCCTGTAGCTCTTTGTCAATGGAGAAGTGGTTCTTCTGGCCAAAGCTTTAAAGCAGTCAAATCAACTCAGTACCCATGTTTAAACATCTGGAAAAAATATTTATAATTCTTGAGAGAAACGCAAAAATGTTGATCATTAACTGTGGTTAGAGAGACTTTATTCACACACGTACAGCTCCAGTGTGAACAGATGATACTTCACTGCCTACAGTCTAGTGTAAATTTTGGATCTCTGCTAAGGACTTGCATGTGTCTCTCACTCTGGGTCTGTTCCTGCTGACTAGCTAGGGCTGAAAGTACGATATGTTCAGAAACAAAGTTCTGCCTGCCAGTGACCCCACTCCTACCTCTTTTCTTTCCTTTTTTTTTTTTTTTCCTTTCCTTCAGAGATCTCTCTAATATGTTGGGGTTTTTTTTTTCCCCTGCTCAGTGTACTTTTAATGTGTTATAATGGCTCTCATCCTTCTGCTGCCTGAAGTGCGTAACTCGGGTTTATTTTAGGCAGCACCCCTGAAGTCACTGACACAGGTAGCTCTGAGGCTTGAGGGACACTGAGTCTCTGATGGAGGAGCTGTGGTCCACTGTAGGGCGCTCCTCATAAAGCCCTTCAAACACAGATGGGATGAAACAATGACCCTCGGGAAAGGTCAGCTCCATTTGACAGGAATGGAATTATGCTATTTTTCACCTATTGATGTTATACTATATTTGTTTATTTTACTTAATGATTGTTATTTGTCTTAGCATATGAATGTTTCTGGTACAGTGCGATGCATTTTAATGCCTTCAAGATGTAGGGAGAAATGATTGAAGCACCAAAAGTGATCTGAATTTCACTCTCAGCCTCAAGCTTTTGAGGCTTTGATTGTGAGTTGTCTGATGCTTCTGAAAATTAAACCACTGGTGTAAGGGCCTAAGCTTGGAACTCCTGACTTACTATTCCCAGAGGAGTAACTTGTAAGAGAAACTTTGTCTTGATGGAGCTGGGAGTAGAAGCCTTATGTCTTCCAAGGAGGGCTCTAACCACTAAGAGCCTCCCCTTCACCATCCTCTGATTAATTTCAAACATGAGTTTAAAGCCAGTCATGAGTTAACATAAGAGATAACAGGAATAAGTGCTTCTCAGATGCTCAAAATATTTTTTTTTTTCGGATTTCTGTTTTGATTTTAGTTTCTCTGTACCAGCTTCAGCTAGCTTGTAAAGGGACTGTAGCAAAGCAAACTGACTTGTATTAATTTTTTTTAATCAGTGAAATTAAGCTGAGGGCCAACTGGAAGACTTTGGTTCTACTGGAATAACATCTCTGATTAGCTTGGGGCTAAATTACTAATTCCAGTGAGGGATTTTTGAATTTTTTATTGGGCTTAATGTGCAAAGCCCTTGAATATTCTGTCATATTTAGTAATCTGAAATACCAAGACCCTGTGAATCTGTGTCTAAAAGGCTAAACCCCACAAAAATAATGCTAAAGTTTTTGCTTTAATATTCTAGATTAGACAGATGTTGCCTTTGCTGAACTTTTCTGAATCACTACTGAGCAATAGTATAGTATTTGAATATTTTTAATGTGACGAGTTCTTCAGTGTTAAGATTTCAATGCAGTTCAGTACACACAATCTTGGAGCATTTGATACCAGTTAAATCTCAGCAAAAGCTTTAACATTTTCTGAATATTGTAGTCTAATGATGGCAGCTTGGTAAGATACACATCTAAACAGCAAACATGAAATAGCATCTACTGAAAGGAATATAAATTGAGTTCTAGCTGATGATTAGTGATGTATACAGCTGTTAATATGAAGTCTAAAATGTGGGGCTTTATAATTCAGTAGGGGGGAAAAGTGGACAATTTCAACAATGATAGAGGCGTTGTTAGTGAACAAAATTAAGTGGCCGATGATAATTGTGGCAGCTTACAACGAATGATGTTATTTGCAAAAGCTCCTTTTTGCATGGAACCTGACGTCTTCTCCCATGAGCTTGCTTATTATTCATATTCCACTTTAATATGCCTGCAAAATGTGCTTTCTTTCTGTATACGTATTATTTTTAGGATGTTATGTTTCCTTGGTGCATACACAATGAGCCTGAAATCCTGTAGGAATGTGTTTAATTTGAAAGTTTTATCCTCTGGGCCTGGTTAATTCAAATACGAGGCTCCGAACAGCGCTGCAGTGCCGGCAAGAATGCGGGAACGGCAAATCGTCTGCACAAAGGCAACGGAGAGCCCGTGCAGCTGCGGTGCCTGCGCGGGAAGGTGCCAATATCCTGAAGATCTCCGTTCTGAAGCGACTCTCGGTCGGTCCTGTGCACTAATAAAATGAACGTTTGGCCAGCTTTGCTTTCCTTTATATCCTTAGTGTCGTTTCTAGGGAACTCGTAATTACAGCCTTCCCTGCTACTCTTTTAGCCGGTGGCACGGTACGCGGCAGCGAACTGCTTGACTTCATTGTTGGTGATGCAATGCCTAGACAGGATTTGAAGAGGGTTTGCTGGTGTCTCTTAAAGCTGGAGAAAAGCGAACTGTGGCCAGTATTAGCCCCCACCCTTTTTTTTGGGATGGGGTGGGGGGTTTGTTTTTTGTGGGGTTTTTTGTAGATGGTAAGAATACACTTGCTGAGTACGTTTTACTCCGAGTGGTAAACTATGTTTGTGTCTGTAGGAATGTGAGAGCCGAGGAATTCCAATGTGCAGCCTGCTGGAAAGCGCTGCTGGCTCATGGGCAACAGAGGGGAACGGGCCTTGCGACGAGGGCTGGGGGGAGAGAAATGAAAGGCATTTTTTATAATACCCTGGGCAGCATACGCAGGATGTTATGTCTGGCTTGGACTGGGCTGACGTGGTGCCTCAGATTTTTTTCTCATAATGCTGGAAAAATAGATATAAGGGAAATACAGAGATAGAAATGGAACAAAATTAAAATGAAAAGCAAGCTTTGCATTTCACAGTGAATAATTTGCGGCATCTTTCCTCACAGAAACTGGGCTGCCACTAGAGATAGGAAGCAAGTGGCATCAAATTTTCTGCAGATTTATAGTCCACTTGAATATCCAAATTATTGCAGCCCCTTTCTGAGACTTGGAAAAAGGCACGAATCTGGGCAGCTGTGGGGTGGGGTGGGCAGATGCTTCCAAGCAGCCTAGCTAAAGCAGAATTCCAGGTGTGTGTTAGAAGAGAGGAGACAGTAGGGTGGAGAGAAGGGATGAGAAAACTCTTGGCTTGTAGCTGGCCAAGGAACATCTCTAGGCTTGTACGTACCAAGGCAGGAAAGGAAGGTATTTGCTCCTTCCTTAAAAGGGGATATGCGTTTACTGGAGAGCCGTGTGTTCTTTCCTCCAAGTACCTCTGGAGGGTGGAGTGAGTCTTATTACTTTTCCATAGCTGCTCATGAGCAACTGGAGCTTAAACTTGCTTTCTTTCGAGGAAGGGGATGCAGTCAGATTTTTCTCTGGTCTCTCTGATGCTAGACCTGTCTTCAGTTCCAGTCAGCGCTCAGCCTGGTACCCTTCTTGGAATAAGCCTGTCTTCCTTGGCTTTCATTTTGACCTGACACAAGATGAATTTCCTCTCTATCTGAAATCTCCATATACAGGCTTTATGCAGTCCTGGCCCTCTGGAATTCACCAATTGCACCGCAAAACGTAGCCTCTGTTTTTAGAACCAGAAATGTTTCAAGGCAAAGAAGTGTGTGTACGTAGGGGAAATCCCATTCGGTGCTGTCTACCTGATCAGCGCCTATAGGCTGTCAACTGCCTCGTTTGTTTCAGCATATTAATAATGAAAGTCCCTAAGGCTGATTGTTGTCTCTGGAGTCTGGTATGTGCAAGTGCTTTTCTATTCCAATGAATTCCGTAATCAAAATCCCACTGGCAGGGCCAGTGCCGAGCAACCCCTGGCTTGGAAAAGATAAGCTATGCTTCCCCCCCCCCTTTATTTAGGCTGAGCCTTATGTTGCCCAGGAATTTTTATGTCCCAACTACTGACTTTCATATACAGTCCGGATAACAAATGAAGGTTTTCTTTCATCATTTTAAATATTTAGATAAGAGAATGAAACAACTGTGCCATTATATCTGCATCTTGTTTAAGAGGAAAGTGCTTTGACTGAAGAAAGGACAAAAGATTCTCTGGAGTTTGTTGTGTTCTTCAGCTTTCAAAAGTCGCAGGGAAAGAGCTACTCCCCCTGCTTCCCTAGGAGCGTACACTGGGATTTCTAGCTCAAATTTATTTTGCTGAGACTTTAGAGTCAAGTTTTTATATCTAGTTTTTGATGTAGGACCTAATTAGGCCCTACACATCTTAATACTTTTTGCTACATCTGCATTAAAGATGGCATTGCATATATTTGCATACAATTTACATTTAAAAGTTAGCCATGCTGTGTGCAATAATCATTTTAAGCAAGTACCATTGACAGTCAATATTGTGAATAAGCGTACAAAATACCTGGGGTTTATGGGAATAAGCATACAAAAAATATGGGTGCATACAGTCGTCTTTCTCAAGCAGTCTTGAGAAATGTGTATTTCTTTTTCAGCATCGTGTGTTTTTTGGGATATTTCCTACAAATAAGCGAGCAAGGGAGCTTAAAAATTAGCGCGTCTGCTTTAACTGGAACCAACATGTGCCAGACTCTGTCAAACCATTCCAATATTGACCAAAACTTACCCCAAAGTTTGAGCATATAGTGTCCACTACAAGTGCCATCGTCAGGCAGGATGCTCGGTTGTGGCATTCGTTTCTGGAGCTTCAGCTTGGTCCCACTCTGAATTTAAATGGTAGCTAAAAAGCAGATCTCTGAGAAGATCTGAGGTTGTTGGTTTTCAGTTCTGGCATGTAAAAGATTGTTGGGTTGCTAGTTTGTTTTCAAAAGTACTGCTCACGGTCAGTGTTGGAAAATCCTGAAGTCTTCTCAGTATTTTCTTGTGGAAGTGTACTGGGTTGTTCAATTTTTCATTTATCTTGAAGCAGAAAAGGAATCTACAAGTGGCAGGAAGTCAGCAAAAGAAACAAAGTGCAGGGCAAAGAAAGAATCTGTGTGTTGTCACTTGGGCCAAACATTCAGTCCAAGAAATGCAGATTTACATCTTGAACAGTCAATTTAAAGAATGCACCAGCAGAAGTAGCTACGTTTTACTCAGCAAAACTCAGTCTTTTTTTTTTTTTTTTTTTGGCTTGGGGGATTGACATTTCTCATTTCATGATTATGATGATGTCAAAACCTTTTCAGACTTTCTTAAAAAAAAAGCATTGAAAAGAGCTTGGAGTCGGCTGGTACTTAGGCTAGTAAAGATCAGAGGGAGGCATTTTCTTTTTAGACAGACTTCAGATCTGATTCTCTGAGGTGGAAACTAGGAGTTTGACTTTTGTGCTACAGATGAGTCGCACAAACCAGCAGAGTCAAATGTAAATTTGTGTCTCGGCAGTTAAATAATAGGAAAAAAATCAAGAAGGATGAATAAATTCTTCTACAATCTCTCATCTGCAGGCAAATAATTTTACTTCTTTGCATTTACTTATCTGACTGCTTTCATCTGTGCAGACAACACAGGGAGCTGAGGTTTGGCAGGTTGGCAAGCTGATGAATTAAGGATTTGATTTTGCAATATTAAAGTTGACTGGAGTTTTTCCATTGTCTTAGTCAGATGCCTTAGAAACATGTGTTCGTCTGTTAGGTCAGGACCAGAATGAATCCTCCCTTCTGCTGTATTCCCAGATAAATGGAAAGGGGTTCTAAATCATGCAGCCTATTAAACTTTGTATCAGTAGTTGCTTGACTCTGCTTCCTCTACAAATTGAGCAGGCTTGAACTCATCTGAGAAGCTCCGAGCTGGCACGCTGTTCCTATAGCCGTGTGAAATCAGTTCAGCGCTGCGTCTGCCAGGTGATGTGGCTTCATCAAACGGAGTTGCTAACACAGGGTTAGCCGGTATGGTACTGGTGTAACTAACAGGGGATGAGGATTGACATGGTTCCCATGTAGTTGAATTGACTACGGTTCTGTCTGTACAGTGCCTTATAAAATCAAATACATTTCATGTTAATAATTGCGATAATGTAGACAAAAGTACATTGGATTGTCAATGATGTAAGTGTTTACATCTCAGTGAGCCACTGCGAGTAGAGATTTGCAGTGAGGTAAATACTTCAGAAATACTGAAGTCAAGTCAAGGATTTTGGCCTGTTTAGAACTTCTGTTCCTTCCTGCTGCCTCCTCTGCACTGTGCTTCGGTTACTCTGAAGACAATATAGCACATGCAGGAGGTTTGCAATATTTGCTTTGCCTTTACAAGTCCAGGACAGCACACAGCTGGGAGACTTGACTCAGCTCCTGAATCGCTAATCTTCTTTTGTGGCTGTGGGAAAACTTGCCTGAAAATAGCTGGATTTGCTCCTCCAAAAAAAAGAAAGAAAGAAAAAAAAAAAAAAAGGCTGCATTGTATTTAACTAATTTAATTTTATATTAACTTTGTGCTTCCTGACATTCACAATTTTTTTAATAACGTCATCTCATCCAAGGCAATCAAAGAGCTTTTTCCATAGGGGCCCTTTTCAGACAAAAGGCTTTCAGAGCAGTTCTCTGTAAGTGCATTCTAGACCACATGAGTTCTGTAAAACTAAGTTCTGAAAATGATTGTTGTATCTGCTTAGTAAAATATGAGCTTAGTTTCAAAACCCCATGAACTCTGAGGTGTCCCCTCCTTGGAGAGTGCTCTTCTGAGGTAACATTTCTGCTTTTATATTTACAGACAGACATTCTTATTATCTGAATGATGATAATGAGCGTGTTGCTTCTAACCTATAAGAGGGTTGAAAAAGCTGGAGGGTGATTGTAGATCCTGCTTTTGTCTTAAATGATGAGAAACTAAAACAGAAGAGAAGAATGCAGAAAATAGAGCATAAAAAATATTTTACTAAAGAAAATCTTCCAGATTAAGCACAAAAAAGGAGACAGTGCAGGAAAAGAAACTCCCCCAGTAAATAAGTGGTGATAAAACAAGTGAGAGATTTGACTCCAACGTGAAACATTCTCTGTATAATTGATGATTAGTAATTATTTTGATTGTGCTGCTCTTTTTAATTTGTACTACCAAAGCTTAACTGCAGTGTAAAATTTGTCAGGAAGGAAGTGAGTGGCTTTGGGGTTTGGTTTTTTTCAGCCCATATAAATACAAAATCGTTGTGGTTTTTGTCACCTGGGGAGGTTTTTTGGACTGTTAGTTAATACGAGTTGGCTATTACTGTTGATATGAGCTGTAAATAATTATTTACACTGGCATTTAAATTATCAGCCTTAAAAATTTTAGCACCGCCCTGAAATCAATTAGGCCCTTCATAGTATGCAAATATTGTTTTAGACTGTCAGCGGACTCAGGCAGGTGGCATGTATGCGTTGGTACTTCCTTCACCTTTTCCTGTCCGTCACATTTTTAGTGCTGCAATGTGGCTGGGAGGATTTGAAGTATAAACTTCAGACTTCAGTGTAGGATTTAAGGACTAGTAATGAATCCCCCAGAAGAGAGGATGGGGTGATTCCCAGAAGCCTCCTGAAGACTTCAAAATTTTCCCGTTGTATAGTAGACAACATTAAGATCTTTTAAAGTTGTTCTGTGGAAAGACAGAATATATGGCAGAGGAGGAGAGATCCCTTCCAACCTCAACTGTCAAGGCATTCGGTGGCCACTAAGCTGGTGAGGGGGCTGCACGAGGAGAGACTGAGCGAGATGGGTATGTTCAGCCCACTCAGGAGAAAGCGAGAAGGTTATAGTACAAGGTGGGATCTCTTTGCATCTCTTTTGGCTTTCTTATGGAGGGCTATAGAGAAAAAGAGGCAAATTCTTCTGAGGTATCTGTATAGCAAAAGGACAACAGGCAGCAGTCTACACTTGAAGCAAAGGCGATTCCTGCTGGATGTGGGTTTCCCAGAGAGGGTGTTGGATCTCCATCCCTAGAGACATTGCAACTCAGCTGGCTGTGGCCCTGAGCACCCTGACCTGGCTTTGAATTTAGACCAGTTTTTACTGGCCTATGATGAAATACAATATTCTTCTTACAGTTACTATAAATGGCACGTAACATTTTTCAACATCACGTGTCCCTTGGTGAACAGAAACATGCTGCAATCTACTTATTAGTGCATTTTATTTGGTTTTATTGCTGAACAGCCTTTGGCATTTAACAGCAAAGGAATGTTGTTGTTGTAGCACATGTGCTCCCAAATGTTGGAAATACGGTGGCATACGTTCACTTAGTGCGTGTTTTAAGAATTGCCATTAACTTCTACAAGGCACTATTTTGGAATTGCAAGAAATTGTGCACAAAATCTCATCAACCCTGTTGTATTCCTTTCATGCACGATGTATAGATTGTTTGGAAATAATACTGTTATTTGATAGTTGTATTGCTTGGCTGTTATTCGTTAAACAGAGAACTGTGTTTTCCCAAAATAGTTACTCTGACCTTTGGGCAATTAACATATGGCTTGTCAAATAGGTGTTCAGAAACCTTTAGCATGCTGTCTCTAATGCAGTTTGATGTGCACTTAATACTGGGTGAAAAAAAAAATTTTGTAGCGTATTCAGTAAATCTATCCAGCATGCAGAT
Source organism: Chionis minor (assembly GCA_013398295.1). Classification (NCBI taxonomy): domain Eukaryota; kingdom Metazoa; phylum Chordata; class Aves; order Charadriiformes; family Chionidae; genus Chionis; species Chionis minor. The sequence continues at coordinate 1,281,695 of VZSF01010886.1, forward strand.
CTCCAAGAGCTGCTGATAAATGTGTTTGTCGAGGGGACTGCAAGAGAGTACACATGCTACCGCTGTCATGGAAAGTTAGAGAAATCTCTGCAATGCTTTGCTCTTAAATTTGTACTCTGAAACAACAGAAGCAGGCTAAGCTGGGAACATGTAAACTACTTGGTGGACTGCCCATTATAAGTCAGGCAGTATTTTAGAAGTCAGCTGAAATGAAATAGGGAGGTTTTACATAGCTGTTTTCTACTTTTAGCTGTCTGATGCTCAAAATTGCTCTATGTTTAGTTATGCAGATTTGGGTTCAAAACCAAGTCATTCCAAAATTTAACATCAAAAGGAAATGACTTACAAAAGACAAAATTGAGCTCAGGAAATGAGTTTTTTGCACCTGTTGGTCACTCAGGTAAAGTCTCAGAACATTTTTTGGTTCGTAGCACCCAGCAGTTGCACATGGAAATGTTCTTTCTAAAAAGTTCCAAGGGAGACAAGCTAGCAGTGTTTGCGGTTCATGTGTTGTTCAATCTGCCTGCTTTTATTTCTTTTCCTTTTGATTGTGCAAATTACTAAGCTAGTAAACTCCTCGTCGTGGTCTGGCTTGGTATAGCGGTATCTTTCAAAGCGTGTCAGCAAATACGTTAATATATTACGCTACAGTCACGCGTTCACATATGTTTAATTTAGTAACAGACTGGTACTAAGGTGGTACTTCTACACAGCTCATCAGGAAGCCGGGGCTTAAGAAGCTGTACTAACTGCATGTAGCAGTGCTCAGAATTCAACAGTACAAGGCTTTTGGCACCACAGTTAATTTACTTGTGCTTTTTGCCCATGTTCTTGATGCGTGGATCAGTTTTACTATGATCACTTTGAAAGAACTCTGCTTGATCCTTGCACCTTGCGTCGGCCTTGGGGCCTTTTCCAAACAAATGTCCCGACTGATGCTTGTTGAGGCATTTGCAGGTACCCAGCATTATGCAGAAGCATAGGTAGCCTTGAGGAGGAGAAAAGGTCACAAGCTTTCTCTACAAAACAAGAAAAAAAGTATTTTTTTGCTTGTAAAAATAGTGGAAATTCTTCTTTGCCTTCCTATTTTCTTTGTTAGTGGATGCTACATCTCCCATGTTTAACAGCAAAGTCATTTTTCCTCTGTCAAGAAACACTGTCAAACACAAATATAATAGGTATTTTACATAATGGAAGAAAATCTCAGAAACAGAGAAGGAAAAAAGGTTGTTTTCTTGTGTGTTGCAAAGCGAGTGTCTGTGAGGCATTCAGAAAGGTTGAAAAATTTCCACATTTTGTCCTACGACATCTGTGAAGCAGGATCCTGCAGGTCAGGGGTTGTACAGAGTCTTGGGACATGGCAATACAGAAAGGATTCGGTGCTCTGCGTCCATTTAGAAGAGGCAGCACACAGACTTCATTGCCATCGTAGATGGAACACCACACAAACTGCCCAAAGGCAGAGTATAATAAAATATCACAAGCAAGTAAACGTCGTGCAGTAGGGGGAAATAGGGAAGGGAAATTCTTGTCAAAAGGAGGAAAATGTTATTTGTCTTCCCTTACTAATCATCTGGTTGTTCCCTCCTTTGAGCTAGTGTGGTGTTATGAAGACGCATCAGATCAGGTCACCGGTCCAATCTGTCTCTGGCAGCACCATTTCAGAAAAAGATGCAAAGAACCATCATAGCAAACCAGTTCATCTCTCACTGCTGACAAGGAGTGTGTTAATTACCTATACAAAGTCCAAGAGTCTCCTCATCTCTTGGCCTTTGTGATGACCTTTGGCAGGGAGTTCTGCCAGCTGTTACGTACCTTCGGCTGGATCTTCGTGTGTTCCTTCCCATGTGAAAGGATAAGCAGGATATTCTGTACCTTTTGTAAACTGCCACTGTTTCATATGTATTTCTGTCCTATCTGATAATTTCTTTTTAGAATTAAGGTACCTAGTTTTTTTAAGCATATGTGAATTTTCCTACAGTGAAGTTTTATAATTCAACCAGTCTGAATTTTGGGCATTGTTCCTGCTGCAAGCAGAAGCAACCTATTGTAAACTTTTCTTCTGAGTGACAAACCTTAGAATGAGGGAATATGCTCCTTAAAAGTGATACTGTGATGCCTTGGGGGTTTTATAGTTAAAACCAAAATGTAAAAAGGGCACAGTAAGTACAAAATTTGTTCTACTAGAGACTGGGGGCTTGCCTCTGGTTTCCTTTCTCTCCTAGAGTCAGTGTTCTTCTGCCCTTCTTTCTTTCTCTTACCTTGCTTTTCCTGCCCTCCCTCAAACCACACTGCACAGAATGCCAGAGTCATTTTGTTCTGGTCAGCCTTTTGTCAGGATTCTGTGCATCTGGACTTAAAGAACAAGGCTGGCTGTACCTGGAGGCCAGAATAGGTGAGACCTGTCTCTTTAGTTCAGAGAAAAACCCTCCTTACCAATGTCTCTGTGTTTTTTGTGGGTTTTTTTGTACTTGACAGCACCTTCTCAAAAATGTCTTCCACACAAAATTAGAAGCTAAGAGGAGTGGTGTTATATGCCAAGGGAGCAGGGGATGAAGGACTCAGAAATCCAGGCATCTGTTAATAGCTCTGTGACCAGATTGTTACGTGACTTTGCAAAAGGCTTATAACCTGTCTCTGTCTCCCTTTCTGTTACTGGAAAACGTGTAAATAATACTTTTCTCACCGTGGCTTCTATGGCTTTATTGAGGCTTAATTAGTAGATGACCATAAAGCATGGGGAAAAAATTGCTGTGTTTTTCAGTTAATTGCAGGGATGTGCTTAGCTATGGCAGAAGCCCATAAGCTCACCCTTCTGAGAATGGTCTGTATTGGCTGCTGCCAAGTGTTTCCTTTAGGTCGCAAATTTATGAAAACTCACAGCTGAATTTCTTATGTTGAATATTGTGAAGGATTTAAACAAACTGCTTATCTTACGTCTGTATATGTCAGAAGATGAATGGTTAATTGCAGATCTAACAGAGGTAGTCTCTTTTCATCCATCTAGTAACACCCATTATCAAAATTAACTTGAGTTTCCTTCCAAAAGGACAACTAATCAGATCACCAACTTACATGGAACGCCTTATACTGCTGTTAGTGTGTTGCAGGAGTGTGTGTGCAGGTAAGATAACTGCAATTTCTTCTGCAGTTAATCAGCTTTGTTCATTGAATTTCCATTTTGAGAATGTTGTTTTGGGCAGATGTGTTGGATGTCAGAAACCTGCCAGGGTTTGTCACTCTCAATGGTCTATAAATGTGTCTTTGGGTCATCTACATCACCCCTGGAGGTTTTGGCTAGGGGTGTCTGGGTTCTATCGTGACAGTAGTACAGTGGGCAGGTAGATGCTGTTGGTGGCCACGGCTGAGAAGAGCGTGATGAGTGGCATTGCCTTCTGCTCCTGTGTCAGGGCAAGTGTATGTGCAGGAAGAAATGTTGCCTTTTTTCTAATCCTTCCTTTTGGTGTTGTTGAATGTTACTTTTAATTCCAAAGCATAATTTCATCTGCTTTTTACCTCAGCACACCCCACTTCTCACACTGCTCTCTGTTTCTGATGTGGGAGAGCAAGTCTAAGTGTTTGGATCCCCACAAGTATTCAGGGATCAGCAGTTACCACCTTACATGAAACAGAGGAAGTGCCTATGTAAGTAATTAGTATGGATGTTTACTAACTGTCTGTTTCCAAGTGTCTCTTCTTGGCTCTGCTTACAGAGAGCATTGGAATGCATCGAGGTTTGCCCATTTCCCTTGCTGCTACAGCTACTTTCAGGGAGTGGCAGGTTTCTTGAATAGGTGAATAAAACCTAAAGAGGAGGAGGAGGGTTTGTCAAATGCTCCAGGGTGCTCTTCCAATACAAAAGTCACGAAAGACACAGTAATACAGTGGCGAAACCTGCGGAGCTTGCTGTAATCTTTGTGAAGTAATTTAAGAATAGTCCCTTGAGTTTTCACCCAAAGACTTTGTCACTGGTAACAAAGGTTTGCCACTTGGAGGCCAGTGTGATGATCACTGCTAACTAAAACTCCTGTCGGAGCTGTGGTGTGTATGAGACTGTTCCTGCCTTCCACATTTGAAGGAGGAGGAAGAACGGCATTGCTGATATTACCCATGTGCTAACAGGGGTAGAAGCAGTGTCTTTTTATGGCAACCACTACACAGGATTTCTCCGTACTAAAAAATGTAACAAGGGCTATACTAGGTCAAATCAAGCCCAGTATCCTGTCTCAAACAGTAACCATATGTCTAAACCATTTAATATCAAATCAGACATAGTCATTTTAAATTCAGTATGAGCATTCTGAGGAAATGGAAACTTCCTTCCTTTTTATGAAACCATTCTTCTAATTCCTTCTGTGTTCGTTCTTTTAGCACATTCAGAGGCTCTCTGATGTTCAAGATTAAATTAACAGGATTCCCCCTGCTGTTTCTATTGAATTCAGTTAATATAATGGGTTTATTGTTAAATTAAACAAAATAAAGCCTGCCATGTGGCAGAAATACCACTGAGATCCCATAATTTTCACCTAATAACTAGTGTCTTTACTATGAGGTTATAACTTAAATGGTGGAGAGTACGTCTGTCAGACATGTTAAATTCTTTTCATAAAAACTTTGGACACATAATCAGTCGTAAAAGCAGTGTGCCTGTGACATAGAAACCAATAATTTTATCTCTGGTATAGTAAATTAATTTCCATGTGGCTTTCTTACTTTACCTGGTGTATGCTTAAAAATTCTCCAGGTGCTTCCATGACTCGGATAACATGTATTGTCTTACCTTTTGCTAAACCCAAATGCTTTTGAAGAGTTACGGCTTAGACTGCTGGCCCAGGGAAATGATTCACTCTGCTGGTGAGAATACAAAAGGGTTCTGTGAAGAGGTTGGATTCTACCTTCTGGCACCACCAACCACTGCCATCCCTACTTGTTCAGCATCTGTATCTTATGTTCTCTTCTACACCACAGTAGTTCTGTTATATCCTAAGGAAGTTTTGTCTTTTTTTTTTAATTAGATTGTTTGTTCTACCATTTGTTACTTCTCTGCTCATAGCGCTCATTATCCATAACCTCTCTTAAGTTTTTTATTTTGTGTGTGCATGTCTCCTTTTGTGGCCAGATGCAAAAGCTAGGTACAAACAAAACGTTTGCATGTTCTCATGTTAATTCAAGTATCGGAGCCCTGAGGTCCTAAGACGATACCCATCAGTGACTGCAGGATTTGTACTGAGTGAGTGTCACTATGGAGCATTATACTTGGTTGTTTCTTAATTTAATTTTACACATTCTTGTTCCTTTTTTCTGCTGTTTTCTGTGATGTGCCTATAAGAACTGCAAAGCTTTTTAGCCTTGAGGCTTGTCCAGACATAGAAAAATGCGAGATTGCAAGATTTAATTTTGTTGTTTGTTTTACTTGGTTCTGTTCTCAAAATGAGATGGGCCTGCTTGTGGGTTTGTTTACATTTTGAGAGCATTGAAGGGCTTGGATTTTGGTCTATTGCTAATTGAAATCCCATTACATTTAATGCCTGCTTTTGATGAATTTAAACTGTTGTTTGGTTGGTAACTTAACTCTGAGACGTGGGCCTTTGACACTTCAATAAATACTTCCAAGGCATGCGCCTGTGTGGATCAAAACCCGAGATGATTGCATAAGCCCCTATGAAATGAAACTGCTGAGTTACTGCTGATGCTTGCTCTTAGATGAGAGTTTATTTAACGTTTGGAAACTAACGTGTAGCTAATGCCATTACCATTCTTTCAGGCTTTATTTTTATAGAATACAAAAAAAACCCTACCACACTAAAGCATTACTTCTGGAAAGTTATTTTTCTTTCCTGCAAAAGACCTCTACAGATTAAATATGTTTTACAATTTTCCATCAGTTGAGTGGCACAAACTATTAAATGTTAACACTAGAAGGTTGCTATTCCAGCTGCTAAACCGTTTGAAACATTAAACGTGATACAGGAAGTTGCTTTTCCAGTCTCTTAAGTGTTTCTAAATGTTTGATAGATTTTTTAAATTCTTACCTCTCTTGCCCTCCCCAGAAATCCATCTGCAGCTCAGCTGCTCACAACGATCTTTGCAATCGAGGCCTGTTTAGATTTTGCTCATGAAACCAAGTGTGAAATCTGTGGCTGCAAGCCAATCCCTGTCCCATAAGGCTGAGGTTGCTGAAGTCTTCTCAGAAGCTGAAAGAAAATGAAAGAGGAGAAAAAGCCTGTGTATTTACGAAAGCAGATATCTGCAAGAAACATTTTTGTTTAAGCATGGATTATTTGCACATCATCTCCAAGTGGTTCAAATCCTCCTGTAAGGTTCTCTTCTCCTCTGGACAGGCTCAGTGCTGCTGAGAGAGAAGAGTGCAGAGTCGGGGCACCAGGGCTTGTTTCTATTGCTGACTTGGTCATTGATCTGCCCAGTGGCCACCGGTGGGGATCATTTTACCTCCATGTGTCTCAGTCTCTGTGTGTAATTGGGGTAATATTTTATAATCTCATTATGTGAAAACTCCTTGTTGGGAGAAGTAGTTACAAGTTGGATTGTGTTACAGTGATTTGGAGTCTAAGGTTAAAATCACAAGTGCATGATGAATCACAGCGACGCATTGAAGTTGCTGAGAACTGACGAGAAGATGAGAGGCTCAACGTGAGGTGGCAATATGTGTGCTCACAGCCCAGAAAGCCAACCTCATCCTGCGATACAGCGAAAGCAATGGGGCCAGGAGGTCGTGGGAGGTGATTCTACTTCTCTACTCTGCTCTTGTGAGGCCCCACCTGGAGTACTGTGTCCTGCTCTGGGGCCCCCAACATATGGAGGACGTTGACCTGTTGAAGGAGGTCCAGAGGAAGCCACAAAGACGATCAGAGGGCTGGAGCCCCTTTCCTATGAGGACAGGCTGAGAGAACTGGGATTGTTCAGCCTGAAGAAGGGAAGGCTCTGGCGAGACCTTGTCATGGCCTTGCACTACCTGAAGCGGTTACAGGAAAGATGAGGAGAGACTCTTTATCATGGAATGTAGCAACAGGACGAGGGGTAACGGTAACGGTTTTAAACTGGAAGAGGGGGGATTTAGATTAGATAGAAGGAAGAAACTTTTCACTCTGAGAGTGGTGAGACATTGGAACAGGCTGCCCAGAGAAGCTGTGGCTGCCCCATCCCTGGAGGTGTTCAAGGCCAGGTTGGACGGGGCTTTGGGCAACCTGGTCTGGTGGGAGGTGTCCCTGCCCATGGCAGGGGGGTTGGAACTAGATGATCTTTAAGGTCCCTTCCAACTCTCACCATTTTATCAGTTTATAAATTTGTTATCTGGCATCCTCAAAGGAGCTTGGACTCCATTTGAAATACTAAATATTTTGTCTGTAGAGAGTATTGTAAATTCTTTGAGGCAGGCCCCTTACACTGGTACAGTGACTACCCCAGGTGCAGCCTGGGCATGTTATCATGAATAAGTAAGTTTTTCTGGTGCAGATCTCCAAATAAGGAGAGACTCCTGAGCCTGCTGGTGAACAGCATAGGTAATACAGAGAATTTTACACTATCTTAGTGCTGAGAGATTCAATTTTTTTTTATTTTTCTCAAAAACTTTCTCACCAGACCAAGTCTATCAACAGCCTTGCCAAATTCCTTGCTATTGCCATGGAAAATCATACTGTTCCGTTGCTTGAAAATAGCATACTCCATTATGCGGGGTGCGATGATACAAGCACTTGCACAGAAAACCACAGTGCAGTCTCAGAACAGAAGGAAGTTTTGAGTAGGGAATGTTTCACAAGAGCTGTCGGAGCATGGATGTCTGCTCACTGACCTGTCGAGAAGGCCTGTAGTTCTGTACATGGGGCTACTTCCATCTCTTGATGAAGTTTTGGCCCTTGAAAGAAATCTCCTTGGCCCCATGTGGTTGGTCATAAGTGGTCAACAGGCCCATAGCTCCATTTCCTCCTTGAGACGAAAAGTACGCCTCCTCCTTTCTCTCGAGATTTAAGGAGTTTTATGTTTGGGGTTTTTTTGCCCTCAGTCCTTAGTCATTCCTTCTGTATTTTTCTTCTCTCTCTCAAGCCTTCTTTCTCAGCCCTTGACAAGGATTGCTTTATGTGGCTCCTCTTACTGGGGAATTAGGAAAGGAGCCAAAGACATTGTTCTTACTTTGTAAGGCTTTGAAGGCAGTTCATTTTTGTTGTGGGTTTTGCATGTTTGTTTTTTCTACCTGTTGGGGAGGGAGGGAAGTAGTAGATGGAGCAGCATCAGCAGGTGAAATATTTATCTGAGGGAGAGAACAGCCTCGGTAGATGTGATGACTGGAAAGGGAAGCAAGGCACAGGGTACGGCGCGGACTTTTCTCTGCACGCCATTCCCTGATAAGAGGCCGTTAGCTCAAATGAGGATAGCCAGACGAGGGCTTCCGAGCCAAACTGGGACTCCTGGCAAACATCAGATCAGGCTGAAAATATCACTTTGAGTTAGAGACAGTGATACAGTTGGAGGTGTGACAACCCACACAGATCAGTTTGAGCAACTGTGCTGGGAAAGTGTTGGTTTTACCTACTGTTAAATAAGACAACATGTCTAGCTCTAAGACAGGAGGAAGGATGGAGTCGGTATGAGGAGCAGAGGGCACGAAGAAGAAGAAAATCCTACTGCAAGGTCACCTTTTACCACAGGGATGGGAGATTGAAGAGAACTTTCTTGCTGCTTTTGATGGCTAAGGGCTGCTGCAATCCTGGCAAGTCTCTCAGGAATGGTTCAGGAAGATCTGCTGCCATACCTGAGGCAGACACTCATTTATCTGAGATGCTGTGCTCCGACTGCTAACAACCAGCTCAAATTGGCTTATTTTTTCACATTTGTCACAGAGCCAGCTGCATTGTCTCAGCTGTGCCTCTCTAAACAGGGATGTACAGACCCAGAAAAAGTTTTGGAGCCATTATTCTTACGCATTTCTTCCCTCTGTATCTCATCTTCCCCCCTCCCCCCCCCCGCCTTTTTTCAGCTATGTTTATAACCCTCCTTTCCTTTGTTACCTTGAAATCTTGGAATTTTTCCAGTCTCTTCTCCTGCTCTGTCCTGACAGTACCTTGTTATAATATCCACTGATTAAAAAGCTGAAATTACCTGCCTCTTGCATACTCTAAATCCCACTGGAGTATCTGCCCTTGTTAAAGTCTAATACCCTTACGGCACCAAAGAGGGCTCTCTGCGGGAGCTGGAGGAGAAGATGAGGTAAAGTGGCTGATGAATCACTCGCTCCCTGTTGGAGTGGTGATGTTTGAGTTTTAAGTCTCATGAGCTCCTAGCCCTCTTCTTCCCACTATGGGATTTCTGTCAGGGCCTCCACAAGGAAAACTGTTACCAGGATTGTTGACGAACCCCTGCTTGAGCCGTGTGGGAATAATACCGAGAAGGTCCAACACTGTTGCTGTGATCTGACACCTTCCCCTGCTAAGTGCTGTGGTGTCTCCTCGCTCTGGGATTGCTATGTCAACTGGCTGCTGGTTTGCACTGGAAGAGTGGTTTCGTCACTGAAATCCATGTATACAGCAGGTGACACTACCAGGTTGGGACAGTTGTAGGTGTTTGCACATCACTTCATGATGGGTACAGGTGTTCTCAAGGCATCTTCAAGTTAGGTGACTCGTCCCAGGTCACCCAGCAGGTTAGGGACAAAGCCACAAATACTCTAGAAAACTTTCTGGGCCCCAGACCAATTCCTTCTGAGCATTATCTAAAGATTAGAATATGCTCAGAATATTAGAATATTAGACTCCTTTTCAGCTCATTTTCAAGAGATCAGCAAGTAGCAGTCACAAGAGTTAATAGATGACGGAAGCGTTAAATATTTTACACTAGATAGCATTTAGGAGATGTAATTGCTGTAGTGGTGCTACAATTAGGAGTGCATTGTTTTTTCATCTCCTTACAACTTTGTTAGGATTTAGCTTACCTCTGCTTGGACTGCTGAATATTTTCACCTGTAGGTACCAGCTCTGGTTATACTTGCAGCCCCCAAATAAGTAGGGTTGACTGTGGGTTGTGGACGTTTTCCAGGTTGTGCTTTCTCCCTTTCGCCTCTCCAATACATTTGTGTATTTGTGCCCTAGTGATGAGACAAGAGCCACTGCATTGCTGCAGAAGCCCTTTTCAGGGGAAAAGTAAAATGAAAAATGTATGTAAGGAAAAAATTTGGATTGCTTCTGTTCACAGCAGACAATAATCCCTCCACTTTTAGACTGGATTTGCTCAGTTTCCGATGATGAAAGAGGTGCAGATGCCCCTCACCCCCAGTTTGCATCGGTTGCTCCCAAATGGGGAACTATTTGTGATTTGATGATATAAAAGTGAAAGTTCCTACTCATCTCTGTGGCTGTAGTCAGAAATTTCTAACACATCTTTTGGAAGGAAATGTTATCCTCCTTTAAAGCAGTAACCTTTCCTGTGCTGTAACAGCTGGTGAGCGGGGTTGTGGTAGAACTGGCAGAATGATGGTACTGGTCGTGTTTAGAGACAGCAGCTCTACAGCTGTAAGAATTGCTAAAACAAAAAAACCCTGAACTAAATCTTCTGTAAAAGCAAATATTCACGTGCTTAGGAGCCTTTGCCATGGAAGATTTATGCTGCATGTAGTTGGTACTTAATTACAGGTGCTGTGACTCAAAAGTCACTCAGTCCAACAGTCAAGCCCCGGTGCTGACATCATGTGGAACCGTCTTTAGGAAGCTGTGTTATAATGGCAGTTGGTAACAGAAGTTCCTCCGTGTGGAAAGTGCTGTAAATGTAGGCACCTGGAGCTCGAGGTTTATTGGTAAAGTGAATCTAACTGCAGAGGAACAGTAGTAAGAGATTCCATTGTGTTTCTTGGATTATTTCCACGATAGTTGTCTCAGCAGCATTGTTGTGCTTCAAATGGCGCTCTCCAGTCCTTGAAAGCACTGAACACTTCTTTTACAGTTCCTAGTGGCTGTTTTGGTTTCTTAGTGTCAAACTCTTGAGACTAAGAGTAAAGTAAACCATTTATACTTTATACAGCTAAACTTAGGCCAAGCACAAATGGAATGTGCTGTTATTAAAAAATAAAAATTAGTTAACTTTTAGGATGTATGCACATGCACTCATTGTGTCTGGGTAATATGCACTCATATTTTTTGGTCACAGATGTTCTAATTCAGTAGTAGGTAGGTATAGGAATGGCTCCCAGGTGATGTTTTTGGTGACAGAAGCCCTAAAATCATAATGTTTCAACCCAAGCAGCTTACGAGGTGTGAAATACAGCTCAGTATTGTTGGATGCAGTCAATAGCCAACAGTTTTCTAGTGAAGACCTCTGTTAAGTAATGGGATTTTTAATTATTTTGATTTTGTGTGGTTAAGTAGTTAATGAGATGATTCTTCTAGGACTTTTCATATTTACAGCTAAAAATTGAACTATTCTACACAAAATTTGGTAATGAGTGCTTATATTTAAACAGGGAAAAAAAACCATTTTGATTTCTTCAGTAAAGTGAAATTCTTCTTTGAGAGATTGTATTTTATATAATCTTTCAATTAAGGTGATCCTGAAAGCTGTTAATTTTCTGAATGAGCGTGTATTGTTCAGTAAGGATGTCATTCTGGAGTTATTCCCACTCCTAAGTATATGCTTGGCAGTCTAATTTGTGTTCCAGTTTCTTTGTTATTTTTATAACTTGTTGCTAGAACATTGCACTGGTGGAAAATCACTTATTTGCTGGCTTTTAATAGAGATTAAAATCACTTTTAATAGTGATTAAATTATTAGCCAGCCAGAAAGCGCAGTGACTACAATATGGCTTGAAAGCAATTGCTAGCAGAAATGGTGAAACATACTGTAATACCAAGGTAATAAAGGAACCTGTTGTATCACATAAGTAAATGAAATTTGCCTTACGATGTAAATGGGCGGTGGTTTGGAATATGGAGCACACGCTTGTGAAGGTTTTGTGATACGGGAGGGTCTCGGCGGTGGCGTTTGCGGAGGGGCAGTGAGCTGTGGTGGCACCTGGGGGGCTCCCTTCCCTCCCGGCCCCGCGGGATCCTGCTCTGTGTCGGTGGCGGAGAGGGACCCGGCAAACACAGCCCTTCAGTGGGGTCCTGGCGAAGGGACATGCACAGCTGGGTCTGGATCAGGCTGCCTCAAGGCAGGTGTTTCACTCGTTCTGATAATGCCGTGAAGAGATCACCCTGTTCTTATTACAGGCCTAATTATTGGCAAGGATTTTTCCTAGGTGCCAGGGGAGTTACTTGTCTAAATACCTTTGAAAAATCAATTCCCAGTAAAGTCTGATTTTGTTGTTATTCCTGTTATGATTTCTGGCGAAGGAAATCAGTGCGATTTAAGATTCAGTAGAAGGGAATGACAGAGATTAGAAAGATGTAAAAAGTTAGTCATGTGGAAAAGCGGAACAAGTCTGTGCAGCTAGCAGTGCAGGCAGATACCACGTATGAGCAACGTACACACGTGGTAAGGAGCAAACCACTGTGGAAACAAAACTTTGGGAACTTCTTACCATTTGACTCATTTCTAAACCCTTAATAATGTTAGAATAACTTCTGTTCAAGCTGACCTTACGAGGGATTGGTAGAGAAAAATGTAACTACCACAAATCTCCCATAACCATGTAATGGTTCTGCATATTGTAGGTCTCTGAATACAGTTGACAGAAGGATGACCCTTGTGTTAACTGCTCAACAGCACAGGGCACCTTTCTCAAACATCGTTTCCAGTTGTGAACCTGCAGCCTGGAACAGAGGGGGCCAGCTGCCTGTTGCAGAAGGTAACCAGAACACAGGGCTCACGATGAGATGGGCTCGTGCCGGGGTGGAGAACTTGTGCAGGCCAAACTCCTGCTCACCGTGAAAGTTGGGACTCGAAGGTGGCCAATAAAATTCACTTTGTTCCTATTTTGATTGCTTGAGGTGCCGTAGAGATAGCATCTCAAGATTGATCTTGACTCTTCAGACTTTCTCATGGGGTTTCTGCACTGACCAGGTGGCCGAAATCGTAAAAGCTGGCAGTGGCGTGAGCTGGGCTTGCTGTATTACTCGGCAGCATAGAAGGGTCCCTGAAATCCAGGCACCATTTGCTTGAACGGTGGAGTCCACTTTCTTCTTCCACTTTTTTCTTCTGTGTTGGGATGCACAGGGCTCTCCTTGTTATGAGAAATTACTTCCTCTGGTGGGAAATGGGTACAGTGGGAGTTACAATAGGGTAACACCGATTGTGCTGCAAAGACCTCTGAAAATTAGCTCTTGTGCAAACTAAGGACTATCAAATAAAACGAATTATTTCTAATGTATCTGCTTTCAGTAGCACTTACAGTGTTTTACGTACAAAGAAACCATAAAATCTGCTTCTATTTATACAGTCACTTAAACTCCCCTGGAAGTAACAAGGCTGTGTGATTATAGGCTGAAAGACTGTGCTTGATGGAACAGTGTTTTCTGTTTTCTTAAACATGTAAAAGGGGGAGGAAAAACTTGAAGTACTGTGGTCTAACCATCTGACGCAGGAATAGACTAAAGACTTCTGGAAGTATGACTGTAAATGGGATTATTTACCCTTTCCTACCTCAGAGTAGAGTTCTTTTCAGAGCCTTTGAGGATGTCATATCTCAGATACTGAATTGTTACACTAAATACTATGAAAGTATGTCACAGTAAATACAGTATAAGGAATGTGACCTTGAACTGCCTTTGAGAATGTAGCATTCTCTGGGAAAAGCTTTTCCATTTTCTTCTGACAATGAAAAGAATTTATGTAGCGGAGCTGTGCTGTAGAATTGTTTATGTCGACATTCCAGCATTGTGGATTATTCAAGCACATGCTTTCCCCAAGCACCTGGGAAATTAACATTTACGGGAGAAAGTAAGTGTAGTGTGAATATTTTCCCCCCCCTTCTCTTTCAGAAAATAGATTCTGCCAATGTGCAGCTCTGTATAATCTCACTGTTCTGTGGTCAGGATGTTAGCTGAACAGTGGCAGGAGGGGAACTTGAAATTCTTAACAGCATTTGCTGGAAAGTCTTTTTGGAAGATTATTTAAATGTTATTTGCTCATCATTCAGAATTAGTTGTGTGGGTGATTTATGAATTGTTTTGTTTATAGATTGTAGCCAAACTAAGCAGTAACGTTTTAATTAGCAACATGCTACAAAATACGAGTTTCAAAAGCATTCAGATATGTAGTTGGCCTTTCAGTTCTAAAGGTGTTGTGGGTTTGGTTTGTCTTTAACCGTGAAAATAAAGATGGTTTTGGACTGTAACACATAATGCAGATTTATAGAAATACTGCTGATGGCGATACACTTGGTGTTCAACCAGCAGAGCCTGGCTTTCGCCTCCACTTTCTCCAGCTGCAGTTTCCTGCTTGTGCGTACGGATCGAAGGTCTACTCGGCAGAGAAGTTTGCATTAAAAGCTTTCCTTACCTCACCCAACCAAGTGTAAGAAGACATCTTAAACTCTTATAGTAACGATTTTTCCTCCTCTAAAATTGGATTTGGATCCAAAATTTGCAATATTTCTGTAGAAACAAAACAGATCTCATTCGCTCTGCCATGTACAACTTTGGAAGGACTTCCAAGGTGAAACATAAGAGTTGTTTACATAGCCAGTGGCAACAGAGGGTTCAGATGCAGATTAGGAGTTCTTTACATTACTGATTTCTAGAAATTACTAAACTCAATGTGTGTTTTTATTATTGTTCCATAAAACAGCTGTAGAAATGCAAAACTTTCTGCAAACTTACGCTGTAGGATGTTGATTTCCGATACATTTTTTTTGCTGTGGTTTTGTATATAGACATATCAGCAAGGAAGAAGTATAAGAGATCACAGAAAAGCTGTCACTGTAGACGTTCAGTTCTAACTAATCAGTTTGAATGTGGTGCTTACCATAAAAGTTTGGGTTTTTTTAAAAAGTACATCCGTTTTGTAAACACTCTTAAAAGTCTGTTGCACATTTGGACTAGTATGATGTATACTGTCTACTGAAATCTGAGTATTGTTCCTTTCACACTTTCAATCTTCATTTCTTAAATACACCAACTGTAACCCACTTATTTTCCTTTTAAAAACATAGACAATACAGTAGTCCCATGATCTTTTAAATACACTAAATCTTGAAATAAATAAACTATAGTTAAATGGCTTGACATTCAAATAAAGACTGTAATTATGCTTCCAGAAACCAGTTAATTGCTTATCTTCTCAGATGGTAGAATGCAGTGATACTTTACGGTCCAGTACATTCAAATGAGACATTTCCAAATGACCAGTGTTAGAAGTGTAACCAAAAAAAGAGAATTCTGTATGACTTCTCTTTAACCTAATCGGTGTTTTATGACTTGATACATTCAATGTAGTAAGCAAACAAAGTAAATACTGAACTCCAAATGCAAAAATATGAAATTTTTCTGAATCTTCTGTTATAATTTAGAAGACTTTTTTAAAATATGTTCTGTGATAATTTTAAGTACATGAAAGATGCTTTGAGAGGAACGTGCAATATCCAGCAAAGTGCTTGTAAAACTTACTCCAGATACTTCCTAACTTACAGGTTATTGTCTCTGATCTTCTTTCTGTGTTTAAGTTACGGGGAATCTAGTTTACATAGTTGATTTCTGATTGCCAGGATTAGGGAATAATTCCATGTGAAAAACACTGAATTTCAGTCAGTCCCAAAATATTTGGCTGCACATAATTTGCTAGGCTGTTAGAAGACCTTCAGCTGGTTCAGACCCAGACTCCAGTGCTGTGTTAAATATGTAGCTCTTCCTAAGCTGATATCAAGATATTGTAGGAAGAACTTGTATTCTCGGTCCGTGTTGCCAAGACGGGCACACCTGCCAGTCTATGAGCATTCTTTGGGCTTAAGTTAGTTTTAATGTCAACATTTTTACAGGTGGTAAGAGGTGAGGACTGGCAGAGCCTGTTCGTTGATCCTGAGGGCAAAGGGACCCCTCTATTTCCAAAGACATTTGTGTCAATGGTTTCTTAATGATACCTTTACACACGCTGTTTTCAAACCTCTTCCATGATGTTGTTCAGAGCAAAAGGTGGATCTTGCCTGTAGTTTGGAGCAATTTTGCACTTCAACCCTGATCTGCCATTGCAGATGTTATTGTGGAGGAACAGATGAGTCTCCTGACCTCTGCAGTTCAAGACTGATTTTTGAGGTACTTGCTGAACAGAGTGCTTCAAAATGTATTTGAATTGAACCTTGATTTAGGTGATTGCTCAGGATGTCTTTAAAAATCAGTTTTGGCCTCGATAAGAAAGGGTGAAGGAAATGGGAAGAATCTCTTACTCTGTTTCTAGCAGTCAGAATGTTTTGGGAAATCTAAGCCAGATTTATGTTGATGGCTGACACTGGGGGGGAATCCCCATAAAGTTTCTGTAATATAAAAAAAATACAGGCTGTGTAGATTTTTATACAGATGAAAAAGGTGTGCATATAACCCCTGTCGTGATGATAATCTGCATCTGTTAAAAAAAAAATAAAAAATCCCATGATTCTCAGCCCATGTAAAATCCGAGCAGGCTGAGGGGCTGCAGAGCTAGGAGGGACGGGCTGTAAGGAATCAGGGGGATTAGTATTACAAGAGGAGGAGCAGCAGAAGGGAAGATGCAGGACATCATAGTACCCACCTGTGCTGGTGGCCTACAGAGCTGCTGAACATCATGGGCTTTTTCATTTTTGTTTTTTCAGATGATCCATGGGCTTTAGAACTGAAAATATCCTCATTATGAATGACAAAGTTAGTTTAGATCAGATGCAGAGATTTCTGAAGTGGATTTCTTTCTCTTCATGCGGAACCGTTGGTAATTAAAATGTTTATTTGTCAGACTAAAAGGAAACGCCTGGTTTCTAATTAGACTTAATAATTATGCAATATTTATGAAGTAAAATATCATTTACAAATAGCATTAAATAACCAAGGTACCACTTAACAGTGGCTGTTTATGACAATAGTAATTTATCCTCTTGTGACTGCTTAAGCAGCTACTTGTATTTCCCCCGTTGGAGACGAGGGTGGTTTGAAGACAGGTGATGCTGTTACATTGAAATTGGAGCGTGACCACTTCTCTTATTTATGACAGCACGGGCGATTGCTTGTCACTGAACCCAGTTGTCATCTGAATAGGTATTGGGAATATGAAGTCGTCAGCAAGCTGGTTCTCTTCTAAGTTAACACTCAGGAGTGAAAGTGTTTGTTTACATCTTGGTTTATATTTATTTGATGTTGCAACGTGTGGAAGTATCATGCTAATTTTTTCCGTTTTCCCCCTTTGGTTACTCATGGCAAACGGCCAATCTGGCTATGGAAATACAGGACTCGGATTTCTAGGACTGCGTATTGGATCGCGTGCACTTAATTAAGGCGGGCGTAAATGAGCGTGCGCCTCTGGGTAGCTGGGAGCTGACGGGGCCTGGCTCCCTCCCTCCCTCCTGCCGGTGCTGCGCTGGTGCGAGTCCCAAGGGATGGAGAGCCGGCAACTGCAGCAGGGAGGTGGCCACCCATTCCCGAAGGCCTCCCTGTTGCTGCACTCCGTCCCCCCCACCGCGTCGTGCTCCCCTCCTTGGTTAATCCAGCCACGTGCCTGCGTGCTCAGCAAGGGGATTACTTTAAGTCTGCATATTTTCATCTTTTCCTGGGTCCGGGTCAATTTACTGGCTGGGCAGAGAGAGCGAGAAACGGATTGGTGTGGTGTGGTGCAGAAGCCAGCTGAACTTTCCTAAAAGGCAAGGCATCAATTTGAGATGTTGCTATGTTTACAGGTTCTCCTGCTGGATAAATCACAGGAAAGCCAGGCAAAATAAACATCCAATTTTTCTTTTTTCTTCTTTTTTGTGGCAAGGTGATTATATTTAAGAGAAGTGAAGGAATTTCCATCTTTGCGGTGACACCATATGAGAACCCGCTTAGCGCTGAATAGTGACAGCAAATGCTGAAGTGGAAAAAATATTTTCATCCATCTGCACTAATCTTCTTTTACTCCAAGATTTAGCGGTGAGGGGGGGAATGAGAGAGAGGAATCAGAAAAATCTTAAAAGCTTGGCTAAAGCTTTGCCAGCTCATTCCCTAGTCAACGAAGAAAGTGGCATTTGTGGTGGGGATCCTGGGATTTTATTAATTTGAACAGTGATGCCTGCAGACTTTATTACCAAAAAAAAATAACTAAATAATGGCCTCTGAATATAAACAGAGGAAGGAAAAAGTCATAGCTGAACAGAACTGATTCTTTCTTAAAAACAGACTGGAATACACAGCGTATAACTGGAAAAAGTATAAATACGTAACTTGCTGTTAAAAACCTGTAAAAGTATCCTGGTTATTTTTGCTGCTACGTAATTTATGTCTTGTTATGCCATCAAATCTGTGATCACCCATGTTATTCTGAGCTGCGCAGATCTCTGCCTTCGGAGCCCTGCCGAACTCATGATAAATACAGAAGGATTTAAATGTTGTGACTTACTCCGTCTTTGCCTTTAGACATCACATTTTCAATGGCTTTTTCAAACAGGAAAGCCTGTGCTATTTTACTCCTTTTTAGCATTGAATCGGATCTGGACGTCGCATGCTTGCTTAGTAACAGTCTTTATTACCCCGTTGAGAGGCCATCCTTGCAGACATAAGGAAGCACTACATTTTACAGCGGCATGTGCAAATCTTCTCTCAAAGCTACATCTTCCTGTTCAGAATCTTCTGCAAAGAAGCAAAAATAATTAAAAAAAAAAAACCCCAAACAAAAAACCAAACAAAAAACAAAAAAACCCCCACAAAAACAAACAAGAAAAAAACAAAAAACAAACCAAAAAAAACCCCCAAACCCAACAAATTAGAAAGTCTGCTGATACCTAAGAAAGATCTTGTTGCTGTGATATATAATGAACGGATAACAAAATTGCTGGGAAAGAAAAAAACATTGAGAATGGACAACTTTGCAGACATTGGTCTCTGTTCTCCCTCAGGGTGGGTCAGCTAAAAATATTGCCATGTTTTTCTAGTTAGAGGAAGGCCCAGGCAAAGAACCAGAGGTAGGACAGCAGGAACAAAAACATCCTTTTGAATTAATCTTTGGCAATATAAGCCACCACTCCATATAATACATTTTAAATGTTGTTTTAGTTTGGATTTTTTTCCTCTTTCCACATCTCTGCTCTTTTATTAATGTTAGCTGTGGGGAATTTTTCTGCATTCCACTCTGTCGCATGTATTTCGCTGGCTATTTCTGCCTCCTCTTTCCTTCTGGGGAGCAACACAGGAAGACTTACCTTGAAATTCAGCTTTGAGCCTCCTGTGTGGTTCAGCTTTTTTATTTGAATAGTGGGGAGAGTTTTCTTCATCCCCACTAACTAAGAAGTGAAATAATGGCTCAAGTTTAATGGAACAAAATAGCACAATGGAGACATCGGTGTGACACATTCAGACAGAGACAATAAAGCAGCAAGGCGGTGTAACCGCTAGCCGTGCTTTAGACAGACATGAAACTTGAATTACATGAATGCGGAATTAGTGTTGATCGGTTTTGTGATGACTTGTTTTTCAAAGTAATAGTTAAGTAGTTGTGAAACAAGACTTCTGTATTTTCCCATGTGGAGTAAGTATCTGAGCTTGAGGATTTTGGCATCTAAAGCCACTGCAGATGGTGTGTGTAGTCCGAGAGGTCATATTTGAAAGATCTGTTATTTCATGTTATGCAGTTCAGTTGCAATCTTCAAGTAAAATAAGACCATTATTTTCATCAGCGTCATTAACATAATGTGTGTTTTAGCTCAGGCTGCTTTGGTGGACAAGGCAAAATACTTTCAAATAGGTTATTTACTAACAAAATGAGCTGATGTTAGCTCCTTCTGAATTCCCAGGAGTATGAGACTTTGCTATGTGATGACAACCCCATTACAAAAGGGATGCTTCTGTGCTGCGGTGTCTGTCTGCAAAGCAGAGCCCTGGGACCTGGTCAGTTTTGCTATACTGGCTACTGATTTGAAAATTTGCATTGCGCCACTACTAAGATACACAGTTCTGGGGCACAAAGGAAATTTCTGGTTCTTTCTGTGAAATTGAAGATATATGAGGAAACATTTCTCTCTTTCATGCAATAATATCTGCTGTTTAATTTACCTCAGCTTTAAAAGTGTCAATATTTAAAGTGCTGTTAGCATTGTGACCCACAGTTGGTGGCCACATTTTCCCACTGTGTATTTTCATATTGTTTGGTGCGGTAAAAATCATATCTAACACAGGATATAGAATTACCCAGTGTTTCCCTTCAACTCACTGCTTAGTCAACTGGTCCTACCTGACTATTGTTTTCCCAAGAATGTTAGAAATGAAATACTTTCCTTTGAATGCTTGAAATTGTAATTTTGTATTTATTGTTGCTTCCCTCTGAAGAGGAATGCAAAGAAAATTGTCTTGAAATGCAGTTGTGAGGTTCCTGTAGTCCATCACTAAGTGGATCACTCGCTTCACTTAAGTGCAGCAAGGAAACATTAAGCAAGACATTTAGGATCTTTGCGACTCCTGTACTTCTGAGAAGTACAGGAAGAGATTGCTTGGAGAGGCTCTGCAGTCCTTATTGTTCGAAGCCCATAAAGGCAGGGCAGTTGGGCACCTCTCTGAAGGACAGAGGTATTGTGGGTCCCACCCTGGAGCTGGATGCAGACTGCATGACGTCTTGAGATCCCTTCCAGTCCTGTTTGTCTGGTTCTACACCAGCACGTAAAGGCTTTTGCTTTCCCACCCCCCTGGAGGCTATTGGCTCCTTGGGACAGGGACATTGATTTTTCTGCTGGTTTTGGTTGCCCAGAGAAGCGGGGTCGCCATCCTGACAAGGCAAAGACATCACTGCAATGCACGTACCTACAGTAGAAGTTCATTTGGTCATTTAGAGACTACATCTTACTGTTACTTCAACTGATACTTCAAACATCACTTCAAACATCACTTACACTGTCACCCCAGCCTACTGTCGCCGTCTCTCCTCCCTTGGGTGCCCCTTGGGTGCCACTCAGCTCTCAGAGCAAAAACACTGCCATGCATTCAGGACTTCAAGATCCAGCTCTGCAGTGGTAAGTGTAGTTGCATTTGGCAGAATTTGTGTTCAGGACATAAACAGATAGGAAAATTTGGGTGGGGTTTTTTTTTTTTTTTTTTTTGCTTTTATTCCAAACCTGCAGCAGGTGAAATAATTATTTGGGGAGAGGGGGGATGGTGGTGGTGGTATCAGCCAGGCAAAACAGTTTTGCTAATAATTGGCATGTTGTCTTTGATTAAATCAGTGTTTTCAATATTTGTTTGCTTTTTCTAAAAGCTTTGTGAACCTCTATTCTGATTTCTTTTGGTTGTAATCCGAGTCTTTGTGCTTTTGGGACAAATAGTCTGAAGGTTGATGTTTTGCCAAAATGAACACTAGAGCACTTCCAAAACGAATTAAAATGAGAACTAACGAAAGCCACTTTGCTTCTGAATGAGGAGTCTTTCAAAGAATTTAATGATCTTTAATACACAGTAATTTTCACTTTAGTTAATTTGATTTAACTTGAGTTGAATGAGGCTGTGCAGACAAGCACCAAGTCCCATTGATTTTCTGTGGGACTCGAGCTCTGAAAAAAAGTACTCGTGAAAATGATAAGGGTGCATTTGAAAATGTTGACTGCTCTTGTCCTTGGCTTAAGAAGTACTTCAGAAATGTCATATGCTTTCATAGCACCTTTGACAGTTAAGCAGAATTTAACAAATCCACTTTTATTTTAAGATTCTCTTTCTCATTGCTGAGCACATCATGGTCATCATGGTCCCTCAGAAGCTGATGATGCCACCGGCTTGGAATTCAGCTCCAAAGCTGTAGCCCCCGCATATCAAAGGAAGTTATCCTCATGTGCATGACATAATTAAGATGCTGGAAGAAAGAATGTAGGAGAGCCTTCGTACAACATTTTCATTCCTTATGCTTGTAAAAATTAGCTGGGTTTCGATTTGTTTACACCATGGATGGAGATGCTTCTCAGCTGAAAAACAAATTCACTACCTGCTACGTAGGGGTTCTGTCTGCTTTATATTTGCATGGTTTGTAGGTGTATAGAGACTTTTTTCACTGTCCTGTTACTGTTAACAATTATTTTACTGTTTATAATAGCCTTTGTGGTGAATTGCACTGGTGTAGAAATCTACAGAGCTGCAATTGCTGCATGACAATAAGGAGGAAACAACAAAGAAGTAAGCATTATAGCAAATGAAGTTTGTGGTAGTGCGTGTAATAAGACAGGAAATATAGTTAGCTAACAGTTGGCCATGGATAATTGAATAATTGGTCCTGCACATGGCTGGAAGGCCGTGCTGTTAATTACTAATTTATTTCCAAGATACAGAGCATCTGCTTTCTTTGTTTAGTTTTAATAGTCAGTGGTTGACAGAACACCTTCTGGATTGTTTGTTTTGATCCCTGAGATACTTATCAAAGTCATTTCTATTCTAATAAGCCATGTATCTGGATGCAGGGACTTGAGGATTATTTGTAGGTTATTACTCCCTAGTGTTGTTTTTCTGTGGCAAACACAAAAGGTAATAGTGAGTAGGGTTGGGAGGTACTTTGAGAGGTCATCTTAGCCATTCCTGTGCCTGAGGGTCGGAGCTTTATCTGGAAAGCATTCCTGTCGGACAGGCATGTGCTCACCTTAACTCCAGAGATGGACATTCTGTAATTGCTCAGGTAATCCATGTTAGGTATTCGTGACATCCGATCTAAGTCTGCTTTGTTGCAGTTTAAGCTCAGTACTTTCAGTGCTGTCTTCGGGAGTCAGGGAGAAAAATGTGACTCTTCCTCTCCTTAGCAAGCTTTCAGTTATTCAGAGACTCCTGTAATATCTGTATCTGATAGCTAGACCATAAATCAAATAGTTTTTTAATGGTTCCTTCTGTCCATGTTATCTACTCCTCTTCTCTGAGCTCTTTCCAGTCGAGCAGCATCTCTCATGCTCAGGAGCATCAGATCCTCCTCGAAGACTTCTTCCTAAGTCCTTTCCCCATGTTTTGTGCAGTTGCTTATACCACTCAAACTGAGTATTTGCCTTTGTCCTTGCTGAATTACTGTGTTGTATCGCTCCCCAATTTGAGATCACTTGAATTCTCATCTCCATTCATGCTGTTTGTGACCCCTCCCACTTTTAGACCGTTTGCAGACAAAGTATTTTCCTTATTGTGAAATAGTGCTATTAAGTACTGCTAGTAAGTGGCTGTTTCCTGAACCAATACCAATACAAGACTTGGTCCAGCTGGCAAAAATGCAATCTCCTACTGTGCCAACATTTCTTTCTTCCCCAGAGAATTGTCGTCCTCCTGATATGTTCAGGCTTAGATAGTTGGAATCTGATCCTTCTGACCTTTCCATGGATTGAGCTGTATATGTTTGTTAGTGGTCTAACTGGAACTGGTGAAGGCTCTTCTTTGCTTAAATAGGCCTATATGCCAGGGTAGGAGCTGGTACGTAGTTTGTGTGTAAGGGACTATACGTCTGCTTTTGTATGTCTTTACTTGTTTCTACTCATAATGTTAGGGTCGGTCAGTTGCATAGATCTGTCCAGGGCTAAGCTATGTTAAGTCATTTGATTTCAGAGTGTCTTGTGAAAATAAAATAAGGTCTGTCGGCCCCTTTTTGCCCATTCTCTTCAAGGGACTTTTCATTCTCCAGCTGTGGGAGCCGTGACCCATACTTGTCCCTTCTGTCACTGCGCTCGTTATATGGCCAGTAGTCCTTCGCGTAACATACCTGTCTGTTGCTTCTTGAGGCTCATTGTTTAAATACGTTCCTCTGCTCCTTTTTTTTGTCCTGCTTGGTACCCCAGATGCCATTCAGAGAAAACACGACTTTTTCCTTCCTTGACAGTCTAGGGAAATGAGTTTTGGGAAATCACTTTGAATACATTTTTTGAGCAGAGAAATCTTTCACAAGTGATTACTCATTAAAAGAATTTAGCATTTAGTCTTAATATTGGCATCATTACGCATAAATGTGAAGAATTTAGAAATTCTTGCTTGAAGCACTCCTTTTTGGGGAATTAGGCTCTTGACCTCAATGAGAACTGAGACGGGCTCCTTAACTGTAAAACACAAAGGTGAGAAAAATGAAATTGGCTTTAATACCACACTTTTACCATGTGCTTGTATGTCACTTGTAAGCTTTTATTGTGTAACGTTTACACTTGTAAATGTCACATTACTAAATGAATATGAGTCTTCATACTTCTAATTTCTAAGGAATTGTCTTTTCTCAGTAATGCCAGGGGAAAAAAATTAGAGAGAGCTGCTTTATCACCATCAGCGTTGCTCCCTGCCAGCACAGAGTTCTTCCTCGACCAGATCGCAATGGGCTCAGACAAGCAAAGAGTGCGGGGGACTAGGTACTCCCCCAGCTCTCTCCAAGGCATCACTGGGAGCAGGAAAAGAGATTTGGGTGTCTTCAGTTAACACTGGAGTGGTGAGGTGGGTAGAAGAAAGCAAGTGATCATGACCTGGTTCTGTGTTTCATGAAGGAGATGGATTTGTAAGCAAAATACCTGAGGTACCAAAACCAAACCAACCAACCAAAAAAAAACCCCACAAAACCTTGAGCTGAAGTATTCATTTAGGCACTCTTAAAAGCAAAACAAATTAAAATCACTTCATGATATGATTGTGAGGTTAGACAAAGTTGTTATCTGGGAAAAGCATGTTTAATAGATGTTAAATGAGACAATAAAATAGTTTACAACACTCCTCATTTAATTTTTTAATTTAAAATAATGATAATTGATTTTATAAAAGTATAAGAAAATCTATTGAAATCTTCAAACCATTAAAAATGTAAATACAGTTGAGGAAAGTAATAATGCCAAGGTTTTATCAGTGGCTTAACATGGATTGGTTTTGCAATATTTAGTATTTTTTAGAGCCTTTAGAGTAGTATGCAGTTGCCTGAGCGCCTTATTTATAGCAAAACTCTGTAGATTCCAGACCTTTTTATGTTTTTTTCAAATTACAGTAAACGAGCAATTATGATTAGTAAGTGGCTTGTTGGAATTGCGGCCCAGCTTTCTACAGTAGCTGTAATTTATAGATGAGGCTTGTGACTATGGGAATGGACACAGTCTCAACTGTGTTATCCTAATTAGTCCTCAGAAGCAGACGTGTTGCAGCGTAGCCTAAATCAGCGCTTTCTGCCTGTCTTGCTTTCTTCTTTTGTCTTCCTGGTGATTGAAAGAGTGCCGGGTAAATCAAGGTAGAGTATACAGCATGCTGTATATGCTTAGTATATAGCATATATCCAGATGGTTACCAAACCAAACTAAGCATCAAGTCCCTGGCTTTTCTGTCACTTATGATGACAGGGCATCTTACTTGACTGCTGGCAGCTTATAATTGCACAGAAACATACATCTATCTTTTTTCTGAAGGTGAATGATATATTTGAAAAAAGGATATATTTGAAACTTGCAGCTGACGTTCCTGTGTTCAAGAAGTAATTAGCATAGCAGCTGATAGATTTTTCCCATAGCTGTAAATAGGTTACTGACCACAGATGTTTGGATATTGATGGCATGATTAATGGATCCTGTCTGCCATCAAACTTCAGATGGGGTTAACAGTATTACGAAGAAAAAACATTACGTGTTCTAATGTAGTAACTTGGTTAGTAATTAGATGGGAATTAAGTTGTTAAAGAGTTATTAAAATTTTGTAGAAATACCTGCCAGCTCTGCTAGCATCATGTATGGGGAAATCAGGCCTCCAGTAGTGGAAGGAATAATTTGTGATCTCCTGCATATATATCATCCCAGTCTCAATTTAGTAACTTCCCTTACTCAATTTAGTAAGCTTCCTTACAGTACTATACACCGGTTTAGTGTTCTCTTGAGACCTTTTTGGATATGACAGCATACAAAATGCAAGCTCTAAGAACAGAGCGGGTTTCCTTCCTGCTCAGAGGAAGGGGCTGCCTACTTCAGGCTGCACAAAGTTGAAGTAAGAGTGGAAATGCAGGAGATAAAATCTATAGGGCAATTTAATGGTAAGTGCTGACTTGAAGCAGCATCAACGTTATCACTTGGAACTGAAGGATGGCCTCCAGAAAGTCTTCCATCCCGCTGTTATAAATTCACCTTAACGAACAGCAAACAAAAGGTCGCAAAGGGTGGTTGTGACTGATTGCTGACAAAGTTGTGGTGTACTGCCGCTGGCAAGGCTCCTGCTGGCAAAAGACATAATATGTATTGCTACAGGTCGTATAATGGTAAATGAACACTTACTGCCTCCGTGGCAAGTGGATTGATTACTGTGTCCACCTCCAAACATGTCTGGCTTTGTTTCACAAGTAAATGTATTTGCCCCTGCTGTGTTGAAGTCAGAAGATGAGTTCAAATACACAGAGCTCCAAGCAAAGATGATAGTGATGAGTACAGAAGCTAGTTTCAGCTTTTACAAAATTACCTGTCATGTGCGTATAAATAACTCTATAAATGTACATTATATTTTTTTCTTGCAAATGTGATTTCATTTTTCACAGGTCAGTGTACCTAAAATCTTATTCTACGATAACAGATGATATTTGATTGCCGGGCACTGACTTTACATCATAACGTGTGATCTGATAAAAAGGTCCCTGCTGGTACACGCCATTTAGCTTTCTTAATACATTCTTAGTACATTTGAGCTTTCTTGGTACACTTGAGAAAATTACAGGTGCAAGACAGCCCCCTAGAAAAGTTTTTCAGTTTGGTGCCTGAGGTGCAGAACTTGTCTTAACTAAAATGCCACATCTGTTGCCTAAAATGGGAATTTGATTATTTCCTCAAGGAATATTCACTGCTGTGCAACCAGAAAGGAAGGATCCTGTCACCCGAGAAGGATGGCCAGGGAGATTTCTGGGGTATGGGAGAAACAGCTGTGCTTAAATCAGCACAAGCTCTGGTACCTCTTAGTCTCATTTTGGGGATATCCTATTTGAAACAACATTCACTGGGCCACATACACACAGCGTTTGACTGTGTAGCTTTTAGCCATTAGAGAACTCCTTTAGGATGTGGGATGGTGAAGTTCAAGTCCTAGTTCCGCCTGATTTGGCACTCTTGTCTCAAATAACTGCTTAAGCTACTAGACTGTTAACTGTTCTAAGATAGCACTTTTGCAAAATTCTAAAGGCTTTCATCTTTCTTCCAATACAGAATGGAAAGTATTTTCCAACTCTTCATGAAATACGGTTCTTGTTTTCCTGCCAGCCACAACTGTAACTTCTGGCAAGAGTCGGTTTGGACTCCAGTCAGCACCACGATCAGGGGGAACAGAAAAGTGGCCTAAAGCTAGTTCTGCCACCCACCTCCGGAGCTGTGTCAAGCATGCTGAGACCTAAGCCCTGCGTGTGTTGTGCATGTGCTCCCCTTAATTATGTTTGACAAGGGGCTGAGAGATACCGTGTTTTGATGGAAAAGATTTTCTTGGTGGTTTTTTTTTTTTCTTCCAGTTAAAGACATCGCACATCCCCTTCACGTGTTTATTCATATGCGTTTATACATATACATAATATGTATCCTGCAAATCCAGATATATTTGCAGGGATTGAGGGTCTAAGCTGTTTGCAATGAAGGATTTTTTTTCTTTTTTTTTTGCTTTCTCTAGAATTCCTTGCTCAGGATTGTACATCATGTTCTAATATGCTAATGTGGACCATAATTGCCATGCACAAGTATTGCTTGGACTGAGGCGAAAACAGCCTAGCACTGAATTATCAGGGGTGTTTTAAGCAGCTGATGCCCTTGCTGTGTCACTGGAAAGCAATTTTTCCCCAGAAACTCTGTCTGCCGAATGATTTTTAAGTTGTGTTAGCTAAGAACCATGAGCTACATCCAAATATCTTAGATTTAATTGCTTTAAAAAGTATTTCTAATGTGGAACAACAACTGCAGTATCTGGCTCGTAGGAAACTGGTAGTAAATGATGTGAGGGAGTGGAGACTTGAACAGCGGAGGGCAACCTTTAGAACAAAGCAAAACAAAACAAATGCTTGCCTGGATCTGTGTCAGTGGGAGGCCACTGTGACCCTACAGCAGTTAATTTGTTTAGCATGTTGCTGCTGTTATGCTAATTAGGTATTTCTTGGACCAGGAGACTGTCAGTTCCAAGTTTCAAAACTCCTTTCTTTTTGTTAACAACAACAACAAAAAAAAGCAGATGAAAGTTTCTTGAAAGTGTACAACTGTGGGCTGCCTGTGTCTTTCTCTGCGCTTGGCTTTTACAGCCACTACACAGCTCATCTTCCTTTTTGTTAAAAATGCTGTGGTAGCACTAGGTCCACCTCAAAGGCACAAAATTAACAGAACTGTATTAAACAATAAGGTTTTCAATGCTTAAAAGAAATTGCCAGTTTTGATGAGGAAGGGCCTCTGCTTGCAAGCTGCGTGCTCTAAAGGGGCCCTTCAGAGTAGTGGAAGAACAAGGGGAAATAGTGGAGCCCACTGACTTTTCAAACCTGTAGGATAACAGGCTAGGTGGATGAAGTCCTGAACTGATTCCTAGTGTTGGCATGACTTTCAGGACTGGGGGAGATACCAATTGGGATTTGCCATAAAAGCAGAAGCACAACTGTTCAAAGAGCAGGATGATACTTGTGTATGTAGAAAACAGACCTGGTAAACCAGACTTGTTTGCTAGTTATGACTAGTCAGCATTCTGTGCATATAGAAACTGTAATTTTTAACTCGCTTTTCAGTTCTAACAGGTAGGGAAGTAAATTATTTGGAGAAATTGCTAAAATATGTGTGATCCATCCTTAGCAGTTCAGTTTCCAGAGACCAAATAAATACCTCTACTCAGAAATAATCTCCAGAACTATAATGATTGTCAAGCTTGTTTTAAGTAGCTGCTCTGTCCTTGGCAAAACATTATTTGGTCAGTCCAAAGACCAAGGAGTAAAATGTTTTGGTCTTGTCATTTCTTTTCAGCAAATAATTATTTTATATCAGGCTCATTTTGGGTTTGTTGTGTTGATGTTCTACTGTTGAGCTTTCTGCTTCTCCTTCTGTATCACACTTAGGAAACTGTCAGGCGCATATCACTCCAGTACGACAGTTCGGAGATTTTTTGTATTGGTACTGTAAAATGGAATTACTTTCAAACTACCCTCAGTGCCAGCGTTGCTAGAATTGGGCCAGTTTGCATTCAGAATGTCAAACTGCAGTTGTTGGCAATGATAAATCCTCATGACTGGTTCAGACCGTTACAGGCAGCGTGCCCTCTTGTAGACATCAAATTCAGGTGCAGGCTGAATTTGCCTTCACTTTTGCATGCTGAAGATTTCGAGTTTGGATCTGTGAGGCTTTGTTTCAGGCCTGCAAACGTTGCATTTTGTGTTTGTCCAGGAAGATGCTAATCTCCAGTTACACTTTGACGTGTAATGCCTTAGTGGTGTAAATCTGGAGTAATGTTAATTGTTACAGCTTTTTACCCCAGCATAGCTTCTGTCTGCTTTCTGAATCTTATTGTTTTAGAGAATCTCCTCTTACAGGGTGTGCTGTCTTACAGTGCTGCCTCATGAATCCAAAAATGCTTTTAGTAACTTCATATCTAGTTGGGCTTTGTAAGAACAGCCTTTGAGCTGGTGAATCTTAATTTATGTAAAGGACTTGGCCATGAGAAACATTCCCTCCACAACATGTACTAGCGGCCATCAGTTGTTCTGCCTATTTGAGGCAAGTGTGAGGCAAAAATGAAGCTAAGTAAGACTGCAATAGTAGTAATTACCTAGGTGCTTGTTTAACCATGCAGCAAGTAATGAAGTCAGGGACTGTAATGTCACATCAACTACATTACCTCATTTTCTTCTCTTGCAGACGCAGGGAGGTTAAAAATAATGAGCCTGTCTGCCTCTCCCCATACCCCTGAGCACACTGAATCACAAGCACCTTCTTTCTAAAACAAATTTATTTCTTGCTGCCTCCTTCCCAACAAAGACTTGCCTGTGATGAATACCAGACTTCACAGCATATTTGTCAAAGTGGTGCACCTGTGAGGGTTCCAGCACAAGATAAATTTTGGCAGGCCGAGGGAGTAGAGGGAGGTACTAGGCGAGGAATAAATCTTTGTGTGTTACGCCAGACTGCGAATGAGCGTTCTCCTCCTAAGAATCGCCCCTCTGACAAGTTATGATAAATTACACTCTTTGTTGACACCTTCATCGTGTTATTTATGGCTCATTAATTGAATCGAAAAGGAGACTTGCAGCACAGCAGGGGCATTGTACAATGCTTTTCCAGTAGGCTGGAACTCAAATCAAAGAACAAAAAAAAGGGAAGAAAAAGGTAAAGTAATACATGCATGCGTGTACTCCTCACTGAAAAGAACGAGCTACTGAGAGATACTAGTCCAGAATTGCAGGAAGTGCTCTCCGTCCTCTCGGAAGCATTCATTTTGGTCATCCTGGATGTCCCAGTAGGAGTGTGTATGTTTGTCTTGCACTTTCATTTTTAATTCTTATATCTGTGCTGCTCTGTGCATTGCTAAAGCGTGGGATTATCAATCCCATATGAAGCCAGGCATCCAGCCTGTCCTTCTGGACTTGACCATCCCTCGCTTCGCTAACAGCAGTCTGTCCTGTTCTTCCCTGGTACCCTGTTGCTCGGAGGGAGATTCTGACATGGTAGTGGGCAAAAGGGAAGGATGCTGATGTGACACTGGAGATGTATAACACTTCTATGACAACACAAAATGCTAGTCTTTTAGGGTAATATATGTCCAATTCAGAGATGCACTCATTTGGGGAGCCTTTTTGGATCCTAGCTCTCTGCCACTGCTAAAGGCTACGTCTTTTGACCAAACGTTCTATTGTGGCAGTCTGGGCGGGCATTTTCTCGAAGTAGCGTAAACAGGAAAGGGAGAGGTGCAGGGGCTGAGCGGGTGGCTGTCTGCGCTTGTTATGCAAGAGGTGTCCGCAGGAAACGTAGCTGAAAGTCATTGTGGGGGATGATAAAAGAAAGAACAAAATCTTCAGTGGATAAATACTGAGGCGGATGAGCTTGCTTCTGTGAAGAATTCTAGATTTGATACTGAGCTGTTTAAAATCTGAAATTGTTCTAACAAGCTGTGTCCTAAAAGGAAATTAAGTGAACTGACTCCTGACTGCATTTCTCATGCTGAGTATTTTGAGACAGGGGTTACCTGCAAAGTCTTGCCAAGAAAGGAGCATGTTTTCCTGTCAAAGGATTCTAAGATAACCATTCAGCTCCTTGCTGGAGAATACCATCCAGAATTCTCACCTTTCCATAGCAGTATGAGCAGTATTACTCAGGTGCTTGCTGCCTGGACTCCTCTATTCCCAAGGAGCCAGGCCCTTCTGTAGTGGCAAGTTGGGAGTTTCCTAAATCAGTGAGTGACAGGTCCTCGGTAGTAAGAGCTAGAAGAGGGAGTAGTTGGGCTCGGTGTCAAGAGATCCGAGTTTCGCTCTGACACAGTTGCTTAATCAGCTTTGTAGGCACAGTCAGACTTCTTGAACTTTATGGCTTTGGTGTGTCTCTCTTTTCAGGTGTGAAATAAAGCTTTACTTTTTCCCTTAGCTAGAGATTGAGCAAGTGGTTCTGCAGGGACAGAATTTAATGAGGTAACACTGACCATGAAAATGAATTCCTCTTCTGACAGCTTTCCAGCCTCCCGAGTGAAAAATAGAGGGTGCAGTTCCTTTATGTTCCCCTTTAGGGATTTTCTAGGTATAGGGGTGGCCTCACCTGTGTGTCATTCTGCGCGTGGGGAAGACACCGTATTTCGCCACTCTTGGAAGGTGACACGGTTCCTACGCACGTGGCTCCCCGCTGCTGCTCCTTGCAAGGCTGGTTACGTCCCCGAATTGAAAAGCAGCCTTTGTGACTGGAACTCTGACAGCACGCTCCGTCATTTCTTTTTTTGACTGCTGTACTTGGTGATTTCATTTTAAGGCTGCCAACTGAATGAGGCCGGGAAGCCTACGCCGCAGCCCGCCTCTGGTGCAGCTGGGTGCTGGTTTGGCCTGGGGGAGGCGCGAGGGGGCGGGCGGCCCGCGAGCAGCGCTGCCGACGGCACGGCCGGTTTTGGGAGCGCAGGGTGTTGGCCGGGAGGCTTCGCCGTGCTTACAGGGGCTGGAGCTCGGCCGGGTGGAGAGATGTGGCTCACCGAAGGGCGCTCTAACTTTGGAGCTGGTAGGGAAACACGATGGCGGGCTGCAGAGGTGCAAGGCCCCAAATCCCACTCCCAGCCGGCCCTTCCGTTCCCGGTGGAGTTGGCTCGTCTCTCAAAGGCTGTGCGGCTCCCGGGGCCGTTAACGAGAACAGCGTTGCCATCGCCCCCGTTGGCTTCGCTTTCCTCTCCCCTCTTTAGAGGTGATGTTAATCAAAGAGTTAATGCACTGTGAGCGTGGAGGCAGTGGGAATACTCTATATTTATAGCGCTGCTCCTGGTTATCTCCCAAGGAATTTTCGCCTGCGTACAGCGGCACAAGTCTAACGGGGAGAGGCTGCGGCTGGGGGAGCCTGTGCCCGCCCTCCCTCNGGCCTCACCCGGCCCCGCTCCGCGGCGGCCGGTCCCGAGCGTGAGGGGTTCGCTGTTCCTGCCCGGAGCCTCTTCAGCTTCCCCTCTCGCAGGCAGCGGTGTCACCGAGAAACGGTGGTGCCTGCCCTGCGACTTCTCCGAGTGCTTAACTCCTGTCTACAGGCCTGCCCACTAACAGATCCCGTTGGTTCATTTCCCTGTAGGTTTTCAATTCCTTTCTATTCAGGCTTATATAAAAAACAGTATAACTGGGGCTTTAATCGTAACAAAGATGTACTTAGAAAGGTTTTTTGTTGTTTTGATCTAGAGAATCAGGTCGTTAAGAGCAAGGGAGAGTCAGACTCAAAATATAAGGCCCGTTGCTCTGTTTTGCAAGGCAGCCCAACCCCATGGTAAGTGGCAGCAGTCTCTGTTGGTTACTTCTCTGTGCCTAATTTCTCAGTTAGGAAACTTAGTGCCGCTAATAAGGCTTGCAATAGGCAGCATAGGACCTGGACCCAAGAGGGTTTCAATTGATCAGTTACCAGGGTCCTTCCCCCAAACCACTTCACAGCAAGGTAAAAGCCTGAGGGAAAGCCTGCATGCGCCGATTTGCTTGGGTTTGCCATCTTCTAGAGCAGTTGTTCCACACTGGGTAGGTTTAATGTATAAATATTGAAGAATGTTTTTGTATTCTGTTCTGAGCTGAAATGTAATCTGGAGGCCTGGTAAACTGGTTTGCTCAAGGTTTTGTCTAGTGCTGGAAAGCATCCTGCCACCTCCTTGCTCATCTTCCTTCTGTTTTTCTTTATGCAGTAACGTAAATGTGAGTGGTGCTTATAGGCCTTTTTCCATCCTTCACACCCTAGGCTGTGTTGCCAAAATACCGGCAGCTGCTTCTGGAGCCAGGAAGTGGAACCTTGCAGGTTGAGTGTGAGCAAGACAAAGGAAACCACACAGATAGGAAAAGTCTGAGAGAAATAAAGCGAGTAGGGAAAAACAAGTTTGCTGGGCGCAACTTTCAACCATTGGTTTTGAAAACAGCTGTAACTAGCATCCAGTTCTACTGAACTAGGGCAGAACCACCTCCAGCACAGCATCCTGCTCCCTCATCTCCATCCTTGATTGGGAGCTTGGTGCAGAGTCTCTTGTTTTGTCATATTGTAATTGTGTCTTTCTTGTAGCATCTTTTTCCCAGCCAGCTGGCTTCCTTTTTCAGTTAGAAGGGTATGTGAATTTTTTTTATTTTATTTTTTTTTATTATTATGCCAAACAGATTGAGCATTACGGTTTTTTTCAAAGTCTTCACTGACAGGTAATCTTTTCCACTTCTTAATTTTTGATTAAAAACTATGTAAAATAACATGGGCCATGTTCTTAGCACAAGAAACAGATCCGTGAATGAGGTGCTTTGACTGAAGTAGCCTTGAGGAGCTGTTGCTTCCTCATTGCTCCTTCAGTCTTTGCTGGCTGTCAGTTTTTCAGGATTTTGACTAAGTACCCTTAACAAATTTTGACTTGCGGGCTGCAACCATTGGTATACATTTGCGGCACGTCATTTTAAGTAGGGTAGAATATCTGTACGTTATGTAGGTGAAATAGTTCTAGTTTAATACTTCATGCATGTTCATTTATGCTAACTTCTTTTTTTCATTGTTGGTGAGGCTGAAAGTTCGTGTGGTGTCTTGTCTCTGTCCCTAATAGGCATAATCTGAAAATACTTTTTTGTTGTTTGTCATGAATTTTCTCATTCAGTCTTTCAGTGCCTTGAGATAGTTATAAACTTTCCCATTTTTACGGATCATATAATTGGGACGTTTGAATTGATACTCTGCATATTTGCATGTGCCCATTGCTTCGTTTCCAGATGTTGATACAAAGGCTTAACCATCACAGCATGCGAAGACAGCACCGTCTCTTGGGCTTCAAATACTGTAACCATGTGAGTAGGCTTCCCTGAATTAATTCTCTCAAGTGAGACCATGAACTGTGAGCTGGAGATAACTCAGGAAGAACAGTTTACAGAATTTACGTAGCCTAACAGGCCTTTAATTCCTGGGCCACTTATAAATAAATGAGGCAGAAACAGCTGGCGACATGTTCACAATCTCAAATATCGAAGCTGCTTTTTTCCACAGGCTTATGCATCTACGGCTGTGTCCTTGTGCCTGTGACACAAGTAAAAACCACGTACTGTGTCGTAATGAATATGCTAGGATGAAGGATAGTAGCACTGGTGTCTGTCTTCAAATTGAACAATTAAAGTTTAAAATAAAAGTGGTTTTTTTNTTTTATTATTATGCCAAACAGATTGAGCATTACGGTTTTTTTCAAAGTCTTCACTGACAGGTAATCTTTTCCACTTCTTAATTTTTGATTAAAAACTATGTAAAATAACATGGGCCATGTTCTTAGCACAAGAAACAGATCCGTGAATGAGGTGCTTTGACTGAAGTAGCCTTGAGGAGCTGTTGCTTCCTCATTGCTCCTTCAGTCTTTGCTGGCTGTCAGTTTTTCAGGATTTTGACTAAGTACCCTTAACAAATTTTGACTTGCGGGCTGCAACCATTGGTATACATTTGCGGCACGTCATTTTAAGTAGGGTAGAATATCTGTACGTTATGTAGGTGAAATAGTTCTAGTTTAATACTTCATGCATGTTCATTTATGCTAACTTCTTTTTTTCATTGTTGGTGAGGCTGAAAGTTCGTGTGGTGTCTTGTCTCTGTCCCTAATAGGCATAATCTGAAAATACTTTTTTGTTGTTTGTCATGAATTTTCTCATTCAGTCTTTCAGTGCCTTGAGATAGTTATAAACTTTCCCATTTTTACGGATCATATAATTGGGACGTTTGAATTGATACTCTGCATATTTGCATGTGCCCATTGCTTCGTTTCCAGATGTTGATACAAAGGCTTAACCATCACAGCATGCGAAGACAGCACCGTCTCTTGGGCTTCAAATACTGTAACCATGTGAGTAGGCTTCCCTGAATTAATTCTCTCAAGTGAGACCATGAACTGTGAGCTGGAGATAACTCAGGAAGAACAGTTTACAGAATTTACGTAGCCTAACAGGCCTTTAATTCCTGGGCCACTTATAAATAAATGAGGCAGAAACAGCTGGCGACATGTTCACAATCTCAAATATCGAAGCTGCTTTTTTCCACAGGCTTATGCATCTACGGCTGTGTCCTTGTGCCTGTGACACAAGTAAAAACCACGTACTGTGTCGTAATGAATATGCTAGGATGAAGGATAGTAGCACTGGTGTCTGTCTTCAAATTGAACAATTAAAGTTTAAAATAAAAGTGGTTTTTTTATCCACCAAAATTCTTTGGTGGAGGGGGTAACATTTGAAAAATTGTGACATTCTTGATAACAAATAGGAGTGGGCAGAATCGGCAGCTGTAATCAACTCATGGGAGGTGAGTGCCACCCACACCAAAAAAATGTTGGCTTCAGTCTCTGGCTTTCTGCACTTTTGTTCTTTCTCGATTACAAAGCTAAAGGAGGAGGGAAAAACAACCTCTAAGTCAGTCTTACATAATACTTTGTTTTGCAAGGGTTCTACTAATCATGTCAATACTGAGCCTCTAGTTTTTGGTAATTACATTGGAAATGCCCAGTTTGTACATAGTAATTCCAACTATAATTACCATGAAATTATATAACTACAAATTACCCTGTCATGTGGATGGCCTAAATAAGCATGTGCAGTACCTGCTCTGTGATAACAAATTAGAATTACATGGTTGGTTAACTAGCAGTAATATGAGATTTTTGAAGTGGCCAAGAAAGCTGGCTAGTTATGTCGGGAGAAATTGTGGCAGGTTTTTTTCTGATGCTTGGTTTAGATTTTCATATAATTATTTCTTTCCTGATACTTCTTTAAAGGAAAAAAATTCTAACTTGGGTTTTGTTTTTAATGGACACTTATATTGTATTGAATCATTTTCTTGGTCACTGCCAGGTGCTCTGCTTGTTTGCCTGGGTGCCTGCTACTGCTTGTGGAACATTGCCTGTTTGATTAGCTTTCTATTTAGTAACTTTTAACTGAGCGCATTAGAAAAAGATTGCTTTGCTTTTTTTATCAAAGAGCGTTTTGTCCACGTGCAACTTGATGGTGAAAAGAGCTGCAGAGATTACATACAGGTACAACCTTCTCCTTTCATTAGTTTTTATTGGAAGAAGGGAAAAATCATGGCTGAAAGTGATATACCTCACAAAATCAGGCCATTCACTGTGTCAGAATCCCCTTTCAAAACATCCATACTGTAATTCTTTGTTACAGACAAAGTAGAAATAGTATTGATTTTCCTCGCTTGCATTTGGTCCCTAGCATGACATGATGGGGGAGAATGGCGCACCTAAAAGCCAGGGATGATAATACTGGGTCATTTGAAAGCCTAGCTAGTCTAGAACTCCAGTACCTTAAAACACAACCTAACTATGAAAGTGGACTCATGCTTCACGTAAGGAGGAAGGCTGGAGTTGCTAATTGTCTTCCTTTATCATGAGAGGAGAGGTACAACCTCGACAAATAGGAAACCAGCGATACCTGGTTTTCTACTCCAGGAGTGGTGGTGTACTTTTTGTGTAGTCATGCAGGTACAAAGATACTACTGAAAATGGCTTCTACATCTCAGAAAACAAGCAATGGAGGAGGGAAGTGAGAGAGCAAAACCTCCAGATTAGCGTGGAACTTTCCGGTGGGGAAAATCGGATGGAAAATCCCGATCCTCGGTTTGCGTTTTTGCTGCACGTGGATCGTGGTGTCACTACAGCCCACCAGGTGGCAGCATGAAGAAGTTGTAGTTACAAGCTAGGCCGTTTGTCTTGAAGCTGCGTTTGGGGGGCGATTTGCCATGGAAAAAAAAAAAAAGACTTGCTGCAATCAGAACATGTTGAATAGGGATTTTATTGTCTAGCTGGACCTGTTTTTGAAACCGGTGTGTGAAAAGACTTAAACTGTCTCTCTGATATACTTGTTTAGTTTTTAATTCATTGTTTTTAATCTCAGAGTATATAGTAATCTGACCATGGAAAAGACTGTCACTCAGGACCTAAAGTTCTCCTATTGAAGCTTAGAACTTCCTCCTCCTTCAGTGATAATTGCACCTTCATGCAAAGGTCCTGGCAACTGTTATGTGCTATCTGCCAGAGCGTTTGTGAATAAAGTGTTTGTCGCTTTTCACCCTAAGCCATCTACTTGCAAAAGCTGAGTGTTCTCCAGTTGTCTTTAAATTAATATTCATGCCTTGATTTGTGGTTTCTTTGGTCTGCCCCTAAATAAATTAGATAGCCACCTACATGAGAGGGAGAATTCTCAGAGAGGTTTACAATCTCAGTTCTTTGTTCTTATCTAAGTCTTTCTTCTATGTTTCTTGCAGAATCTCTTCCTTATCTAGCATCCTCTTTTCGGAGGGATGCACCTTTATAGAAGCAAGTAGTTCCAACTAAAGTTTGGCAGTTTGGCTTGCTTGCATGCCATTGCAAGTCTAAATGCGTGGCTTCAATTCACAATAATTTATTTCTCACAGCCTCATTTGTTAGTCGGTAGCAGTGACAGACAAAAACTAGTGGTAACCGGGTTAACCAGTATCCACACAGATTGGTAGTGGGCCCTACACTGATCTTTGGAAATGGTCTTCTGTGCTGTCCAAATACAGAGTTTGATAGACATTCCTTTGAGTTGGTGTTTCAGTTAGTTATGCACTATCCATTTTGTTCAAAAATGAGATGTGAATTGTGCTATATACAGACATATATGTGCGTTTTTAAAAAGTAATGGAGGAATTCTTAGCCTGGAAATGATTGTTTTGTGGGTTTTTTTCCTTCTTAGTTTTCTGCCTTCTGCTTTCCTCATAGCTAGGTCCACCATGTCATCTTTGTCTGTCATTCAATTAAATACTGTGCAACCCAAAATTCAGAGATTCATGCTGGGAATATGTTTTAAACAAATATCCTTTAAGGTGTGAATAAACATGATGATCGGGTATATTCCAAATTGCACAGGGACTCTGGCTAGCATGCGGTGTTTATGAGCATAAATAATTATACTGAAAAGTTTTCCATTCTCAAATTCTCCTTTTTCTCTTCTTTGTGTCATCTCTAAAGAATCCATCTTTCAGAAGGTGCTGACTGGGAACTTAGTAGCAGAGCAGTTTCTCATGACCGTTGTTTGGTAATTGGAACATCTTAGCTTCTGTGAGAGTTTGTGGTAATTTTGGTTGCCATGAATGAAGATAATGCAACAATGAGCCATTTTTTTTTTAGCTGGTTAGGTGCTTAAACTCTCAATAAGGTTAAGGATTAAATCTAGGTTTGGGTTTTTTCTTCTTTAAATTGCATAATTATGTAGATTATTTGAACTATTAGAAAGGTGTTTTCAGACAGTTTTATTGCAGAGAACTTGTTTGATTGGCTGAGCTGTACTCAAAGCTGTTAAGAAATATGGTTAAAAGGTAAATGATTAATGGGGTTTTAATCTGAAAGAGGGTGGGATTTTTTTCATCACTTGTTAGTTTAATTTGAAATTTTTTTTACAAAAGTAACAACTCCTATACCTGCTGATGTGATTTTATGTAAAAAGTGCATGAATTTTTCTGCTACAAAACCAGTTGCATTCCTCTTACAACTGGAAGATTTCTGTGCAGACGTATCTTTCTTCGCTGAATATGTTTTTAGGACACATGCTCTTAGTCACGTTTGCTCAAACTCAGACTTTGCTGTTAGCGCTCCTGAAATCAAGAGGAGCCATTCTGAGAGAACCTAGATAGTTACTTAAGGCTACAAGATTTTGTGTGGTCATCACCTGAAGGTTTCTGAACTCTTTGTTCTGCCTTCATTACTCTTTCAAACAGGTAGCGCAGTTTCTCCTCCACAAAGTTAATATTCTAGTATGTGGAGCTGTGTTATATTTACCTGCTGTGCCAAAACTTTATCCATACAGATTTAACAGAAAGTTTCTTACGCTGTGCGACTGTGTAAATAACTGTACAAAACATCCATGGTTTAATAATCCCAAAGTAAGCCAAGGACATAAGAAGTATTTCCCACTGATGCAGCACTTTCCAGGTGTATTCAGCGTGGTCTAGTTGTTCTTTCCGTAACTTTAGTGCACTAGTAATCCCATTAACACAAATAATTTTATTCTTATCTAAATTAGTTTTTTCTCATTTTGAGCCTAAATAACACCAAAGCTAGAAAGTTACTTGGTCCGTTTGAAATGTAGTAAACTGAGATAATAAAGTTATAGATTAAATATGAACAGGGAACCTAGTAAATGAGAACAGAAGTAACGATAGTGATACTTCAGAACACTTCCAGTTGATGTGTATCAGAGGACCGATTCTGACCAGCCTCCTGTAGAATGGGATGGTTTGTCTGATAAAGTATTTATGTTCCTTGACAATTTTGCGCTGTATACCATACCAAAACCATGAATCATTCACTTATTTTCATGCTGGATAACTAAACAGCAAGCAACTAACATTCTTTATTCACTTGGCAAATTGGTATAGAGTCTGAAGGTTACTATCTGATGGAACTCTTGTCAACAGCTTAAAAAATAGCAACATACACGTACCTGTCACATATCTGGTAGTACTTATGTTATTTCTACAGCACTGATACTTTTCATGCTCTTCTTTTGTTGTTCTTTTAGACCAACGATGATACTCTGTATTTGTTCTTCTGATAGTTAAATTATTCTGGTTTTCTTTGTGACTTTATCATTTTGATATTCCACTGTGTTTTCAAAAGCAGGTGAAAGAGTTAAGAATTTCTACAAATACCGGTCATTTGCTATTGTTTTACCATAGTATAGCCATGGTGTGAAGGCTGGCATGACTAGGTTCATAGCTTTGCTAGATAGTAAGTAATGCTTTTCCCAGTTGAGAAACTTTATAAATGCACTCTAGAATTCTCACTCAGTATATTACAGTGTTGTTTCAGAACTCACTAGTGATTTGGATACATTCGAGTATTTTATTGAGATTCTTCTCAACAAGAGAGATGAGTGTTCATGTAAGACTCATCTGTTGCATTTCTTGAAATTATTTTAAATTCTTAGTTTCTTATGGCTTCACTTTGAATTTGTCTGTGTTCTTATTTGGGTTCTTTTCTAATCCTTGTTCTTTCTGTGCATGTGGTTCTCTCTGCCAACAGCTGCTTGCAACAAGATCTAGCTACAACTACCCTGAGCTAGTCTGCTGATTGAGAGAGAGAGAAGAAACGCCTCTCTTATTCTGACAAGTAACTAGACCACTTTTCAAAGAGCAGGCAGCCTATGTCATACAAGCACGTTGCCTAAGCTAGCGAGAAGAAATCAGAATGGTCTCAGCTTACTGTAACACTATGAGATATACACTCCTGGAAGTCTTAGCATGACAAAAGGCTTGGCAGCTCCTGTAGAAAGAGAGACAGAGGAACCTGAGGGAGTTTTCTGAGGTGACTGCTGTACCTAATCCAAGGTAGCTCTGTGCTAAGGGAAAGATACTAATCATCTGAGCTAAGTCTATAATGAAAGCATGCTGTAGAGAGGCTGGAAACTGAATAGCTGACTACTGATGAAAACAGGATTGTGCACATTTAAAGCTTGACTGTGCTTCACTAACTATGTATCACAAGATGTTTCATTTAAAAAACTGGGACAGTGGGTTTTTTCTCTTTAAAGTCTGTGTTAGGGAAGACATAATTATTAATGCTTCAGAAAATTATTTATCAAATCTTCTGAAATATATGTTAACTTAGTGATGAATCAGAAAAGTATCTGAAGTTTATGATTTATTCTGCAGACTTAGAATCGGCTTATGGCCTTACATGAAGGAGAATTCTCCGTTGGTTTCATGGTTTTAAGGTAGTTTTAGAATAACCAAGGAATTGTCACTGTTTCAAGGAATGCTAATGAGTCGTCTACAGTTCAGATTAAGTCAACCAACCAGTTGCCTTTAGGGCTGTGTGTTGTCTTGGCAAGTGTGCAAGATGAGATTTTTAAGTATATGGTATTTTGAAGTATCGTCTCAAGGAATCATGCACTTCAGAAGAACTTGAACTTCTGAATCTAAAGTTAGGCACTGACACGGTTCCTCAATGACATATTTTACTAGCAGAGATTTTAAAGAGAAATGTCGAAACAGTTAGAACTTCAGAACTGGCTAAAATGGATGTTGTCAACATCTTTAACCAGTAATGTAAGCATTTTAAGTTGATTTCCTTTAGGGATGCCTGAAGAAAAACGCACCTTAGTACAGAGCAGCCTATAATGCTTCAAATGTACAATATGAATAGAAGTAGCTAGGGAACATGCATTGCTTCTAGTGGGGTCCTGTTGAGGCTTGACATTCAGCTTTACAATTAGAGCAAAACTGTAACATTGTAGTTGACAGTTTTGCATTCCTGTTGATTATTTCTGAATAGAGGAGGATGCTTACAACTCATCGGCCTAGAAGTTCCTAGTTCCTTTTGGTGCATCTATTGGAAAATTCTCAGAAAGTTTAAGGATTACAGCAGTAGAATTTAAGATGCAAAAAGAATTAGCCTGTAACAGTGTATATTAGTCATAATTTTTTCAAAAGTTCAGTTGATTTATTAATGATTAATAAATCATCAAACCTTTTATAAAAGATGATATATAAATGGAACAGCTCATGCAAAATCTTTACAATTTGTATTAGAATAAATGCATACACGGTGGTACAAAAAGCTCTTTAAAATGTGCAGATTAAGGCAGTAACTTGGGCAAATTCTTCAGATAGCTGATTTTCCTTTTCCAGTAGGTGTTCAAGCGTATGCGTTGGATCAGTCAAGATGCTGAAGAGATGTCTGTTCCTATTTTAGAGATTCCATAAAAATATGGCAAATGCTAGTGCTTCTGGTAGCATGTACTAGGCTCTATGTAGATTTTTATATGTATAGTCTGTCAGACAGGAGGAATAGGTTTATGTGGTACAACATATTTCTGATTCTATCATACCTGTGTAACAGGGACACCGACCATTTGGAGACTCTTGTTTTGCTGACAGTCTCTTGTCAGTCAGTAGCCAGTTGAGCTTGTCTTCCCAAAATGTCCAGAAGCAAGGTTTTTTTTCAAGAAAGAGCACGTATGTTTCATGTTCATATGAGCTGTTAGAAAACCGTAAGTCACAAAGTGTAAAGTTTTGAATTCAGTTCTTCGTGTTAACCAGATTTGGGTATTGTGTGCACGAGAAGTATTTGCGTGTGATTGAAAAATGTCTTTCATATGGTTCATCTGTTCCAGAATTGCTAAGCAAGCCAACGAATCACCAGTGCTGAACTTGGCGACACATTCTTGATCAACCTATAGACTTTCTTTTCAATAACAAAAAGAAATAGCAAGAGGTTACTTTTGTTAAATTGGTTGTATTTATAAGTTGTTTTTATTTCTGTATTGAGCTCTATGTTTGAAAGGTTCTGCGTTGCAGTTTGGACTCTCTTGAGCGTTCTGAGATGTTAATGATAAAAGCTGATTTCGTGAGATGTTTAGGGCAAAAAACCAGCAAAACTTAACGTTCGGATCATGAATTCAGTCAGCTGAATCTATTAGACTCGTGGGTTTGCTTGATTTGCTGAACCGGGCTGTGATAACATCTACAAGTTTATGGTTTTTACAAGTAGCTCAAGATTTGTACAAAACCAAATGGACAGCCCAAGTAGCTGTATAACTACGATACGCTGCTTTACACGTCAGTGAGGCAGTGCAACAGTGCACTAGTAGGCTGGCTGCCTGCCGTGGATGGAGACTTTCCGTGTACAATAGCTAGTCTCACACCATCACAAGATGAGATTTTCCTTTCTACCTAGGAAATACTGCCAATTCTGTGATAAAGAAAAAGGCTTCAGTTCAGTGAACAGCTACCTCTCTTTTTGTTTTCTTAATGGCCCACTTGTGACATAGAAACAAAATCATTGTTTACTTTTAGCTTACCCGAACTATTCATTAGCAGTTGGGATGTTACATAATTTGCCAACCTAAAGCTTTTCTATATTCAATTCTGGAAAGGAATTGCGGTGATGAAAAGAAAATTGAGTGCTGGAAATTGTTTGGACAGTATTTGAAAAACAAACAGTGGCAAATAAGGGGGTCCATTCATAAGCTAAACATGTAGGTGATTTTCTGTCTTGCTATTGATTAGTGCTAAGGGTATACAATCCACAAAAGCTTTGTAAATTCCAATCAGAAGACCTTTGGGAAAAGCATGCTTATTGTTTCAGTCCAGGTGGTGAATGCGAATGTGAATCATGCTGGCACATACCCTGGTCCATTCTCTGTGTATGGAGAGAATCCTGTATTGTTTCTAATGCTTATCGATTGCAGTTATTTACTTCACAGCAGCTCGGAGTAAGACAGATGCTGCATTCTGTTAGTGATGTAAGCTCAAGTGACAAGCCAAAATAAAAAACTTGGCCAAATTACTTTAAGACAATAAACATGATGGCTTCTCATTGACAGCATGTTAAATATTAATTTCTCAAACTGTGAGTTTGAAAGGCTTTGACATGTGTCAAGATTCTGACTATTTAAAACCAGTCTTCCACAAAAATTTATTGTAGACTGAAAGAGCGAATGGTGACTTGTATGACAAGTAAATAAGACTCTGTAGTCTGTCTGTATCAAAAAAAATTAAATAATTGAAATCTAACTCGCAATGTATTCCCCAGATATAGTGTGGGCTATTTGAAAATATGTAGCTAGCTCAAAGCTTGTTAATTGCCTTTCATTCATGCTAGGTGAATGTTGCTAAAGGTACTGTCCTAGCCAATAATAATACTAGGGAAATTAGAAAGGAATCAATGTTGTTGCTTTCAGAGTTGCTAAATGCTGTATTTGCAGTGAAAAGTGGAGCTTGTATAAAAACAAAAGGGAAGAAATAGAATCTGTGCTTCTGAAGAAGGCAGTGCTATTCAGATAACCTTTCTGAGAGGGAGGAAAGTGTATTTTCCAAGATCTTCTGATACTAAAGCCCTTTTACTGCTGTTGAGAAAAATCTCTCTGACAGAGGATTTAGCTTTTGCTAATCCTTAAGGGACTTGTTTTGACAGTCTTTATAGAAGATTTTCTCAGTAACTTCTGATTTGTTATAAAAGAGCAATTACCGATTTGTCCTCAAGCATCTTTTTGATACATGTTTGTTAATGAAGTACATGTACGTACAGGAATGAGGAAGAA
The DNA here is from genome assembly GCA_013398295.1 of Chionis minor. Lineage (NCBI taxonomy): Eukaryota > Metazoa > Chordata > Aves > Charadriiformes > Chionidae > Chionis > Chionis minor. The sequence goes on from VZSF01010886.1 coordinate 1,326,425, forward strand.
AAGCCAGTCAGAATTGTTTACTGTGAAAAAGCAGGAAGATTTGGATTTTCCTGGATCTCCGGTTCTCTTTCTAGTCCACAGGGTACTTTGAGTCTGGATTTCATTTAGTGTGTTATCTGGGCTGCTCGGCAGTTTGTGGAAACAGATCCTGCTTTCTCTTTATAATGGACTACGTATTTTTATTGCCCTTTCTAAGCATGAAGACATTTCCTTATGTTCAGAGTAACGCCCACGATTAGATTTCAATCAATTTTCAAGTAATTTGCACAGGTAACCAGAAAGTCCTTATTTTACGGTGGTTATACTAGTTAAGGGGAATAAATCAGCTTTCTTGAAATGCCTTTGTGCTGCTGCTTCCGTTTTTTATGAAGTACTCAAGTATCCAACTATACATCCCTTCTCAAAATCAAAGACAGTACTGAGAATCCACAGAGAACAGCTTAGCTCTGTCAGTTTTCCCAGTTCTCATCTTATGTGCTCTGCGGCTATGCCCATGTGCTCAGTTTAGAGAATAATCTAGGAAAATCTGCATTACCAAATACTGTCTGTGTCTAATAAAAAGGTGTCATGCTGTTTAGCTAAAAAGATCTTGGGGTCACATTCACATGATTTCCCATCTTTCTCCTGCCAAACTGTCTTGTTCCTGGTCTAGAGGAACTGTCTATGTAGTTGACACTGTAGTTAATTCATCTGGTGGCTTTGCTTCAGAAAGCAAATATGGCTGTAAACTAGTGTTAATGGAGTAAATATTTTTTTTTAATAGTCTGAATAAAACCAAAAATTATACAGCATACTGAAGTGATATGAGAACTATCTTTCAAAGGCAGGTCTGGCCTCTAAAGCTCCTAAATTGTTTCCAACTATTTGTTTTTAAATATTTTCCTTAATTCTAATGAACCTGCTTAGTTTGTGCTTGCTGCACAGACTGTCCAAACCATTTCCGTGGCAAATCACACTACCTTCTATCAAACACAATAATGGAACGTTTGTGTCCTGTAACGTGGTGTAAATTTTGCCGTAATAGTAGAGACGTGCTGAAGAAGTGTATACCTCACTCTAGTTAAGCTTCTCTAAAATTAAAGAAAAAAAAAAAAACCAACTCCAGTTTGGGGGAAGTTCAGAATGACTGCCATTAAATAGCCCAAATCTTACTCACAACTTGGGTTTGTCAGTGACCCAACAGATAGTCACTGTAACAAATACTGTCCTGTTTGAATTTCAGGTCTGGAGAGCAAATAGCTCTGTTTCTTTTGGCAAAGAATGTGGTTAAATTTACAACAAAACATGATAATTTATTTATAATGAACAATAATTTCAGCGATAAAGAGCTCCTGACGTAGCAATCTAAGGCCAAAGAATCAATGAAAGGACCGTTCTGGCCTTTGTTACCATTACTTTTATTCTGCCCTGACTTTCTGCTTTTGGAGAGACAGTAGTTTCTGTTACTTAGAGTAACAAAACTTCCAGGAAGCAGCTTGCAGAGCTCATCTGATAAAGTTGTCTAGAAATCTTTTGAGGAAATGAGCTTCTGTTAAAATACCAGGTATTTCTCACTTCTGGCAGTTCTAGAAACGTTCTGAAAAAAGCTGTTCCAGAACTAGTATGGGAAATTACTGTGATGGAGCTGGAACACAGATATGCAAATACCTACTTTTGAGTAAAAAGTGAAAAAATAACTATGAAGAAACACTGGTGTTTTAGAATCTTCTGGAAGGATTCTCTAATTCTTAGGAGAAAGTTAATAATGTCAAGGAGAGAGGAAGAAATAGTCTCTATTTTTCTTTCTTAGATGTACTTGTTTTTAAAAGGAAGAAAGCTTCCTTCACACAAAGGCCTACTGAAGTGCCCACGGATGGATTTAGCGGAAAAGAGCTATGAGATTGTACGTGCATACTGCATGCTAACTTCATACAGAGACAGGTAGTAAGAGCTTGCTCTTTTTGCAGTGCTTTTTATATCTAGCACTTTAAAAAAAGCAACTGCTGAATGGAGAAGATGAGAAGAAATACATAGCCTGGCCCTACTGGAGGAAGTCTGTTGTTTTAGGAATAAAGCAGGGCCCCAGTTCCACAAGGTATTGACTATAGTGTCTCTTGGCTCCACTTGACAAGAATTAGGATGAAACGCAAGACGAGCTGCAGAGGTGTTTCCAGCTGTTTTTGTAAAATATTCTGTGTTGTGAATAATGTGTAGACTCCAACTTAGCCGTGGTAACTTCCAGTGCTACTAATTAATCTTGACCCATTTGTTTTGACTTTGCCCAAAAGTCAAATATGGTTGTCTAATATCTTAAGGAAGAGGTGAAGAGAATGAAGCCTACCTTTATCTAGTTATGTTGGTAAAATGTGAAATCATATTTTTCAATAAGGGGAAAATTGTGGAAATTCATGAGGAAAAAAGGTCTGACGTATTATGGCCTCTGCAAACAGAGTTAGGTAGAGAACGCCAGTGAGCTGCTTGCAGCATCAGAGCTGGAATGTATCAGTTTCTTGCGTGGTCAAGATGGGTTAACAGGGAATACTGTAAATGCACGTAATTGAGAGCTGTAATTGATGATCGTGAGCATTGGCTTTACTACTCATAGAATCCTTGCAAAGAAACAATGGAGTGTCTTGTTGCTCTATGATGCTCCAGATTTTGTGACTTTCAGTAGTCTTGGAGTCTAGCATAGTCTGCTTAATTCTTGTACTCTTGATTTTATCCCTCAAACTTATTTTGCTGCACTAATACAGGACATTGGGATACACAGCAAGTCTATGCCAGTTTGAGTTTGTGATGGGTGCTTTATTCCTTTTGCAATAACCAAGATTCAATCCCAAATACTTCACGTTCAGAGCCCTTGATACTGCGTATAGTTCTTTCATTATAAATTTGTAGTGCAGTGGTTTTGAAAGTTCTGACTTCCCCCGCTGGGTACTAATTGCCACCTTTGTGCCATTATTACAGAGTTTTTTCAATAATAAAAACCAAATCAGAACAGACATTTATTACTGCACAGACGCATTTCTTCAGTGGTTTAACAGTTGCTTGATAGTCCAGCCACCTGTGATGAACAGCCACAGATACTTTGCTTTCGTTCCTGGCTTTCATTCTTAGCCAAAATTTGCAAGAATCTAGCTTTCAGTCTTTTCAATTGTATTTTTTCTTTCTGTGTATGAGCCAAATTCTTTATAGATGTGCCCAGTGCTTAGTGAGACCATGAGAGTCTAACTGTAAATTAGTTTCCGGTCTAGTTCTGTCCTGAGAATGAGACCTGGCTTCCTGACTCCACAGGTTGGTCTGCATTACCTCTTTGCCCTTCTGAGAGTAAAGGAAGCGATCCTCAGGGGTTGAGACGTGCATAGCTTTGCCTTACCTTCGCCTGGCCGTGAGAGCCAGCTCCCGTGGGTTTCCAGCTGTCTGCTCCCTCCGTCCTCTCCCAGTGCTGGGCTTCTCTAGGGCCCGGTTATGGTCAGACGCTTGATCCTGAACTGCATGAGAAAAAGAACTTTTGATCTGTGGGTTGTTGGACTTTAACGATGTTAATTTTACTTCAGTGCACAAAGCTGCTTTTCCGTGTGTCCATTCTTTTTTCTGAGTGCCTTTGCTTTTGGTGTTTGTGGTATTCACCAGGCTTTTAACAAGTACAGTTGATGAGGGGCTTGCCTCCTTCTTATGCTTGCTATGTGTGAAAGTATGCACCCTGAGAGAGTTGTGATGCAGTTATGTTTCAACTTCCACGTCTCCCACACTGTAAATAAAGGGGTTGTCACCAAGGCACAGGTGCTCACAGCGTGATGGTGAAAAATAATGCAATTCTTGAGGATTCTGATGACATTTCTAGTACTATAATTGATTCAAAGCAGACTTATGGTCAGTTACCTCGTGAATATTCTTCACTAGCAGATCCAAGTTTAACTGGCTTAATAGCTATCAAAGCACTGTTTCTTATTGTCATTACTACTACATGCTGATTTTGGTTATATGTGAAGCCTAAATGTACTGATATGTTTTAACACTTCCCACAGTACGATATGTCTGTACTTTTCCATGTATTTCCACAGTATTTTTAGTTAGATTTCTTTTTTTCCATGGGAAGAAACAAGCAAAAACGCTGACATGTTTGCCACATCAAGTACTCCTGATTAATTGTATTCAGGCAAGGAATAAAGAAATTCTACATCTGTTCACAAATTTTAAATGTATCCATCACCCTGATATTTATACTAAAACCAAGTCTGACGTATTTCATGATGTAAGAAAAAAAAATCAGACTCAAAATGAAAACCTAAATAGCAGTAAGTGAGAGAGTCATACTTTTTTAGCCCCGTCTGTGCTATAAATAATTTTTAAAAAAAAGCAAGGAATCAATTCCTCAGAGTTAGAGGGTATAAAAATATCTGTATAACTTTATAGTAGTCTAACCTTAATTAGAGGGTCATTTCATAGAGCTGCCATTAAACATTGTGGAAAAAATACTTTCTGCTGTCTAATCAAATAGATTTGATTAGACCTATTTTCATTGTTATTTGGAAGAAAAGCAGAGAGTGTTGTAGGTGGACCTGAGATTTGGTTGTCTGACAGATGCTACATTTTGAGTTTATTGATAGCTAATTTTGTTAGATTCGGGTACAGCAGTGGAATGTTACAGGTCTCAAATACTTCTCTTCCACCCACGGTATAAAATCTGGTTAGTGTTTTGGTTTTTTTCTAAGCAATACTTAGTAATGAAACTGCTGATGTGTTCATGAATGTGCAATGTGTGAATTGTAAGTGAAGATGGCATTCTGCGAATGTTCTCTTCACTGGGTAAATGCACATTTGAAAACCTGAATGTGAGAGCAATTTCTTCTGGGTTTTCATTCACATATGTCTAAGGTCTGCTGTAAGATTGATCTTTCAGGGGGCTCACGCTACATGCCTTGTGTACACCCAGATCAGTGACTGTCTGTGTAAAAATAAATGTCCAAGTTCAAATTCTTTACTTATATCAGCATATATGTGACCCCGTATGAAAGCTCTTTACGTGAGTGGTAGTGAAGAACTGACGGGACAGACCATGCATAGTCTTGATTTCAAGTAATTTGTAATTTGCACCCTTTTTACTTTTGAACCTTTTCTGTCTCTTGTTCCCACTGGTCTTCTGTTGAGAATGCTTAATGGAGCAGTTCAGTTCACAGGGGTCTTCCCTGTCTGTGGCTCTTTCCAGATTGCCTGAATTTCTCTCTGTCATGCCATCATCTGTTTAACCTACCAACCTACTCCTTATCTTTCATATTCTCAGTTACAGCTTTTTGTTGTGTATTTTAAATCTAAAACCTTTTGGCATTTTCTTTTAGGTGAATAAGAGTGTTGTTATTAATTTACTACAGTACAGCCCTACAGTATAATGGTATATTCAGGACATATATTACAGATATGTATTATATACAGGATAACTACTAAAAAGCACAACAAAATGTTTTTGCATATCGTAATTTTAATGTAAACCTAAGAGCAGTTTGGGCGATTACCAAAGAGCAGTGGCCTAAACACAAAGCTTTATGCAGGTGGTTGACATACACTGCAACTTCTGTTAAAAGCAGGATAACTTCATGTTAATCAAGCGGGTGCTTGTAAACAGCAGGAAGCTGCGAAGACTGCTAAACCCAAAGACTTCAAACTGTCAAAGCTTTGATTAGCCTAAGAAGAAAGCTGGCGTGTTCGTACAATAGAATTCTTCAAAATACTGAAATTTTCTACTGAAGAGAATTCAGTAGATTCTCTTTGAAGAATTCCTTTGGGAGGTGCAGTTTGTTTTCTATTCCCTGTATTGGCCGTGCAAAAATGGTAAGATTCTATTACCCAAGTATTAATTATTTCTGAGCCATCTCTTAAAACTGTTTTCAGGGGACAATGTGAAATTTCTTAATTTTTTTAAGATAATGTACAGTGTATTGGACCCATTTACACGCATCCTCTTTGGTCTTAGTTTGTACTACTTATAGTTGTCTCGGCAAAGATCACTCCCACTGACGAATGACTTGAGAGGAGAGATCCTTGAAGGCAGGTTTTTCCAGTTTGCCCTATGGAGCTTTGGATTAGTCCAAACTTCATTAAAAAAATCCTATGTTCCAGCAAATAATCCCCTCTCGCCGTACAGCCAAGAAACATAAAGTTTGTGTCTATAGATTCTGCTTTAAGAAGTTTTTCTTGTCTCTTAAATAGTCAGGCGAATGGCAGGTGATCACGTGTTGTTGTTAAAGACCGAGGGTACTGCAAAAATAATGCGCTCCTTTTTTAATTTCATAGCTCCCACACCCCTCAGAATGAAAAAAAGGCAATCTATTAATCTAGTGTTGATGATGATGCCCTTGAAGGACCATGATGTAAACCACAGAAGATAAACCTAAGAATCAAGACAGACCAGTTTTGTGAGTTGAAAGGATTAATGCATGAGTTTAGATGTTTTTAAAATAATATACAAAAGTAATGTTCAGAGGAAGAATTTAAGTATTCTGAATATAGAAAAGACCCCGATTTTTTTCTTATTAACAATATAAAAGGCTGCATCTTGGATGCTATACTCCCTGATGGATGACAAGGTGTAAGACGGGTTCTCACTGTGCTAGCAGTAGATCATTTTCGTTTGGTTTGGTTTTTTCTTTGTTGTGTTGGCATAGTTGATTTTAGTTAGGAACACCTGGACACATGGTTGTGTACTTTCCTGAAGAAGTCTGCAAGTCAGACAGGTTGTATAATGAACTTATGCCTACCTGCAGTATTTTTTGTGGGAAAAATTAATTCTTCGTTCCCGTGCAGTACTTGGTAACATAAAGCTGGCATCCCAAATATGGCTTGCCCTCAAAAATTGAGGTACGTATTTTACACCAAGCGTAAAGCGAAATGCTGAGAGTATTGTTAGTTTATGAGTTGCTCAGGTGGAACAGAAACTTTTCTCTGATTGACTTGCTTCAGTATCAAATTACTGTGACCTCATATTAGGAAATTATTTCTCATACTGGAAAAGATGCCCTTGGCCAGGAAGGGCTATTGGAGACTATTAGAGAAAATGCAGGTATTTGTGATGATGTCATTTAGACATCTGCAGCATTAAACAACCCACTGTAACAGAGGTAAGACTTGTGTTCTTCTTAGTGCTTGATACAAAAGAAGTTACCAGTGAGGGATAGATGAATAAAAATGTGAAAGTTCTTTTTGAATGGCTGTTTTAGTTCATGTCACATTAATCGATATTGAGACTACTGGCTGGATGTCATTTTATACATCAGAATACAGAAGAATTAGACAGAATTGGGAATAAATCTTTCAAAGGATTCCTTCAAACATTTCTCTGTTTTCAAAATTGAGCAGACAAATTTCATTGCTAGTCTTATTGTTCCTTCCTCTGCCCTACTCATTCAGAAATTCACTTACCCTTACTAGAACAGAGCAAGAAAAAAAATTACTTTTGCTGTCTTTACAATGATTGCCTATCAAGTCATAATGATGAACTCTTAAAATGTCTGCTTGCATGTAGTATGCCCTTCTGTATCTGTCTATATGCTTCTGGAAACTCGTTGTTACAGGCTCAGGCATTCTTTGGACAGAACCACTGTAGGATAGCACTGTGTCAAGAAAGCATAATTTTTATTTATTTAAAAATAAATATTTGATTGTCTTTATGTTTTGAGAGGGCCTCAAATATCCAGTCATCAGATGTAAAATGAACAAATATTAATGTCTTGTGAATTAAAAGAATAAAAGGAGAAATATGATTTAGCTAATTATTCTATGTCTTTCATAGCTTCTATTGGAAATGCTAAAATCTATCCTTAATCTCTAATGGAACAGACAATTAGTTCATTTGTAGATGTAAGGTTACACGGGATCAAAGCAAAAGCACTGGAGACAAACTGTAATGTTACATTTGTTTGGAGATCATTTCTCACTTTGCGAGCAATTACTTTGCACTTCATTGAGTCAGTCTGTAAACTATTAATTACACAGGACATAGAAAGGCTGATAAAATTGGGCAGAGGTTGAGATTGGGCCCTGTTCAATGACAGAAAACACTGTAGGCTTCTCTCTCTCACAATATTTTCTTTTTTTTTACCTTGTTCTGCCTAAGAATTGTATCTAGGTGAAAAAGAGGTGGAGGACTTGAAAAATGTCTTTGTGAGGTATAGTTGATAAATGGTATTGTGCATAGTTTGGATGGCTGTGCTCTCTTAAAGAAAGTAGTGTTCATAAGGCATTTAATATATCATGTAGATCAAGCCTTCAAGTACTATGGACTTTGTATTGTGAAGTGAATAATAGCTACAGCTTGCTAGGGCAGCAGTTCAATGCAGGTCATGTATTTAGAGCGCGCTGCACTTGAGAACTGAACTCAAAAGCTTAGCAGCAGACTTCCTGAAATCTGCTTGAGTGGCCTTGAACAATATCGAATCAAAATTCAGAGCTCTTAGTTTCAAAAAACTTTTTTAAACTCTACAAGAGCTCTGTACTTCCGAAAATAGAATGGAGACAAAATTGTTGAGATATTTATTGAATTGCCAGACGTCCCAAATTATTCCATCCCTACAAGTTACTGCTCCTGGCAGCATGATTTATAAGAATAGTCAGTATTCCAGCAGTTAAGGTATTATATCTCATGTTTTCTAGAACAGTCATTCAAAACGTACAACTACACAGGAACAGTTACTTCTATAGGTAAATTATTATAAATTCTACCCATGGAACATTAGAGGTCTGGAACTGCCCCATGGTTCTTGATCTTTTATTTTTGAAGTATCAGTTTATAGCATTGTCCCAGTCATTCTAGCTTTGCTTTGGTTAATATAACTTGAATTGCAGGAAATGACTGCTTTTACAGAGTTAATTGAACAGGAAATGTCTAGTTTTGAGAGTGTGTTTTTTAGTATAGTTTCAAGATTGAAATGAGTGTCTGCATGCTTATTTCCCCTGTCTAATCACGTAATTAACTTGGTCTAATTTTGAAGGTGGTCAGGTGTAGTGGGAGAAAAGAAAATTTCAGAATGCATATTGCTAGTTCTGAGGACAGTGCGACTGTTTTGGTTTTAAAACACTAAAATACATAGTGTTTGCTTATGGATCTGTATGACTGCACTTAGTTTTTATAATGTAAAATTATTTGGTAGAACTGAATTTTGGTTAGCGAAGCAACTGAATTAAAAGAGAAGTTAACAGAAATGTTGCGTTCCTGTTAAAGCTCCCAGTCATGTAGCTGTGGTGACGTAATGGTAGCCCTGAAAATTAGGAAGAAAGCCCAAACAAAGCCTAATAATATTCAAGCTTGCTTTGTGGGTATCATGCAATTTATGTTCTTTAAATAGTAACAACAAATAACATTACCTTGGTAATTAATTTGATGTTCTCGTAGTGGTTTTGTATACTTTATCATTTCTGAGTGCTGAAGGCTGAGTAGATTTTATAAGAAAAGGTAATTTCATGGTAGCTCAGTATAAAAATACGTGTTTCTCCCCACATAAGTAAGACACATGTTTCTAAAGGATAAGAACAATTCAATTACTTGAAAAAGTTATGAACCAAACCAAGGAACGTCTGCGTTTGCTGAATATTTGAACTGTACTTCTAAAATTAGTCTGGAAAGTGCTCTTGAGCCAAAGAAACAAGTTTGGACAAAAAAGTGACAATGTATTGCGAATGGGGTATGATTTTATTTTATATATATTTATAATTTACAGCATGGGTAAATTCTAATGTCCTTCTGCAAATTGTGTGTGGTAATGAGTGCCACACTGGACATGGTATAAATATGCAAAATACCCGTTCATAAAAGGATATGTGTGCAGTGACTGAGGGAAGGGATTCATGGTTTTTAGTCAGTACGATGGCGTATGATGCTCCAGGTGGAATGTTTTGTGACTTGTTAAAGTCTTTGTTTACATATCTGTAGTCCATTCATGCAAGAAATACAATATGACCAGAGATTAGCTGAAGATCTTGAAAAATATACTGATTAGCTAGGCCATACAATATCTTTTTAACTTCATTGGTGCACATTAGAGAAATGCTACGCAGTGCAGCACTAAGAGGTGCGGCCTGGTAGCTGAAATTTGCATGTATGCATTTGGATTTTCAGACAAAGACTGTTCCTGTTCAAATATTTTTTTGTTTCAATTTAAATCATGCCTTGAGCACTGCTGATCTGCAAGCATTCTTTCCAAGCCTGCATGTTTCTAGAGTGCGTCTGCCTAGTTCATCTTTGAAATAATTAAATAGCAATGCCATTGGAGATGCTTTGCTTGAATAATGTAGGTGGTAATAACTGGGCACAGTTAGAGAGGGAGGAAGATTATGCATGAGGCTTGTATAGTAGATAATTTCTTCATGTACATACAGTGCAATAAATTGAACAGCCCAAAAGCAAAGACATTATGTGAAAACTTGTTCTATTTTTTTGTGTGTGTTTTCTCTAACAGTTGATTATAATTACTCTTGTTAGCGAGTTACCTGCTGAGAATCAAACCAAACGAGAGTTTGCTGCTACTGTCATTTGTAGAACAAAGTTCTGATCCTGGATTTGGTTGTGCCTAGACAGACTGCCGCAATCCTTCTGAGCCCCACAGCCTTCTGCCTGAGATAAACTGCAGTGTGCAGTCTTGGGGCTTTTAGAATGTGCTATTCCAAAAGGCTGAATTTCATTAAATAGTAATAAAACTTGGCCTACTTAAATTAAAGGCATATCTCCTTTTTTTTTTTTATTTTAAGCAAACACCTGCTTTCAGGAGGATGTATGATGAATATAACATTTTTACAGAGCTCAAATACGACTTTACTCTTTCTTTTATTTTTGTCATCTTACCTGCTGTGGCTGAGGGAGTACCGGCTGTTGTACTGGTTGACCCAATAGTCGGCAGGTTTAATACAGTTACAGAACATAGGGTTGTCCTGTGGATGGTAACAGCTACAAGTATTTATCTTAAAATTAGCTGACTTGGTTAAAACAGGAGCTTTATAGGCCACTGATACAGAAGATTGAATGCTACTCATTAAGTAAAATCTAACTTGGGAGCATTATTTCATTTGGAAAATTAGTCACAGCAGCACATGTAGCATACTGTTATACTGTTTGACTCCTGAGTGTAGCAATGTAAAGTAGATGTCAAAGGACATCTCATTATTGTGAAACAGTGGGCTGCTGATTCTGGGCTGGCTGGCTTTTTCACTGCAAGCAGGAAGGAGATGAGCCATCAGAAGTCTTACTCAGTTGTAATGTGAAGTGATTATATATTCCCTGCTGGTTGTTAGTTTCCTGGCTAAATAAGTATGCTGGGCTCATTTCTTATTTCTCCTCAACTAGCTGTACATCCATTTCCACCTGCCTGGAACCTTTTACAGGTCCAGGGACAAATAAATCACTTTTAGTATATTCCCAGGACAGTCTCAACTAAAAAAAGGATATCAACATGAAGGACAATTGCAGTGTTGAGCTGTCATCCAGTCCCCACAGGTACCGTGAAAAATTACAGCCAATAAAATAACATTTTTCAAAATGTGACACTACTCTTAAATTTATCTTCTGCAATAAATGGGTTCTAGAGAGAATTTCTGTCCACTTGAGTACAAACGATTCTTCAAGTGCTCAATAATAGATTACAGATGAATTGTATTATTCATTTATAATAGAGTAAATGTTTTGCTTCAACAGTCACTTTCAGGAGCTCAGACAGTAATTTTCTCTGCTTTGTTATCATCTTAAAGATATTTCTCATTGAAAAAAAAAAAGTTCAGGATTGAGCTAAAACTGCCCAAAGCCATGAAATGTGGTGTTAAAACAGAAATGGAGGTCTTAATTTGGCATGTTACACTTTAGTGAATGGTCAGTGTATGTAAATCTCCCATTGTCTGAATGTTCCTTAGAGAGAACCACATCTGTGGCTGTGAGTGCCAGCCTAGTGATTAAGAGATGAATTCATCTTTATGCCAGTTTTCTAGATCTTGAGCATGGTATTAACATAGACCGGGTATGCTTTTTCTCTGATGTTGCTTAAAACTGGTTCAAAACAAATGCAAGTATATCTGCAGTTGCTAGAATTTGAAGGTGGCTGTTATTTATAAACTGTTCATGCATGTGTATCCCCTGACAATGCGAACCAAGAGCATCATTAACGTTAAAGGGGTTTGTATTCCCACACAGAGAGGTGAAAAGACTGTTCTGTGAGGATGTACTGTATAAATATGTTGACAGCAACTGCAGAGATTTTTTTTGTCCTGCTATATATTATGTTTTTCTTAATGGACTCCAATGGACAGACGGTCAATCATTTAAATTTTTCTCTTTTAGACATAGTAGCAATCTTGTGCGTAAATCAGCTGCTAAAGAATTTCTTGAAGACTTTTTTGGAAAGAATCTGATGACTCCTGTGATACTGGTACAGCCCTTCATGTCGAGGACATTCCACCATTGTTTGCTGTGGGCGTCAGTAACAGAGACGGCTACTGTAGCTGTGAATATATTACTCTGCTAGTCTAACTGTTACACAAATACCTAATTCTTAGTACCAGAAATGGAGAGAAATTGGCATGGAAGACAAAATTCAGAAATCTGACTGTGCAGCTTACGATCTTCATGTAAAGGAGTAGCTTGCTCTATATCCAGTATATTATGCCTGAGTTTAGAGGAAATACATTGGTGCCACTGGTGTGCTACCAAGTTCATATGTAAACTGCTGTACTTCAGGTATGATAATTGTAAGTGCTAATTACATGCAGGTGGTAACCCTTTACAGCGGATTGCTCCATTGGTGAGAGGCAACAGCAACCAAAACAAAGTGTGGAAGGAGAGCAAAGCCTGAAAGAATGAGATGTGACACTGAGCTGAGTACTAGCACATACTGCAGTGTTCAGCAAAATGGAAACATACCTTGGAATAGTTAATGCCTACAAACTAAGCAGTTTGAGCTCCTGTACAAAAAAAGCATGTACAGCATTTTAGAAGCATACAGTATTTCCAGTTGTTCTGAATTCCTTAAGAATCTAGAGACATTTTCTGTCTCCTCTCTGCTTCCATCTTTCATCTGTAGTTCTTTTTTCTGAGTTTTTTTCTACTCAGAGCAGAAAATCCAATGGTTGGGGTTTTTGAAATTATTTTAGCTATATAAACTAGTTATGCTGTTGTTATTAAGGAAATGTGACATCACTAAATGACAGTTTGGGGTTTTTCATTGTGCAAGATACCCATTTGTAAAGGTAATACAAGGGGGTCTTAGGATAATGGACTTCTGTTGTGATCAAAGGTAAAAACTGGATTTGTAGGACACAGCGTCTGTGTTCATTTCGTCTATCTCTTGTCCCTGACAAGTTGAGCTATTAACCCAAAATTCACTGAGTTTGGAGCTCCGAGATAGGATGCACTTTAAGCCATTGAGGACTCTTGTGTTCTGTTTCTTGGGAGTTTTGCTCAGTGCTGGGAAGAGGTAACAACATGTGTGTACACCTGGGAATCATAGAATGGTTTGGGTTGGAAGGGACCTTAAAGATCATCCAGTCCCACCTCCCTGCCCTGGGCAGGGACACCTCCCACTAGAGCAGCCTGCTCCAAGCCCCGTCCAGCCTGGCCTTGAACACCTCCAGGGATGGAGCAGCCACGGCTTCTCTGGGCAACCCAGACCAGCGTCTCATCACCCTCAGAGTGAAAAATTTCTTCCTAATGTCTCATCTAAATCTATCCTCTTCCAGTTGAAAACCATTACCCCTCATCCTATCACTCCATGCCCTTCAAAGAAGTCCCTCTCCAGCCTTCTTGTAGGCCCCCTTCAGATACTGGAAGACTGCTATAAGGTCTCTGTGGAGCCTTCTCTTCTCCAGGCTGAACAACCCCAACTCTCTCAGCCTGTCGTAACAGCAGAGGTGCTCCAGCCCTCTGATCATTTTTGTAGCTTCTTGTGGACCCACTCTGGCAGGTCCACATCCTTCTTGTGCTGACGGCTCCAGAGGTGCGGTATCACAAGAGCAGAGGCGCAGGATCCCTTCACTCACCCTGCTGGCCACGCTGCTTTTGATGCAGCCCAGGATACAGCTGGCCTTCTGGGCTGTGAGCACGCGTTGCTAGCTCATGTTGAGCTTCACATCAACCAGCACTCCCAAGTCCTTCTCTTCTCCTCAGGGCTCTTCTTAATCTGTTCTCACCCAGCCTGTATTTGCACTTAGATTCCTGTGACCTGGGTGTAGGACCTTGCCCTTGGCCTTGTTGAGCACATGAGCTTGGCATGGGCCCACCTCTCCAGCCTGTCCAGGTCCTTCTGGAATGTGCTTGGAACATCTTTGGATTAAGGGCAGTTTCAGAATTTGTGCTACCAGCGTTGCCAGAGCCAAGTGTTTATTTACTGCAGGTTTTATTTAGTTCTTTGTAAACAGTTAACGATGAACTGCAGTAGAAGTAAATTGCTGCAAAAGATGATGACTTTTTGTGGGACCCTTATGTCGAGGCCCTTTGAATTTTTCACTAACTGGTTTATGTGGAGCCTCATTCCTTCACACAATGTAACTTCTGTATGCAAACACAGGAGTTCACGTTTTAACAAATTTCAGACAATTTGGAAGGCAAACTAATAGCACAAGCAAGTCATCACAATGTGGTGAAATATAGAACTGTAAGAAGCGTGGAAAACAAAATAGAGGTTTTGTTTGTTTCTTTTGATAGAGAGAAGTGAAAAAGATACACCAATGGTTATTTATTGCTAGGACCTTGTAGTATGTTACAGTATGTTGTTTCAAACCTGCCCTTATATACGTGAGAAGAAATCCTTTTGAAATTACTTTACTATCAACTTATTTCTAAGTGGTATCCGTTATAGTTCTGCTTTTAAGTGCAAGTTAGTCTTACTGTAAATGTCATCATATTTCAGCCTATTGTACTGGACAAATTTCTTAGTTGGATTGGGTCACTTGTTTTCTGTTTCCCGAGCTATATTGAGAGGGCAACATCTGTTTTCTATTTGGCTGAACTGCTGTATATTTTCATGCTGAAATGATGCCACTGTTTCTATTAAAGTAAATAGCGATAGTACAACGTAAATACAATACTACATGTCAGTACAGAGACCTAGTAAAGTGCTTGTCAGAATTGAAAGTCTTGTTTCCTTGTCTTTGAAAATATCGTGGCAGAATGTTGACCAACATGTGATACAAATGCAAGCTGACACAGAACACAATTCTAGTAAAGGTCCAAGGTTTTGTCCTGGCACCCATTTTGCTGAATAGACGTGATTTCACTACCATGTGTGCAGGATTTAGAAGGAATGCTAGTCTTTTCTTCACACCTGTGGTAGATTAAAGTTGCAGTATGAGCAAAGTATCCTCTCAGCATTTTTAGTGGAGAAACCAGCTACAGACATAAACTGATCGGAATTTGTGGCCTTCAGCAAATGTGTTACAGGTATATACCTCAGTTGGAAGAAAAATCAAATTTGCTTTAGTCTTTTGTATTAAAAAAAAATCTCTTAAACGCATTTGCAAGAGGTTGTGAGCATGCTCAAAGGCACTTGCTATAGATAAGCTGATGTGCAAGGATGCGTTTATGTGCCAGAACCCTCAGTTCCCAGTCAAAGTGCAAACTAATTAAATAGCATCGGTAAGTTTATTGGTGTAGAGATCTTCATCCATTTCCCTCAATGGGTGAAAGACGGGGCAGAAATGGAAGCTAGTTGAGGATTCTGCAGTTAAATGCATCTGGATGAAAGCCAAATCATGCTGTGCATTTCTTGTAATGCTATAAACAATCTGAACATAATGTTATCACCACTTGTTTCAGGCAGTGTTATTTTGTGTGTGATGAAAATATTCCAGAGGACTCTCATTAAGGAATAAGAGGCATGTTAAGTTTACAAGGCAAGCATACTAAGTGGATAAACTGTGAGGGAACCCAGGTTATTGTTTAATAGAATAGATTGCTTAGAAGCTTTGGAAATTCTTTCATGAAAATTGTTCCTGCTGAGTGACAGTGCAAGTGTGTTGGGACGTGTGGTTAAAGGCTCTTTGAAATGGCTTCAAGTTATGCTGCAGCTAGTCTTCAGAAGATAATAGCGTGCCAACAGAACTGTAATACTTGATTTCAATTGTAGTACATTTTTTTGCCATGAAAAAGCATGACACTTTTAACAAAGAACCTTCTCGATAATGGGTTTGGTTGTTACTTTGTTGGAAATACACAGTGAGGGAAAGCAACAGAAATTCCACCAAGGACTAGCTAGTGACTGTCCTTGTACCTGATCCTTGAGTACAAATCATTCACTCTGGTGAGAAGCGCTATCAATTTCTGCAAGCTGGGAAACAAGACAACCTGACTTACAGTATATTAGTTCAAGTGGGCTGCTGTCGTGAGCCTAAACATAGTTCAGGCACACAAAGAACATGAGGAACCACAGTGACTGGTGACTTTTTATTCTTCTTTTCTTGCCTGTGATAAAATTTAACCAAAGACTTAAGTAATTAGGTAATGAAGACAAACATTTGTCCCTTTATTAAATCATAAATATCGTAGTAAATTTCTTTATATAAGTAGCTTGATACAGTCACCTTGAGTATGAAAATGCTTTTAGCTTGATAGTGGATGTTCTCCCCAACCACTCTTTCTACTGCGTCTTAGCTTGGAAAAGTAGAAGAGCACACTGCCTGTGCACATAATGCATTTGGTAACCTGTTAGTGTTTCCTGATACAGTAACTTAATGGAAAGTCATAGAAGGACTCATTAAAGTAATGCTGAATGACCTTTGAGAACGGACAGATTCTCCTTCGTATGTTTATATTGGTAAGATGTTCATACACGACACAGATTTATCTAAAATGTATAGCTATTTTGGCACTCAGATTGGAGTCAGATATTTTGAAGAGCCAAAAAAATTTGTAAAAACTCAGTTTTTTAATTCTTATTTTGTATTGGGAGGGAAAAAACAAGGTGAAAAATTAAAATAAGCCATTTGGTTTTATTTTCCTATGTCGTCGTTGTGAAATTTTCTGGTAAAATTTTGCACGTAAGGTAAACTTTCTGAATTTTCATTTGCAGCCGTTGTGTGATACAAATATAAATGCATGTGTTAAATACAGTTACTGTGCCTGTGCAATAACCATTGGCTTTGTGGAGCTCCTCTTTATCTCTTCAGAAAACATGAAAGGAGAAAGAGGAGTTCATAAAGTATTGTTGTTTTCCTTTGATACAACTTGCTCCAGGGAGCAGAGAGGAATGTGAAAAACAGGTGTCTCACAGATTTCACCAGACATTCTCGTTATATTCTTTTTGGCTCAACAGATGAGTTCCAGATATCCATAAAGCTTAACTCTGTTCGGCTGTGATCTAGCTCAGAAAGACCATTGCACTGAAGAAGTCAATATTCTATGCAGAATGAGCCTGAACATAATAGTATATGGGAAGATGTTTAGAAATACTGGTTTTCTTCTTGCATTGGAAGTGTTGAATGTTCCAGTCCGGAGTAGCTTTTTATTAAATAGTTTCTTACATGTTTAATCTGCTCTTAATGAGGGAAGAAAAATAGCTGTAATCCGTTGAGGAGACTGTTGTGATAGTTTGCTTTTTAAGCGGTGCTTTGTAGAAGTGAAGTCTTGTGCAGGTTTTCTATAAAGGGAGTAGAGAAGGAGATGGTCTCCTTTGAAAAAAATAGAGGGTTTCTCTGGGAATTGCTTTCTATATGGACCTTAGAGTTCCTTCAATCCTTATATAGAATTCCTTGAATCTTTTTATTATACCATAGAGTAAACCGAATCTATATGAAGCATACAATCCATATACACAATAGGGAGAAAGAGGCCACTGGGAATAAAATGGTAGCAGAAATGTCAGCTCATTGCCACCTCATCAGTAAAATGGGTGCTTTGAGTTCTGGTTTGGGTTGAAAAAAAAATCTGTTTTGTTCCTTGGATATGAGACCAAAATTTCTATCTCCAGTCTGCACTGAGTAATATCTGGTAAAATTGTTCTTGTGTTTACTGTGGTTTTACTGCAAGTATGGAATGCATAAGGATCTCAGAAGAATGTTGTTTCAGCACAGGTACAATTGTTATCTTGGCCAATCAGTGCGCAAAAATAATCACGTACCCAACCCCTGTGGATACCGTCAGTCACAGAGCATGGACCCTACTTCCAGCAGTTCTCTTCCAATAAAATAGTGTGGTCCCTTGAGGGTTGCAGTTTGGAGCACAGTAAACTGCTTCTTGTCAGCGTGCTGCTGAGGAGAGTTTTGTTTTACGCTTCCAGTCAGACCTGATGCAACAGTTGTTGCCCATTTCTTTATGCATGATCTTTGCTGAAGGGGATATAAGCACACACTTAAAAGCTGTAAGGAACTGGCACACTTATCAGAAATTTTACCATGTCCAATTACCATGTAAAACTCCAGCATCCAGCAACATGCTATTTAATAATGTGCTACCACATGCGATGTAAAAAACCCAACAAATCAGTGATGTCAGAATCCTGCATGTCTACATTCATCATTTGATTTCTGTCCATCTTTGTCAAAATGCAATATATTTTTTTATTTGGTTATTCAAAAAAACTTCATCAGACTGCACTTCTGGTTAGTCTGATGTTTCACTGAAAGTTACTGCTCCCCACATCGCTAATTTTAGGTTATGCATTTAATGATTAAACATTTATTTAATAGTATTGTTGTATGTTCCATGAATTACTTTTGGGAGAAAGTGTTTGTGGGTGTGAGAAGTATGTGGGTGCTTCCATATGTGAGGTCAAGATTGCTACTGAGATTAGTTACGTCTGTTGCATATGGATGTCGTGCATGCAAAGCTGAAATGTGGGGGTGTGTGACAGTTAAAAATCTGTCTGCTTTCAGAGGCTGATAGTTGCACTCAGCAAAAACCACTGGTTTATGGTTCTCTGGGCAGTGTGGAAATTGCAGCTGAGCTTAGTTTTCCAGAGGTTTAGTTCTTTATTTGGGACTTAGATTAACTCTAGAATTCTAATGTACCTCAAGACAGCTGTACCTTTGTCCAAGCAGTACTCACAGTTTTGCATGATTTCTGTAAATCATCTCCAAATCATTAAAAGCTCGACTCTAGTTCATTCAGTTTGGTCAATATCTGTGACTTTGGCTTTATGATGGTGCTCACAAGGAAGAAAAGTAGTATGATTGCAGATGCCATAGAATATCACTAAATTCCAAGTTTGAGTTCATTTAAATTAATTGCCATTCTGTACTTGTAACACAACCTTGTCCTGTACATAGTGTGCTTGATTCTCATGAGAGCTTTATAGAAGCGGGAGCTTTGAAGCTCACCATGGAGCAAGAACCAGAGTCCGACAGATTGATTCACACTGAAAGCTCATATTCTTCCCCTGAAACTGAAGTACTGCAGAGGCAACTGCAGATCACAGCACGCTGCCACCAAGACACCAGCTCAACACTAACAGTCCAGGAAATGAATGGTTAGTGGCCTTAAATGTCTTACCAGATTCCCTTTTCTTCTGCTAGTTGCTTCATATGTGATTATAGTTTTATTTTTATTCATTATTACTGAGCACCCAGTGTAGTTTTCACAGGGAGATGGTGGTAGCTGGTTTTAACTCATCCGATTAGACTTGTGGTCTTTCATAGAGTGTGGAAATATCTTATTTTATATCGTGTGACTTTGCTTTATGGAAACGAAAGAAACCTCAGTGGAAAGGCTGGAGTTGTGCCATATCTTAAGATCGTTGACTTTACATTGGATATGCGTAGAGTACTTTAGGTGTCAGAGCTGCAGTAAGTTCTGAGCCTGGCTGAAAGCACCTGACCTTTAAAGCTGAAGCTAATGGCCAAGGCTGTGGTGTCGTGACCTTCTGGTCTAAAGTGGGTTGCAGTTGTTCATTCTGGGTGATATGATCTGGGCTTTTTATTCTTTGCCATGTTTGTTGTTTGGTTGGTTTTGGTTTGTGTTTTGGTTTTTTGGTGTGGTGTTTTGTTTTTTTTTTAAATAGCAAGAGTATACTTTGGGAATCATTTTCACTCCCAGTTTCATTTACTGTGTTAGTAATTGCTGCAAATATGGTTGCAGACCTTTAAATCAGACCTTGTTGCAGATATACGGAAATAAATACTTGGCATAATCATCAGCAGTTACTATAACAAATGAGCCTCAGTTGTGTGACACTAGACTTTTTCTCAGATGTAAGCTCAATTGAAGAGTGGATTGATTTTGTTATCAGATATGCTGTCTATTCAGATTATCATTTGCTTTTGCCTTTTTGAGGTTTTGGCCTTCTCTACTGTTTTCCGGATTTTGTTGTACTTTGAATTTTTAAACCCGGAGATGATACAGTACTCATCAACCCTTGTTACTCTGCCACAACTCCCTGCTCCACCTCTTTGGGGGTGGGGGGAGGCTACACCGCTTTTGTTCTGGTGATTAGTTTCAGGCTTATAGATAAATATATGTAGTAAAAAAAATAATGAATAGTAGGGTGCTGATTTTTAAAAATGCTTTCATGCTTTATGGAATAAATAATGACCAGATCTGTAAGATAGGCCAGAGTTGATATGACGTAGAATTGCAGATCTGACCGTGTCTAGTATGGCTGGAGGGAGTTTGTTTTCCTCTGAGGCATTTGATGCAAACCTCTGTAAGACATGATACCAGATTTAGGTTCTCCTGCCATTTTACAGGAGAATACATAACCTAATATTTTCAAATTAAATCTAATTTTTTGATAATTGTTTATAGAAACATAGCTAAACAAATGCAGTATCTCTATCTTTCTGCTGAAAGGAAGGTCAAGTTTTATCTCGTGGTATGAGCTATGTTGGTGCTACTAGATCATCCCACGCTGTTCTATGTCCTTGCTTCTCTTTTACCTTGCCCACTACTAATTTTTAATGACAGCTTGCTCCTAGATGTTCATGCCAGTTTACTGCATTACAAGAGAATCTGAAAACTTTCCTAAAAATGAGAACTTCTGAAATTGGGGCAAACACTGACTTGGCTATTTTTTCTAGAGTTCGGGGTTTCTTGTAGTCTATCAATTTCTTCAGCTAAATGGCAGAATTACCTGAGTAGCTGATTCTAGTGTTCATGTAGTTGATTGTGATTCTACAACTGGCTTTTTGAAGGCCTGTGATGCTTGAGAAGGAATAAGAGAAGGAAACACCTCTTATAATGCGTCTATATTTTAACCAAATCTCTGTCATGAGACAGATGAGGCTGATGTGAGAGCTGTAAAAGTATGGAGCAGGTAGTGTGGGGGCGATTCATCACATGGGCCTTTAGATGCCAGCACTGAAAATATTTACATTTGAACTACTTACATAGATTTTCCTTCTAGTCAACAGAAACAAGTTGGCACTTTCAGACTATAATAAATTTCTTTCACTGGTAGGCATTTCAAATAAGTCAGTATATCATGTTCTAGAAGCCCCTATGTAACTGGGGCTAGATCAGATTAAGCCTTGAATACTAGCAAATGAAAGCGTTGTAAATTTAGAACTTTAGGGGTTTTGTCTGCATTTATTTTTGCAAAACAATTTTGCAAAAATGCTAGAACTGTGTTCTGTAGCAAAACTGGAAGTACCCTTACAGTCCATAAATGCCAGTGGCAGAGAGAGATTACGGATCTGGGTTAAGGATTGTTTGCTGGCATAGCTTTGCCACCAAACCCATCTGGGATAAACCCCGTTTACACAACAAAGAAGTGCTTCTGATGATGCAGCTTCTGTCTGTTCCCTGAATACAGTAAGCTACAGAAGTGAAAACATCACGGTGGTGTAACTGACTCTGTAGTACAGTTCTTGCTGGTATAGTGCCGTTGCAAAATAAACAGGAAAAAAATCACACTTCTAACCAGCAGTGCTATATGGGCAAAAGTTTCTCAAGCAGGCCTGGACTCATTCGGGAATAGATGTAATAGAAATCTTACAGTATTAGTCATTCTTCAGCTCTTTCAACCTAAATTGAATAACGTGAAAGTAACTAAATGCATTTCCACTACGCATGGTCTAAATCTAGCTGGAACAGCTTATGATAATTTTACATCATACACACAGAGAGCTTTGGTCAAATCAAAACATAAATCCTTTTGCTCATTTCCAAACTAATCTGCACCACATCTAGCTATGATTTCTTCAGCCCTCTTGCAAGCCTCTTTCAGTTTAAATACGTCTTTCCCTACTACCCTTAAAAACAAATCACAGGATTGCTCATGAACTGCATAACCCCGTAACATTTGCTTGTACACGCTGTCCGTAGGGTGTTAAATGACCCTTCCAATATTGCTTTGGTACTGCACAGTTCAGGTTGTTGTGGGTGGCAATTTTTATGCTAGGGCCCTATAACAATTATATCTATGGGAGTTCTGTTTTGTGGTTATTGGAAGGGATAAATGTTTGAAAACCATCGTAATTGCTTAATATGTTTTTCTCCCTTTATCTGTTCTGTAATCAGTGGAAACTGATTCACAAAATAACCCAACTTAGACAGAGGTACTGAAAAAGAAAAGACCCCATCTAGACTTTCTGAAGTGCTTAGCAGCCAGGAGGTGGCACAGACACAATCTTGGTTATATTTTCAACGATGGATGAGTAGATCACATTAAAGTGCTTGCTTCCAACAATTGGGCTAAAAGGCCAAATTGAAGCTGAGAATTATGACATTTAAAGCCATTTCAGTTTGAAAGCAAATACTGATCTAAAATGATCCTCCTGATACTGACAAAACGTTACTGAACCAAAAATTTCTACTGGTTTGTTTCAGCTGAGTTTTCACTGCCCATACATGACTATAGTAAAAATGGTGTTCTGCTGTTTTCTGAGCCTGCCTGGTTTGCAATTACAATTAAATGCTATCTGGTCAGCTTTTCAGCCACAAACTGTTCAATAAAACATTAAACTTATGGTATGTATAGTATACTAATGTATACTTCATGATAGACAGTCATGCTTTCTCTAAAAGTTGTCAATCATAGCTACACAGGAAATTCAACTGCAGCAGAACGAAGATTTAAAAATCTTATTTTAATGTGTCAAATGAATAAAATGTAAGTGTGGCTAAGTTTAAAATGCCTTTTTCAGGGTGCTTGCTTTTACCACATTATGACATGATGCAGATGCAGCTCATTGATCTTCTCAGTGTTCCGGAGTCCTGCATTCAGTTGTATAGTCCTGCAGAACAGCCTTAAACTCTTACGTGTTGTTTTCTTTGTGTTGGAAGACACTCTTGGGGAGCAGGTCAAGGAACCCTTCTTTTTTCCCCACTGCTTGTCAGCTATCTGATGCCAATATCATTGTGCTAGAAATCTGGTTAGAAACAGCTAAGCTTCCACAAAGGTATTTCTCAAAAAAATGTTTATCTGACCATATTGTTATCAGTTTCATTATGACATTTGGTTTGTGGCTTTAGGGTCTTATACCAAAAAGCAAGTAAAGGAGCTTTGCATTTTTTCCTGTATTCAAATTCATTAGCTGCAAAACCTCTTGACACACTTAAAAATTTCCTCAAGGGTCAAAAAAAGAAATAAAAAAGGGGAAAACCAAACTAATTAACCCCCAAACAAACTAAACCAAAACAAACAAATAAAATGCAAAAAACCCCCCAACAGTAGAGAAATTACAACTTAACATTCCTTGCAATTAACTTACACAACGAACATTTTAAACTCAATTTTAGGTATTTCTGTGGTTTTGTCAAAGGAATGCTTGTCCTTTGGATTAATAATGTGACTAGCTGCAGTTTGTAAGCACCTTGTTCTTGTGCCTGTTTATGATTATTTTGGCATTTCAGTGGAAGTGTCGGAAAGTAAACCTAAACCTCTCCCTTTGTCTTCAGTGCAGTTTACATACCGGAGATGATACTGATGCTCTGATCGCCAGTTGCTTAGGATATAGTGGAGACTAAATAGACAACATGCAAAAGTTCAGAAAATTTGGAAGGCTTGCATAGGAATCAGAAATTCCTACTGTTTTTTCCTGCATCCAGATAATCCTTACAGTTATGTGTAATGGTTACGCTAACAGTTTGAAGCAACATTTTGGTATTCCCATTAGACTAGCCTTGCCTAAAAGATGTTGAAGCTGCATTACTGAACGTAAGCTCAAAGTCGGTTCATTCATTTTCAGAATACTCCTAAATCTTGTGTTAATCCTTACAATACCACTAGCAGGTTTGGTGAGGTAATGATTTAACATTTGAAGAAAACAAAACAGTCTGAATTAGCAATTTGCCTCTTCCCACACACAGAGTCAGTAGAAGAGCAAGATTTAAGCCTTCCAGCTTTCCGAACACACTTCACCTTTGCTTCCCGCCCCCCCAACTGTTCAGTCTTACGGAAAGGAATTCACCTGCATTCTTCCTCAAGCAGTAAAGAAAGTCAACAGTAGTTGGAATGTTTACAATGCCTTAAAAATTTTCTCAGAACATGAACAGTTTCACAAAAGTGATTTGCTTCCAAGTCGTAATTTGGCTTCCATCTCATGTATTCTGCTTTTATTATTTATGTATCAAGACCAAGCTTGTAGTGTGGTAAGCACTGCAGACATACAAGCAAAGGGAGCTCCTGTGTTACAGAAATCACTACTAAATATGCTAGGCGGCTTGGTGGAAAAGACGGTCCCAATCTGAGGGAAGGGCAGTAGCAGGAAAAAGCCCTTGTATTCATATGCTGACTAGTATTTACTGGATGGTGAGACCTCTGTGACGATTGTATTGATGTGCATATATTTTACCCATTGAATCGTACATGCAAAGTAACTATCCCATCCCTACTCCCTAATTTATAGCCTATTTAAAGCTGATAAAATGGGTATTGAATGACAGCTGATTTATGCACATATGGGGAAAACCACTCTTCTGGTGGTGGGATTGTTTTGGGGAATTTATTTTATAGTTTTGATTTATTTTGTTGTTTGGATTTGGGGTTAGTTTGTTGGGGTATTTTGTGTTAATATCAGTTGATCCTAGACTTCTTGTAATAATGGTAATACAAATGGTAGTGAAAGTTTCCCATGCTTTTTTTGAGACTTGTGGTACTTGGCTCATCGGTTTTGTTTATGAAGATACGAATGTTAAAGAAGCTATGATGCTTATCCTGTTTCTTGAACAGACATGTATCTTAGCAAATCACAGTAAGTCCACAGCACAAGAAAAAATGTTAATGAGCTGAAATTTCAGTGCCATTAATGTTATTTAATTCCATTTTTAGAGTCAAGTTGAGGGTAACATAATTTTGGCAGCTTGGCAGAGGTTGTCTGTTTTCAGTTAAAAACAGTTACAAGGAACGCAGTTCTGCACTTGTATTCTGTTTTTTCTTCTGTGCAAAAACCAAAAGACACAACAATTCTCAAATATTCTGATCAGCACATAATCACACGATTACCCTGGAAGGAATTTGTCTCATGATTTGTGCAGTATTTCTTGATGGTAGCAAACAAATCGGGAAGCAGGCAGATATCGGAAAATGACTGAGTGGACTATCCGATTTTAATTTTGAAAGTCTTTATTTGTTTTTTAAATGTATTTGTAGAGCTGAATGAAGTCTTTTTGTCAATTCTTATTTTACCAGAACATGTTTTTCACTGTTTGTCACAGTGAAAAATGAAAGTTAACATTTCTTTTCAAAGGTGGCAGTATTACAAAGGCTGTGACTTGGATCTGTTGACTAACGATAAATTAAAGGATTTAGACCATAAGTACAGGGATCACACCATTCTGGCTAGAAATATTTTTAACTGTGAGGATAACGAGCAAAGGATCTGAGTTAAGGTAGAAGTCAAATGCTCAAAGGTCACATTGTATGGAGTGTAGTCTCAAGTATCCATTTCTATTAGCCTTTGGTCTCACAGAAGGTTTTTTATGACTCTCTTGGATAATCTTCAAAAACTTTAAGGGCAACAGGAACGACTAAAACTTAAATGCCCATGTGTTTAAAAAACGGGGATTTCTAATATGTTTGGGGTTTTGAAACTTTAGATTTACATTTTCAGATATTTTTATATAGCAAGGTAAGAATATGAAACTTACTATATGCTAAGGTAGCATAAAAATTTCATTAGCAGTCATAAACCTTATCTGTTTTTTCCCAACTGAAACTAACAATGCTAACCTTCTCCCTCATATCTTGGCAACAAATATCTGAAGGTAGTATGGGAATTGGTGAGTTTTTCCTCTGTGTCTCCCTGCCAGAGACACAGAGAGGAAACATTAACGCTTTTCACCTGTCTCCTGGTGGTCTTCAAACTACCAGCAACTCTTAAAGTTTGTTCTGCATTTAAGGCAGAAGCAAAGCCATAAAAGATGCTTACTATTTTTCATTACGCGTATCATGTATGTAAGTCGATAAGTTTTGTTTCTTTCTCTCTTTGTAGTTTTGGCTTGTGATCCCAGATTGCTTTTCAAACACAAAAACATCAACAGGAGGTTGTTAGGTTTCTTTTAGTGCTCTAGCACAGCACTAGGAAGCAAACTCAAATAACTGTGTAGGGTGGAGAAATGAGTAAACTCTCTCAAAGCTTGAAATGGGCTTTGCAGTGCCATAGAGACACACGAACTAGCAATTTTTTCCTTCACTATCTGCAAAGACTAAGATCAGTAATGAATCACTTCATATTTGGTAAGCTTCTTTCCTCCCCTGTTATTTTTGGTTTGGTTTTCTTTGAATTTTTGCCACTGTTGCAAGGTCTGGTTGGGTGGGTTCAGGGTTTTTTGAGAGAGAGGGAGGTTACATTGGGTGATACCATAAAGATATTTCTCTTTGGACTTAGAAAACGTAGTGAGATAAATATAAACTTGAAAAAAAAAAACAAAACACCTTTCCCACCCCCTTTTAAGAATTGTTTTTAATTATACTTACTACAAAGATTGGATAATTTTCAGAAGTAGCTGATCTTGCATTCTGCAGTTTCTTCTTAGATGATGGCTTGCGTGTTTTCTTTTATGTTTGTTCACTGCCTGGCACTATGGATACAAATACTAGTCAGCTGAAAACAATTTAAAAATGGAACAATGTCACACATCCTTAAGGAAGTGTCTGAAAGGGAGGAACGACAACCTGCTTTTAATTCAGTACAGTAAAATACCTTCTAAAATGTCTGTCTTGATGCTGTACAGTAGCCCACTCTGAAGAGGGAGTCTGTCGTGGTTAACCCTGCCAGAACTGTGGGCTGCTGACAAGGAGAACATGTTGCAGTGGCAACTCTGCCATCTAGCAAGAATAAAATATGCTCACTTTCTGTCCTCGCGGTTGGCTTTATGCCTGTGTCTTGGACAGCTTTTCTAAATCGCTAGAGAAGTCTTGTTGCTCACCCAGAATTTCTGATGAAAATTTGTGACTGTTCCGCGGGGGTAAGTAGATTGTGGAAGTGACCAAGGATTTCTTTGACCTGTTTGTTCATTAAGCCATCGAGAAGTCCCTAAAGCAATCTAATGTCACATCAACTGGGAGATCCAACCCTAGGCAATGCGCTTCCAACCATGCTATTCCTATATACTATCCAGCACATACTGAAAATGAGGGAAGCTATTTGCACTTTCTTTACATGCCTCTTGTTTTTAAGCATTTTGGCACTACTTAGGAACTTACTAGTTAAATAGTTAAGTGCAGGCTTCAGCTCTGTGTATTTGAAAGCCTGGGCTTCATTCTTGAGGTCTTGAAAATACTGAGGTATTGAAAGCTCTTCCATAAACTCAAAAGATATGTTCCAGACTTCTCAGACTATGAAAGATTCCTGAATTTGATCTACATGGAGTTTTTTAGTAACTGTTTCTTTAACTGGGCTTCTTAGAAGGATTCTGTAGTCTTAGTGCAGTTTGACACCAAGACAAGTTATTCTTCTAGTAGGATAGTTGATCGAACTTGGTTTTTTTATCACAATTGAAATTCCTAATTCAACATATTCAGGTTTCAATGTGCTTTGCTTTTGTGGCTATTTAGCTAGCTGAGATTTATTAGCTGGCATCTGGAGATGCAGAAGGGCCATTGCAGTTGTAGCCTCTGCACAGCTTTGTTGGGTTTTTACCTTGTTTGTGTTTTTATATTATGAATTGAGGATTGTGAGATGGCTTTTAAGGTCAGTTATGCCATAAGTGCCATTCCGTCTTCATCTTTAAAACTGAGTGCATGACTAGCTCCTTGAATTCAGCGGGGCTGTCTATAATTGCTTTTCATAAATACTTTAATGGTTGAGGCCAGGTAGCTCAGATCTTGTAGTAAGGAAACTGTAGGTTTTAGGTTTTCTAGCCTGGGCTTGGTTCAGTTTGGATTCACAATGGCATGACTCCAGTCAGAAAAGCAGAATTGTATAGGAATCAAAACAACCTCTCCCTTCCCCTCCAGCTTTCATCTCAACTATCCCTGATCTGTACTAAGAAGTCAGTATTATTCTTTTTATAATGGATGAGTGACTCAGTTGTACCAAATCACTGTGGGCTGAAAAATCCACGACCAAAATCTAATTAAATATTTTGTGTCTGATTCTGATTGTACTTATATGATGTGAATTTGACTCCATGGAGATGCATTAACTTATTTTGGCTTTATGAGGTTGGAGATTGTGTCCCATTGTTTGAGAGGGGAATGATGGTTCTAGAGAGAGCCTGAACTTCCAGATTCATGGGTGTTGGTACTTGCTAAGCCACTGGCATGTTGCTGGTATTGTCAAGTCACTTAATTGCTTTTCCATTATAAAGCAAGGATGATGCTATAGTAAAACTTGAGAGAATTGCAGCTTGTAATGAATTAATCTCTAACAAATGCTATTTGTTCTGTGGATCAAAAGCATTGTAAGGGTTAAATGACTTGCATTCAAGTGATGAGTAATGCCTACGCTTGCAATATAATGTGAAAAAAAAGATGATATTGTTCTTTTTAGAAGTTACTATCTTCGAGCCAGGAAAGCATCAGCCAGTTTTCAATAAATTCCACCCTTCTCAATGGGGAGCAGGAGTAACGGAAAGAGAAAAATCCTACTCTTGTGTTAACTCTCCCTTTGGCAGTTATGTCAAATGAGGTTTAGTATCAAGAGTTGTTAAAAATAGAAGCCAATTTTTTCCCTTTCAATATAATGCAACAACCTCCCCCTCCGTGTTTTGGAACGTCTAGTTCTTTCAGGGTTTAGAAGACCTTTGCGCTGATCATGTCCAGGTCAGAAGTGTTAGAGCTAATGAACCAGAGCCCTCACTAAACCGGGTTGTAATTTGCACCACTATAGCTGGGAGTTTGCACTATTTAGCCTCCTAATACTAGTCTAGAGAGAATTCCTTTCCTAGCTTTCTTCTTGAGAGCCTGGGGGATGGAGGGGGAATTAAAAAAATCTCCAGGTAGTCCTGATGTCATGATCAGTATTCTGCTGTTACTTCTACTTGTCAGGCACTATTTGAGTTGCACAATGTGGAATGTTAAGCATCTGCTTTGTAAGTGTTTAGACATCAGGATCGTTACAGATTTGTTTATGGAGATAAATTCTGCCTCTTCAGATTTGCATATGAATTGAGGGGCAGATACTTTCTGTAAGAATTACAGGAACACCTTTATGAGTAAGTAAGCAATACAAAGTAATGAGAACATAAAGGGATAAATATAGCATTTAGGCAATTCCAGGAACAAACCTACTCGTTTACTAAATAATGTTTAGTGAACAGAAGTATTAAAAATGCATCAGAATCACTATTTGTTATTTTTCTATAAAACAATCAAATGGGATTGGTGCCATTACATTTCCTCACTGATTATTTGTATTTCAATAATGTGGCTATGATAATATCTGTTATAACAATAAAAATAATTGTAACAATGTCTTCATTAAATCCTATTTACTGAGGTACGATTTTTTTACAGGTACGGTTTTTAAGAGGTTTGTTTTATTTTAAATCATAGTGACACATATAAGTTTCAAGTTTAACGTTTTATGCATGCTAATATTTGAGTAGAGTAACCAGTAGCTTTTTTGGTACGTACAGTTAGATGAGCTTTGCTTTGTTCTTGCTTTGGTGTATGTGGGAGACATAGAGTAATTGCTTTTTGACGTACAAGTGTTGTGTGCAAAGGTATGTGTGAAGAAACACGCATGTTTTTTGATGGAAGAGCCTTCTCTTTCTAGACATGACGCCAGATTTGGACAGTGTCTTGATATCTGTCATGTCTTTAAATACAAAAAAAAGAATTTCTCCCTTTCTGAAGCTCTCCAGCTCCTTTAGTGTGAATGGGTAGTTCTGACCCTGTTGATCTGTGAGTAATGTACAAAATTCTGCATTTCATCTGCATGTGGAATGGATTTATTTTTTTTATGAGTTCATTATCTGGTTGCAAACCCATTCGGGTTCAAAACCCAGCCCTGCTTCAGTGAGATTAGGGATTAGAGCTGTGTGTTTTAGCAGTGGGGGGAGCCCTGGACCAACAGGCAACTGGCTGTGCAGCTCCTCCACTTCATGTAAATAATTAATTACTGGACTAGGGCCTTTTATATGCCAGTCTTGAATCCTGTGCCTTGCCCATTCAATCTTTTTTCCAAATGGGCATGTTTGAGTTTGTGTGTTTAACCGGTCACCATTTCACAGGAATTGCAGTACTTGTCTTGCATCTCGTCCACTGTACATTAGTAGGCTGGGATAGTATTGTTGTTCCGCTGATGCTGAAGTCCCTTTAGTGCTTTTCTTAATCAGAGAAACCAAGCTCTGTGGTACTGTTAAGGGCGACATGGTCTGTTTGTAGAGAGATGCTTATGTGTGGTTTTGTACAAATTGCTGGGTGCCAGAGTTCTGCATTGCGATTTCAGTAGACACAATAAGGAGGAAGCTGTATATAATATGAGAAAATTAGAAGTTCAAGTTCATCAGATAGTTTACCATAAGTGCAAGTTGCAGGAAGACTGTAATATGTTAATGCATTTTGTCAAACAGTGGGAAATCAAAATATGGTGATTTGATATTACATGCAAGCTTTTCTGTATAATCCGTGGAAGTGTGTGCTTTTATAGTGCTGAAAAGAACCTGACATATTTTTCATCATCCGCGTTAACACATCATTGGTATAAACTATTGCAAAGGCAGGATGCTGGTGGTGTTTGTATTAACAGAACCCTCTCCTCTGGTTGTTGGGTGGGGTTTCCCGAATACTCATTCTCAGGCAAATTAATCTGTTTTCTGTAAAAATGGCTTAATGCTCATTGCACAAACTTGGATCTTAAAGGCTTCTTCAGCTCGTCAATCTTTCACCAAATGCCATGGAAGGGGACAGTGTGGACAGCTAAGAGAAGGAATAGAGTGAAGAAAAAGGGGAGACATTACTTCATTTTTATCTCAGTCTGCATGCAAAGACAGTTTCTATATGAATTGCAGTAAAGAGTGTAATCAGCAGTGGAAGAAAACAGTTGCTTTGACCATAGCTTTAAATTCAATGTTAAATAAAGTCAAGTCACTTAAGTTTGATTGTTGAATAAATTATTATTTTATTACTTTGTGGAAGGCTAAATGTAAGATTCTGTCATTCTATTGCTTCCTGAAGCTCACCATCCTTTGAGGTGTTCAGAATTAAATTAAAAATGAAGTGTCTCCCCAGCTGGGGCGTCTGTACCCAGCAGAGAGTACAAACTGACAAGGAGGCCTTATAGAATGGTATAGAATCACAGAAGACAAAGTCAGTGACTTAAGAAAATACCTCTGTGCCAGGACATTCTGTAAATTTCTCTGGAGAAATCCTACAACCCTTCAAGAAAGTTGACCTCATTTGCATGTTTTGATTAGATTGCTGTCAGGGTTCTTCTGACTTCCTATAAAGAAGAGAAAAGTAGTTTTCCGAACAAGTCTCAGGAATTTCTTCATGTCAGAATACATTCCTTATAATTAACTTTATAACTGAATAGTAAGATTTTTGTGCATTGTGTCTAAGTCTCTAGGGAAAACAATGTATATCCAGAATATGTTTTATCGTAAGGAGGAATGCTCTCCATCTATATTCTTTATTCCAGTTTAATGAAAGGGTCATCAGTATCCAAAGTAAATTTCTGAAGTATTTATTAGTTAGCTAAACCGCTGATACTGTCACAGGTGTGAAACTATTTCTTTAAAGGACTGTAACTGAAAGCATAACTTAGGGGCATGTTTCATAGAGATACAAAGCTGTATGACAACTATCGAACTATGCAGTGTAAAACTATGTGCTGGAGAAGTTTT
Organism: Chionis minor; assembly: GCA_013398295.1. NCBI lineage: Eukaryota > Metazoa > Chordata > Aves > Charadriiformes > Chionidae > Chionis > Chionis minor. The sequence continues at coordinate 1,358,532 of VZSF01010886.1, forward strand.
TAAAAGAGGAGAGAAAGAAGGAACGAAAAAATCACATACAGTCAGGCAAGGGGAAATTTTAGAGGCAGAAAAATGAAGTGTGAAACTACTAATATATTTAGGTAGGAAATAACAATCTACACAGCAGAATTTAGCCATTGTGAAGACTGCAGTGTTCGCTGCCCTTTAATAGGTGACGAGTGTCTTAAATAAGGATTTAAGAGAGTGTGTACATGAAAATATTTAATCCACATACAAGCCTGAAGAGAGAAAGAACAGACTGCTCAAAACTATACTCTCTCAGCTGCAGCAGCCTTTCTTCTGGATACTTTTACTCATAACGTTACGGTCTCCATCACAGCAATGACAATAAGTAATGATCTTAAGAGGCTTGCGACTGTAGCAGTGACGTCAGATCAGTGCCCTAACCACAATCTAGCATCTAGGAGGAAATGGGAAGTTTAACAGCTCTCACCCTGCTTGCATTTCTGCATGCTAGCTAGAAATACGTAACAGATGACAACTCCTCTCCAGGTTAGACCTTGGAAGCATAAGTGGAATGCAGGAGGAATGGATGTAAAGAGGGAGAAGACTATATAACTGTTATGTAACTCTAATATCTAATCCATTTTCTTACTTTCAGACTGTTTGCATATTGGGTTTAACACAGGCATACAGCTGGTATTGTAATTATTGCACATTGCCTAAGTAATTCCAGCAAATGCTTCATACAGCTATAAAAATGGGCATATTAACAAATAATTTTTCATTTAAGTACTATGCTTTCAAAAATAATACTGAAATGTGCCCCTTTTAGTATTAGGAAGGTAGGTTTAGTCAGTATTGACTTAGGTAGGTTTTTTTCTTTCTTTACTGGATTTTATTTCATACATTTGCATTTTCTAAAATGCAGCACTGAGACACTATGATAAAGACAGCTCTCCTAGTGTTAGTTAAATGCAATAACAGGAAACAGAATATTAAACATGAGAGGTAAAATTAACTGAATTCACGCTTCCTACTTTATCTTGAAAGATGGCCACTAGGTTTAATATGTTGAGCTTTTTTATGTAGAGATACAGAAGAAATTGATTTTACTAGATTTTAGTGATATGTTTCTCTTAAACCGTAGACTTTCAAAATTCTCTTGTTTGATTTATCAAGAAACAGACAATAATGGTGAAGTTCTAATATTCTCACTTGCCACGGGAGCATCGCTCTTCTGATGCTACCGGGCAGTAAGAGCATTGCGTGGTTTGTAGCTCAGGTTGATGTATTGCAGATAAAGCTTTATCGCTAATTAGTCAGTTGGCATTTTCCGTTAGAGAAGCAGTGATCTTGGTTACTTCTGGCTTTACTGAAATCAGTACAAATGGGGGGGTGGGGTGGTGTCTGTTTTTTCCTTGCTTTAATTTTTTTTATTTTTAGTCAAAACTCTTCAACTTCAGAGCTAAGCATAGAGAAATGATTTTGCCCTATTCAGAAATTCTGCTTGTCATTTCTTTGAAAACTCTGAGTACCAAGGTCTACAAAATTGGTACAGTGATTGACCTTTCACCATCACTCTAAAAATGTAACTAAGTTGTTTGTAAAAATGGATGGGGTTTAGATAATTTATTTTTCACATTTCTTAATTTTTCATTACTTGAAATTGCCACTTGAAAATAGCCTGTTAACATGGAAAGTCTTGTGTGTTTGCTTCTGGTCCCTTGCATTATGTTGGTTAGAGAAGATAAAGTTATAAGAACATATGAGTTAGGTACTACTTTCAGCTTGATGATGGGTGTTTCCTTTTCTTAAGTGCCTTAAAAATAGAGAAAGAAAGAGCAGAAAATTCAGACTTCTGACAGCTTTAACTTTTCTAAGAAAAAGAGAAGTATTCCAAGCAGTATTTCACCAACCAAAATGCACAGCAAAGATGCATTGGCTGTACCCCAGGTTCTTAAGAGATGAGCCATAAAGCTCATAGTTGAAATTCTTGTGCAAGTGAAGGTAAATGAATTATACCGCTTTCTGCGCTCAGTATTAGATGGGGCTACAGTTTGTTTTGTCTTTCTACCATAAAGAGGTGGAAATCATATGGAATAGAGAATTATTTTGTCGTCTTCTTCCTAAATCACTTACTCTTCTACTATAGTATNGTTTGGGGTTTTTAAACCGGAGGTTCTGTATTTACTTTTATAAGCTGTAATACTGGATGTTGGCTTGGGCTAACAACAGCTGGTCACTTACAATTGAAGATCCTGTTGCTTACTCTGGGAGTGAGGTATCTTTGAGTTGTCAGCATAACTTGGAGCAATGAAGTAATTCATGTGGTGGGTGTTCCTTTGGCTATTGGGGTAGAGTGTAACTGCATTAGGATAAATGAGTAAGTCTGAATCTTGTGAGCTGGAGGACAGCCTCATTTGCATGTTAGGCTGTAGATCATGTTGAAGTAATCATGATTTAGGTGAAATCACAATTCAAGCCACGTCTTGGTTTTCACAGCCACGTTTTCAGGTATTTTATGCTAAAGCCATTTACTTGACTGCAAGTAGTTTCCTCCTGCTCCCACCTGTCCCCAAAATACATACACAGACGGAAACTCACAGAGAGGCTCTAATGGCGGGGGAAGGAGGGCATTGCTGGTCAGTTATACTACTTTTTGCAATTAGACATGAGATTAAACCTCACATTTTCCTAGAGCGTTGGAAGATTTGACTGTTCAGTCTCATCTCAGTTTTACCAATGTGAAAGCAGCAGTGAGGAGAGTGCTAGTGACTAGTCATTCCTAAGAACAAATGGAGCCAGGGAGGTTCCAGAGCTGCAGAACATGTTCCTAAGGACTCAGACCAGCTTTTAAGAGGGTCATATCCTATGTTGTCCTTTTTCTGTCTGAGGTAGAAGTGTCTATACCATGCATTCAGTCGTGCTACATTCTGTACGTTCAGAGCTGCAGTCTCTGTTCACTGTCAGTTGGAAAGAAGGATCAAATCATCCAAGAAGTCTCCTCAAAGTGAGTCAGGCTATAGTAGTATATAGCTTCCTTTCCACTCCTAGAGGTTCAGGGAGCAGAGGTTGAATTTCTGTCCTTGCATAGTTTTGTTGGCATGCAGAGACGTATTTTGAAGCATCAGGTCAGGGATACCTTTAGAACATTAGGTATCGATTGGAGAAAAAAAAGTAATAAATTTCCAGCAATGCATATCACTGCATTCAGAAGTAAATTGTATTGATCTCTTCTGGAATGGACAAAGAAAGAGAATGATTAAGTGATGTAATTGTAAAGACAAATTTTTTACTTTATTGCTATTAAAACAATGACAACCAATTGCCTTGGTTTTCCACTAACGTTGGAGATAACCCTTCCATTAAACAAAATAAAACCATCGTTGTTCAGCACAACAGGCAATGGAATATCAGGAATTTTATAAAGGTAGCGTGCAATAGCTCCAAGAGCTATGGGATGTTCTGTTCTGTTGCAACTTTAAAGCTGAATTACACCGCTGGAAGTCTTTATCTGCCTTCACTCCTTATGCCCTCTCATATGGCAAGTGTCCACAGTAGTAAACAAGGAAAGACATCCTGAAAGATTTTCTGTCTCTTTCTTTTTTTATCAACAGAAGTGTTTGTTGTAGTAGGGTTTTTTTGGTTTCTTTTTTTATCAGCTGTCTGAATGGTTCTTTAAATTTTAATGGCTGGGGGAAGACGCTGACACGTTGCAACAAGCTGTCACTGAGGGTATTGATCTGTATGTGCTTGTTGGTCACCTGTCCCTCTCTAATGCTGTACCTGTTGTAGAGAAAAGTCGGCAAGGATTTCAGAAATCTTACCTATTTGTAACACATGCAGTGGGCTCAGCTGCACAAAGGAGCAATTTTCGGTTCTTCTTAAAAGATTTCTGTGAATGGTTATCATCATTTCCAGTCAGCCCAAGCATGAAAGTAAACTATAAGAAGCAAATACAAGACCTTTAAACAGGTTGAGAATAAGGACATTTAAGGTCAGTCTGTTTCACATCTTTATGCCATTAGTCTTTAGAGACATCTGTAATTCAGACAGTCGTAATATCCTTTGTGTTTTTCAGTTTTACATTTTGGCATCATATTGTTTAAACGTTCCAGAACATTTAAAAAGAGGAAAATAAGACATTTGGAAACAGTACTACAGTTTTGCTGAACTCCAGGGTCCTATTTGCTTTGAGAAATATTTAAGCAGCTAAAATTGTTTCCTCTTTTAATGGCCTAATTCAGTTTTAGAACAGACCAATGAGACTTTTTTTCTTCTTGCAGTTTGTATAACATTCACAACTTCAACACCCATCAGGTAACAGGAAGCCTCTGACTTTCGTTGTTCATTATGTATGTAGCAGAGTATGTCAACAGAAGACTGTTAGAATTTAAAAGGAAATCTTCTGTTTTTCTTTCATTAACTTCACATTGCCTTAAATGAGAACATTTCTATCCTCAGTACTTAAGAAATTTCAGAAGTTGAGATATATGTAACATGTGGAAAGTTTTTTGGGTTTTTTTGGGTTGGTTTTTTTTTTTTTTCCAAAAGTGGTGGTCACCTTCTGCTATATAATGAAAATTTATTCCTTCTGTTTATCTAAGCTACTGAATCTAGCTAATATATTACTTCTGTGTTGGGGTTGGTTTTTTGTCATTTATTCCACTATGTTTTTGTTAAAGAATTTGAATTTCTTGTTAAAATGCAAAGAGGTGCATTTCTAAAGAAGTGGCCTGTTTTCCAGCAACTCTGCAGTTTGTTTACAGGATTGCACTCCCGAAGGTCTAGCAAGCAGTGAGGTTTTCACACAAAATCTTTTCAACATGAATTTAATGAATTAAAGCTTTCACTGCAGTTTCGTGTGATTTTTTTTTTTTTCATACCCCAAGCAGTTATGAGTGTACCTGCAATTCAAGAAGGTTGCATTTGCAATATGTGCTTTTATACAGACCCCACTGTGTCCTGACACTCAGTCTCATGAATTCTTCCCTGTCTCTTTGAACACTGTGTGTATCACAGGCAGGCGTGTTGTTTTAGTCAACAATGGGTTGGAGCCTCACTGTAAAAGGGGGATGACAAAAGATCCCATCTTAAATGTACCTTGAGCTGCAGTCTGTCCTGACACCACTCATAGCTCTCAAAGCTGAACGGAAGCTTTAGCTTAATTTCCTGACCCTCTGTCCTACTTGCAGGAGAGCACGAGGAATCTCTGTCCAGCTCCAAATGTGCGTTTGAGCTATACCATTTACCTGACCCCAGCTGGCATCACACCCTCTACACTGAGCAGGACAACAAAATTCCAGCTTTAAAGGCCTTCAGTTCACTAACCTTAGCATCTACCAAAAAAGTGCACTTGCTGATATTCTTCCTAGAGAGGCTGAAAGCTGACTGATAGTTAAAGCGGCTACAGTCTTTGGAAAGACTTGTGATCCGTGCTGGAGAGTCCAAGGTGTCCAGGCTTGAGAGTCCAACCTGTCAGGCAGATCATCACATTGATCTTCTTTTCTGGCGGTTGTGTTCTCCTATGACATTACATGTATTAATGGATCTGATACATTTTGGAAAAGTTTTCAGTGTACCACACAGAAGGGTCAATTTACTTGTCAGCACAGGCAGTGCCAGCTCAACTAATTTACAGATACCGTAAACTTATTTAATTGATAAGTCCTATTTCATGATAACTATCTAAGCATCAAGAGAAATGGAGAAAGGAGGTCTCTTTGCCAAACATAAATGCAGAGATGCACACACAGAATGTCAGAGAGAAGAAAATAGCCATGTTTCCTTTACATACTACGTGAATATTTCTTCATCTAAAAAAGCCAGCTTCTAGCCATGAAGAGTTAACGTTCATGAGGAATGTGTGGAAACCTTACATAACTCGTTCAGTCTCATCTCATGGGTGTTTCTCTGTACACTCTGCCAGAACTAATTTCACGGTTTTAAAACAACTCGTGGTACAAAAAGAATACGTAATGAGTTGCCGTGAGATATGATTGTTTGCCATTTGAGAGATAGAGAGACCTGTAGCTCTCCAGGACTTATTAAGAATCATTTCTCAATTAAGTATGGGATGTATAGCTTAACAAAGGCTATGTGGTTCATCTTGAATACATTAGGGTTTGGCTGTGGAAAGCATACCTATCGCAAGAATTTAAGATACTCTTCCTCCTCCTTTTCCCCAGCATCTTCTTCTCTGTTAGTTTATAAATTCAAAGAGACCGTAAGCTTGTGTAGACAAAAACACTGACCTGGCATGGTCTGTCTTATCCTGAATTCTGAGTCCCTGTCATATCTTAGAGTTTGAAAACAGACAAAGCTTTCTGGTGCTGTCAAAAAAGTCATCTTTGAGAAAGGAAGCAGCATCCAAACTGTCAAGACCAATACTTGCTCCCTCTCAGCCAGTGACGTTTCACTCCTGAAGCCTGCATAGCAATCAACTACTTATTTGAGTTATCGGAAGACATAGGCTACACAAAATGCTGGCAAAAGCAGAGTCCAGGGTGAGAAAGTTGGATGGAATGGGGGGGGGCGTGAAAAGGAATCTGTTTATTTTAAGATGAAGTATTTATGGATAGGTAAGTTAGGTTCCCCCATTCTGGGAAAGGCAGAAACTAATGTTATGCAAAAATGATGATGTTATACAAAATGGGGGAATGCTTTAGAAAATGTGCCCAGAGTGTGAGCCAACAGTTCATGGCATATCTAGCCTTAGTTTGAAAAAACGTGTTTTTGGCTGGTGAAACAAACAAAAAAGAGGCATATGAAAGGAAGTTTGCAGAGACAGTGCAATGTGGACCATAACACAACTCTTCCCACCTGCATTTCAGGCTGGTTTGAAGCAGAGTTACAGTTCTGTTTGATAGTCCTGGCAAGGCCTCCTATCACTTTTTGAGGCAGGAAGTCAAAGGAGAATTAATTGGCTAATATTTGCCCAACTCTTTCCAAACCATAAAGCCAGATTTATTTCAAAGTATCAGAGCCACTTCAGTTCAAATGAGTTAGTGCAGCCTTAGATGCTAAGAGAAATTTATGAGGATCTTTGGACCTCCAAAATATTTCAGTAGAGCAGCTGGGATTACTAGTAAAATTTCACTGCTGTAAAAACGTGACTTAAAACAGAAACGTGAATGGATTGAGAGGGATCTCTTCCAACAGAGTACATGGTGTTACTGTGCAGCTGTGAGATCTATCGTTTCAGTCAGCAGCCTTGAATGGAAAATTCAATGTGATGAGTCACAGTTTTCTGCATCTTTGTGTGCTAGAAAGATGGAAACAAGGCAAAGATTCCTTGATCTATCCCCTTACTTGCCCTGTTGTTCCCTAGGGAGAGTTGTTATGGATATCCCTTTTGTGGCTTGGAAAGAGAGGAGGGGTTGATGGGATGGCTCACGAATGCATCGTTTCTGTATCGCCGGGTCCCCATCCTAGGACAAGGTGAGGCTTAAGTTGCAAGGAAGGGTTATACTGTTCTGTCTGCTGGGCAGAAGTGGTGACATGGCAGATGACGCGGTGGCAGGATGCATTAAATAATTTAGATTAACCTCTCAAATTTCTGTAACAGCAGTGCTGGAAATCCTGCAAGTTCTTGGAAGAGCTCCAAGAACAAATTTCCATGCTTCAAAACTGAAATGCACTAGTGATGAAGGTAATTTTACTTCAGTAAAAATCATTTGTGTCCCAATAGAAAATAAACAATTTTTCTATAAAAAGGTACTTTTTCCACCTGCAAAACCTGTTATCTTTAATGTGAAGAAGAACCAGAAGATGTGAGGCACAAACACATGTTGATTCTCTTTTTAGAAAACCGGTGAGAATAGGGATGCAAATTAGTTCACTGTACAGATCTAATTAATCAGTCTCTCTTTTCTTTATTCCGGTTACCTTGAATTAGAAGTCATGTTATCCTTTGGGCTCCAACTGACTTAATGTTTTAGAAAACTGCCTGCTACTGATCTGACAAGGAAGTCAGAAAGGGTTAATACTCTTTGTATTGTAGTTACTCTGAAACAATGACTGATTTTAGTTAGAATGGTATTCTGGGGTTATTTTGCTTCTCATATTTCAAAGCACAGCTGAAAATAAAGTTAGTGTGCCCTGTAACATATGTTGAAGGGATGTTCTATAAAGACAAACCAAGCAGTTACCCAGCATTATCTGAAGGTAGAATCTAGATTTGATTTTGATTTTTGACCCATCCAAGATTGAGATATCTGAGCCTGGAGTTTTTTGATGGTCTGTTTTGCAGGGAAAGGAGGAGAAGGAAAGATTGTGGTAGAGTAAGCAGAAAATTATTCAGCCTTTCTCTCCTATGTTCATTAAGAAGGCAGAGTTAGGCACTGAACTGTTATTTCAGTCAAATCTTCATTTCATTTATGTCGGTATTTTGTAAATAATTAATATGACATTTTAAGTTGACTTCCTTCCCTAAATAGCTGAAATACAATAATAAACTGCACTGCAGTCAAGAGAAATAGCTATAATACCATGTCCTGTTTTAAAATGATTTTTCACTTACCAGTCAAGCTGAATATTAGTGCTTCTAGGTAGGAGGTTATTAACTCTATTTGCTCTTTGAAGAGAAAAGAGCTCCTCGTAAAGGTGACTTCGACAGCAAAGGAAGATTGCGTAGCAGTAGCCAGTTTCCTCAGGGAACAATTCCATGATTGCCCGGTCCAGCATAGCTTTACTCTTCACCCCACTTGGACGTAGGGGCAGGGAAGCACAGGAGGCTGTTGAGACAGGAACAGGGAAAATTTCCAATGTCACAGAGCCTTTTAACTGCATCAATGCTAATAGCAGTTTTTCAGGACAGAGCAGCCAGAAAACCAAGCAGCCAAATGGGGCCTAAATCCTAGCAAATCACTCGAGAACTCTTAAAGTTTTATAAAACTTTTTTCAGGATTTTTCCTTCAGGAGAGTAATACTGAGCATGAGCTATTCAGTTCTCCTCTAGGACCTACGAGCTTTGTTCCTTGCCTGCTTATATGGGAGCTGCTTGTGCTGATGACCCGTGAGTGGAAACCTTCTTAGTACAGTAAGAGTCATTGCTTAATGTTTGGAATGGCTGAGGAACTGTGAAAAAAGTGTTAGAAGATCACTGGTACACTCGATGGCGCTAACTCTGGGGTTTGAAAGATCACGTTAACCTATAGGCAGGAATGGAAAAGCACTAGCTTATTCATTTTGCTCATTTGCTAAACTTCTGTGAGATTTTTGCAATGCAGCCCAGTTGGACTTGCCTAACTTTATTTTTTTTTTTTTTAACTTCTAGCTGAAGTTCAAAGGAGGATGTATACTGTAGCACTTAAATGGTGTGCAATTCATAATTAGCTTCAGTGAAGATTTGACTTTGGCCAGTTGAGCAGAAGCCAGGATAGTTTTATTTTCGGAGCCTGACTGCTGTTGTGCAACATTCTGGAAAAGCTGGGAACGATTGATCTACGTGGCCAGCTTTTATGTGTTCAGATTAACTCACGTGAACACTTATTATTCTGGGTACTGTGTGATCACAGATATTTTTTAAGAGCACTGGATGGTCACCGCTACTCTGAATAAAATCCCAGGCTCCCAGAATTTTTCTTCTGTATTTTTATTCATATACTAGAATTCTAGGGGTTTTCATACATCCTACCTTCAAATTTGACTTACAGCTGTAGTCCACAAAAAGAGGACTGCTCAGCTAAATTTAGCCTAGTGAAGAGAGCAGGAAAATCCTTTAAGATGTCTTCTCTAGCACAGTTGTCGTGTCCCTCCCCACCCCCTTCTTCCTTTCCTTTTCTTTCTAAGTCATGACAAATGTTACCATCACCTCTAATTTTACTTGGCCAATGAAAGAATAAGTTTTAATTTTAATATCCCTCTCAAGGATTTGCATTTAAGGAAATACTGGTAACAAAATATGTATTTTTCTAGTGCTGACAGGGGAAAGTAATTTCTCATTCTCTTTTTCTTTTCCTCTTTTCCACTTTGGGATGCCAGTCTTGCAAATCAATATTTCATTTTGAAGGAGCCATGTTTGATGCCAGTTCTACTTATTTGCTTTGCAGTCACTGCAGTAATGCTTTGTAGCTCTGTCAGTATGTAAATTAAACCAAGCATAGATAGCTTTGTGTTGCTTAATGTTCAGCTGATAAAAATTAATGTGGTGTGAAATGAGCATTTTATCTGACTGCAGATACAGTGCCGGAGTTAATTAGACCGGCAGAGCAAAATGTTATTAAACATACAGGCCCCTGATCATCAAGAGCTGGGTGAACCTCAAAAATGTGGGTTTGGGTGGGCAGCGTAATGTAAATTGACTGAGGCAGGCTCAAAGCAAACACACTGAGAATGGTGCGCTACTTCAGCAATAAGACATGACAGACTGAGCAGTAGTGCTGATGAATGCATGCCTTGGGTGCACAGTGTAAGGTACGCGGCAAGCCAAATGCTTCCAGCACGCTTGGGAAGTGCATTAATCAGCATTAACACATGATCTACAGTGTCTTATTGTCATTAAACATTGCCACTTCTTAAGTTCAGAATTTGGTGACAGTTAAATGATCAGTAAGCCAAATCAAATAAAGCGGCAAAACATTTAATTCAGCATAAGTTATTTCAGTAAAAGTATTTTCATACATTTAGTTACTTCTCTTGGCAGATTGCCTTGCAGCACTGGTGTAGTACGTTGCTATTTTCTGTAATTAAAACAAAAAAAGCACTAACAGTGATATCTTTTATTCTACATACTAAGTATATTCCGTAAATATTGGCTCGCTTCTTCTGTTGTCTGTATATGGACCCTATTTTTGTATTCTCTGTTTAGGCAGCGGGATAAATTTATGAAGAGATTCCAGTACATTAGAATGTTGACATGAAAAGCTGTGTTGGATACAACAAAACATGCCTCTTCTTTTGATGCTGTGGATAGATAAATTTGAGGGAGTAGTATCCAACTTGGCTAGTATTACTGCCTAGGCAAGATGCAGGGCGTCTGATGGTTTTAGCCAGTGAAACCCACAAGAAGTTCTGTTTTGTGGAGCACAGCATTTATTAACGTAAAATTGAAGACTTCAGGCTGTGGTGTTTATATTCAGAGATGGGAAGCTGTAAGTCATGTTTTAACATAGAAGCCAACACTCAGAATTCTAGGTGTCTCTGTGGATGCTTAGACAGTCAAGTTGAAAGGACTGTAGAGACAGAACAGAAGATCATCTGAGAGAAACGTACGTTGGGAAGTTTTCCAAAAGGGCTAGCTGGCACTGGGGGCTGAGGTACGCAGAGGACATTGCTGGGCAGTGAGAGCTCAGAGCATGCTCTTCTGCCGCCTTGTATCCTGTGAGCCCTAGAATGTTTCTGAACACCCTCAGTTTTACCTCCTAGCGACGTCCCTCTTAAATAACCTCTCTTTCTAAGCCTAGGAGTCTGACATAATTTTACCTAGGACTTTGTCCTTGCAGTGCTCTGGTAAAGAGTATTTCCATAAATCTGATGTTTATCTGTAACCCAGGTGATCCATTTTGTCGCTTTATCTGTTTATCTTTTGCTGCCTTTTACTTTTGCTTTTGATGGTACTACATAGGTTTATGCTTCAGTACTCAGCTTTAGAAGAACAGGCCTTTTGTTTTCCAGTTATTAATTCATTTGTCTTACACTGCACTGATGTCCAAACGTTCCTCCAAGTTGGTGGTGCTGTTTACCTGTTTACATGACAGGCCTGTCATAATGCAAAATGCTTTCCTGGAGCTTGCAAACAGTGTAGTGTATTGCCATGTTCTTGTGGTTGTCTGCAGCGGGTAAGATGGGTGAACTCCACTTGTTGAGTGTTTTTAGGAAGAGCCCCTCGTGCTTTTGCCTTACCTAGTACTGGTCAGTACTGAGAGTCCTACTGTACTGCTGCTGAGTGTTTCTGAACCGCGCAGGCAGGAGAGACGACATGCTAGGAGCAGACAGCAGGACCTCACTGGCTGTTCACAAAACTACTAAAAAGGAGCAGAGTGTGGTCAGCACTTACGCGGATGCACAAATTGATATCCCCTATGAACTGCATAATTTGCTTGACACTACGTGGAACTTCCAGGCAGAATGGAAGAATTTAAGCTTTTTGGCTCGGTCTCAAACGATTTGTGAAGGTGACCAAGGAATCACCTGAATGTTTCTTCAGAAACCTCCCGGTAGAAGGACTCAGGATACTTCTTTTACTAGACGTACCTGTTACATCTAGGTGTGTTTGTGAGAAAGAGAGAGGATGATCTAAAGCTGGCTTAGTATTTGCATGCGCTGCTTTGGCTTCTTTATGCCTTAGTGATTTTCAGATAAAATCCAAATATCCACTGCATTTGCTTATTCATTTATTTAAACTATTTACCACTTGAAAGAAACACTGTCAATTCCCTTCCTATTTTCAACAGAGCTGAAATACTTAGGAAGCTAAAAGATTGTATTGGTTTCAAAACCCACGCAGTTGCCCTCTCCCCTTCAAATGTCATAATTTAGTGTTGCAAATCTATTAGATCCTTCAGAGAGATGCACATTGCTGTTAGCTTGTGCAGATGAAGGCAAACGGTTTACTACTGGTTCAGAATTTCAGGTATGCTGTCTAAAATTCCTCCATGCTCTCAGATATACTGATGTATAACAAGAGCAGTATTAATTACTGTTCTAACCATGAATTAAGTAATTTGCAGAATTAGCAACATCTATATGCTGGATCCTATCAAGTTGCTCCCTTCCATTTTTCGGCATATTGAGAGCTACTCAGTTCTTTGTGGAGTTGCATTTTATGTAGCACTGATTTCTTCAGGATTCGTTCTGTACTGTACAGGGTCTTCAGTCCATCTAGGAAGACATCCAGTTGTTCATAACATTTTTGTCATCTAACCTAAGAGATCAAACCTATATCCTTCAAGCTACTGCATGGTTTCTTTTGTTTTCAGTGTTTCCTTACCAGGAGCTAAAACTTAGCCCCCTTCCTCTTTTACTACTGTAATGTCGCAGGCCCAATTATCAGGTATGCTGTTTTCTGCATGTATATTCTTTTTCCTACAGATGTCCAGACTTTTAACTGACACAAGTTGTGAGTTACTATGGCCTCAGTTAGTTTGGAATTTTCATATAACGATATAAAAAAGATATTAAAAAGATATAAAAAAAGATATAAAAGATATTTAAAAATATATTTAAAAATATAGATGCTTATCTCTTTTTTTTTTTTTTTGACTGGAATTCTCTATTGAGAAAGAATCTCTTACAGATTTTCCACACTTCTTTTTATCTAGCATGAGACGAACCAAAAAACCCAAAACAAACAAAAGCCAAAAACCAACCAATAAACCAAGGAAGAGCCCCACCCCTCAAAAGGTAGCTTCTCTTAATTTTCACAGTACTTGTTTCTGGGTTTGGTCAAAAGAGGTGTGAAGTAAAACAATTTGCCTCTTTTACTTCAGCTTTAAAGATCAGACGTAGTGATGGACTGAGGTTAAAATTTGAGGGTTTTTTACTTAAAATTATTAAGATAGCTCTTACAGTGATTTGTGAGATTTGCAGTTAAGAACACTGTTAAATGAAATCATGATATTGAAGGTTTTGACCACCACCTAATCGGCAGAAAAAATATCTCTCCTCTCATGACATGAGTTGCTATATTTTTTTCATGTAGTCACCTAATAGTGTCCATACCTTTGCTGAATTAAAAAGATGGAATGTTTTCCCCTGATATGAAACTCTATTTAATTTTGTAGCTTCCAAACCGATAGAAATTAGTATAGTAGACCAAACTGTTGTCAGGGTTTTGCAAAACTGGAATAAATTAACAGGATTTGCTTGCAGCAGTTCACTTGTACCAGCTCAGGACCTGACCTCGTCCCGTAACAGAATTTGAGGGTGTACGTGGACAAAATAGTGGGTTTTTACCGTTCAAAACAGTGTTTTAACCATTCAAGGCTTCCATCAGCGATATAGACATCAGTGACTTGGTCTTGCAAAAATCCCCTTTAATTCATACACACCTGCTCATTAAGTTGAGTTGAGGAATGCAGATAATAGTGCTTCGTGTCGTTTGCCTTTAGACTACAGCCTAAAGTGTGTGTGCAAGTGGCTGAGATTAATTCACTTCACTGCTTTCTCTAATTGTGTAGATTCAAACTACACAATGTTCTACCCTGGGAACAAAATAAAAGGAAACAAACTTCTACAAAATCTACAGTCTATTAAGAGATCAGAAAGTCAGTTTTTGTAATTTTCGAAACCATAACGCCTTTGAAGTGTGGGTTCTTGCTTCTTTTTGCCTTTGTGCACTCGTCTCCCAGCTCGGGGACGCGTTCAGCTCAGCGAGTTACACAACTGTGACCTGACACCGCAGCCAAGTTACCAGTAGCTCTGGAGTTCAGCTTACTGAACTGTAGCAAAGTGTGAATTCTCCTTAGTACGCTTGGCAGTGGTGCTAACTGCATGAAGAAGCACACTTAGAGGATAAACGGATGACTTAGTGTTACAGAGCAGCTGTATTTAATGCACTAAGCTGTCGGTTACTGGCTTCATGCCGTTTGAGTATTGGTAAACGTGCTGAGCAGAGTACAGAACCTGATCAGTAGAATTAATAGCTCTGTTTTGCCAAACTGCATTTAGGCCTCGCCACATTAACTTGGAGTTACTGTACTCAGTATTCACCTCATGGAAGCAGCAGTTTCTTCCAACAATGAAACAGTCAACAGCATGTGGCCACACAGTGACTGGATTACAGACTGAGGTTTTGTTTTGTTTCACTTGTTCTTCCAAAGCCTTAAACCTTAAACTCCAAAGCTGTTTAGTTCAACCTCGTTCAAATGAATTGCTCTGAATGGAAGTGATGTGTACGGGCAGGATTGTGGCATACGTGTATGTGCATGGATAAATTTGAAATAAATGTTAATAATGGTGTATTTTTATAGCTATTTGGTGAATAGTTAGTATTTGCTACCGTTTGAAAAACTTACTTTGAAAATAATGGCCGTGGCAGTATAAGAAAGGATTATGTCAATTTTCATAGGTATCCCTGGAAGAGACCCTTAATTTCACTGTACCTTGCTTTGCCTATCTAGAATTTTTTTTCTGTACAATATTTGTAGTAAAATACACGTGTCAAAACTCTTTTTAGAAATATAGTTAACCTAAATATTGGGCCTCATCAACTTTATCAGGCCAGTCTAAATAGAAGACACTCTGGTTTACAGGAAAAACTTCTTAAAAATAAAATCAGCAGATACGGGAAAGGTAAGCAGGTCTGTGTTTCAGTAGCTTAGTGTTCCTTTAACTGTCAGTCATAACCCAGAGAGTCAGAGGAAGTTAGAAGAGACCAAGAAGGTTGTACTAGCCAGGGTTCAGCCAGCTACATTTCATTTCCCGTGGTGGCTCAGCTCCTCCACTGTTGACCTCGGCGCCTGATGAACATAGCCTGCAAAGCTTGCTCTCCCTCCCCGCTGGTGCAGGAAGTGTCAGTCACCATGAGCAGCCAGAAGACTCTCTGTGGTCCACATGGAAATGCTTGCAGCAAGTCATTTTGGGTGGGCACAGATCAACAGACCCAAAAAAGGGCTATGTTTACAAAAAACTCAAAGTACCACGTAAGCCTGTGTTTGAAAGGTCTCCAACACATTGCCATGGAGAGAGCACTTCCTGTGTTTTGTATGGATTTAAATATCGTCCGAAGTCATATGGTACAAACGCAGTAAGTGGGGAGCGCAAAACTGAAGGCTTTGCTCATTCTGATGCAACTCCCCTCCCCCTCTGTCATATAGTCACTGAAGTTAGAGATGGGGTAAGTGACAGCACTTGGCAGTAGTGCGAAACCAAGTAGGTATGTGAGTTTGCATCTCAGTATTAGCGTGGGTAATCATTTCTGTCTCTAGCAATTGCATGTGAAAATTCTGGTACTACATTAGCATTCTTTATGTGTAATTGTCTTTACCACTTTTGGTAAAAATATGCTAAATGAAATCCAGAAAAATTGCTACCGACATTTGTCCATCACAAATACTTCTTAACACATTCATTACCTAAAACTTTTTAGTAGCTGTTTAGTTCACATGCACAAAATCAGCTTTGTACTGAAAGATGGCTTAGGGAATTTCTGTGAGAGTTCTAACTTGAGCCACTTAGGAATTCTTCCTGTGAAATTATTTCCTATCAGGAAATTCCAATTTGCTAAAGCCAAAGCTTTTTCTGTAATCAGATGTATCACGATGAGCAGAGAGGCAATTTCCAGTCAAGACTTGAGAGCCAGGCTCCAGACTTGCTAGCTACTGCTCCTAAGCAAGATTCAGAACAGAACTGGAACTTCAGTCTTTCATATCCCAGATAAGTAGATATGGGCTAGGTACATCTTAGTGTCTCTTTAGTCAGAGCTGGTTTACTTAGCAGAAATAATTAATGATTCAAAACATTAGGAAATGTACGCTCTAATTCTGCCTTAACAAGCAGCGGCGACTGATCTGATGGGGCCTAGTATTGGAAGCTGCAAAGTATCCTTTTGTCCTTTTAATTTCACCTGGGGATGAGGCTTCTTAGAACACCAAGGAGGCACCAGAAGTTGCAGGATAAGATACAGATTCTGAAAATATGCATTCAATTAGGGTAAGCCCACGAGTATTTGGATGCTGATCTGAGACTGGATCTGCAAGCTGAAACTATAAAACTTAAAAGCATGAGCTTTATCATCAGATTTCCAGTACCACCACCTTTGATTCACACCAAGATGTTGTAAACAAGCTTTAGCCTGGCCTTCTTTGTTCTCCAGCTTGAAGCCTAGTCAAATTCCAGAAATGCAAAGACAGGTAGCGTGAGGGGTCCAGTTTCAATAATATGGCTGTGGCTTTTTTTTGGTTAGTTGTCACCCTCAGCTGACAATACAGCTTAGAGTTTATGTGGAAAGAATCCAACCTATTTTTCATTAATGCAAACTTCTAGTTTTTTCTATTTTTCAGAGGATTGCCAGCTGTGAGAACACATCACTTTTAGCAGTCAGAGAACAATGATGTATATGTCTGTACCTGTACTGGGTCTGTGTATATCTCAAAACCGTGGTATTCTGCAAGGCTAACTTAGGGGTGAGGAGATTTCTTTAAAGATGACAACAAACAGCAAAACCACTCCTTGCTTGGTTTGCTCAAGTGAAATAAAGGATTTACCTGAGCCTAGGCACATTTAAACTGTGCTGCAGAGTTTGGTGCAGAGATCCAACAACTACCCCTGACTGATCTAACTCTAGGACTAGAAGCTGTGCGTTTTCATCAGTGTGACCCTCCAAACCAGCTAACTGGATGACCTCAGAAACATGTTAGCAGTCTGGTGGTACCTATTCCTTCGGTGACTGAGCTAGTATTTCTGCAGGCTTCTCTGCCATCAAAATGTTCAGGCAAGAGGATGCTGGAAGATTTTTTTTCCTGCACCATGCTCCAGTTGAGTCCATTCTTGTATCTCTTACCAAAGCAATAGATAGGCTGTTCTCAGATGATATTGAGAATGTAAGGAGTTTAACAGGTAGAATAAGCTTGTTAGGAAGTTGATGCTGTACTCTGAGTGGCTCCACCTTCTGTAGGAAATGTGTTCCATCATTTTCAGGGCAGCTGAGTATCTGTTTTGTCCATTTTGGAAGAAATTTTTTATCACATTCCCCCTCACGAGTTGCCTGCTTCAGTCTTCTGAACAGCTTGTGGATTAAATGTATCAACCACCAAGTTTCATAATTTGCCAGCCTGGGTTTTGTTTGGTTGGTTGGTTTTTAAATACCCCTTCTGTGGTCCTTTTTATTGCCACCATTTGTGGTACACAGCAAAATTTACCATTTGTTTCTCACAAGGGCTAAAGACAAGCATGAAGCTGTGGCTCATGGGCTGTTTTCTAGACAAGAAATGGGTCTTGACATTTTTGAAGTTTATGTGCACCATCAGGTGAGCTTTTGATCCCCTTTTCTCACTTTGAAGCAAGACATTTATAATGAATTAAGCTAAAATATACTATGCTACTGGATGACATGACTGATGTGGTTGGCATGACAGGTAATCATTGCATTGAAATGTTGAAGATGGCTTTTAAATTAACGAAACTGATGTGGTATGAAGGTTGTAGCCTGTGTATTCTGTGGAACTGCCTGGTATCCTACGTTCTTCCGTCGTCTTTGCCTCTCTGTAAATCTAGGGGTAGCAAAATTTGGAAATTATGTACGTTTTACATTTATGAATTCTGTAGGGCAGAGTTCCATGTCAGAAGCATTGGAGTACAGTCTTTTTTTCTTTTTTTTTCCCCAGTTTTCATCTCTGCTAGATAATTCTGATACCAGTTCTAGAAAACAGCGAGATGCAAATGCATGTCTGCAGCTAGATGACCGCGTACTGCCAGCTTTGCAAAGTTAGATCAAATTTTGCAAAGTCACAGATCTGTTTTTGAATTAGTACCTGGACAAATTTGTCAATGTAGATTAAAAGAAACACTGTTTGAATAAAGTTTGCTATATCCAGTTACATCCTTTGCAACTAATAAAGGACGGAGAGATGGAGCAACTTTTCTTTGTGTTTGGGAAAGTGTAGCTTTTCTAGTTGCATCTTGAAAAAGCTTTCCTGGAAGAAAAACCAAACAAACAAACCCTCCCCAAAACAAAACTGAAACCACCCATGGAGCATAATCCTTTCTCTTACAGAAACTTTGAGACATGCCTAAGTTAACAAGCTGGAATTAGTCGAGCTGTAAAACAGATTTAAAAAAAAATCCTTGAGAAGTCTGAATTGATCTCTGGATTACAGTTGTTCCCACGAAATGCACTCTGTGGTAATTGTTTCATACTGAAGGACCAAACTCCTGTGATATCCATCAATAGAGCTTTGCAGTGCAGTGTGCGTGTTTGCGTAAGGCACCCCTTGCTGGAGGCTATCCTGGAGCTCTGTGTCAATAGAGTCTCCACAACAGAAGCTTGTATTGACTCTTGGATTAAATTTAAGTCACTTTCTATTTCTGAGCTCAAATTCAAGAATGTGTAAGAGTGATGTGACACTCCACATGTGCTTTTGTTGGATTGTGTTAAACTGTTCCAAACTGTTCCTGTTTTAATACTTTTAAAGCCATTTTAATAGCATGTAAGCATTGCCAGGTAGAGATTTGTGGTATATTTGTGTATTTTGTGCGTGTGAGATTGCAGTTTGAGTTCTGCTCCTCCAAACTATTTTAAAAGAATACACAGAGAGATGAGCCTCCGGAATTTGCACCCTGCTTGTTTTCCCTTTATTTCTAGGGAAGTGTTTGCTCAGCAAGGGAAAGCAGGGTTTACAGAAGGGTTGTTAACCCTTGCCAGCTTGAGTAGCAATGGACAAACAGTTGTTGAGTTTCTAGTTTATACAGATTTTACCTCACAGGGTTTTAGGATTTTGGTGATCACTACTTGTTTTCCAGAGTGCATTAAAAATGTTGCTCTATACAATGCTCATTGCGTATTGCAAGTTTTAACCTCTAGCTGAAACTAAGAGCATTCATTTTAAATAAATATGTTTGAACTTGCAATAAACTTTATGTGGAGGCTGAAGCATGTTGACTTTAGTGGACTCAAAAAAGTAGTCCACCTGCATTAGGTCAAATGAGCTCCAAATATAATTTATTGGGGTTTTAAAAAAATTATTAAAACTCTGTGTTGAAGCTAAGAATTTTTTTTTTTGTCAGTCAAACGGAGCTAACTTATCTTTAATTCAGGTAAAACAGGAAATAAATTTTAACATTCCAATATAAAAGAATCAAACTAAGCAAAGGCACAAGAATTAGTTATAAAATTAAATTTCATTTTTCATGTCTTTGTTGCCACAGTGGATAAGGTTTGAAAGGGTAGGGAGTAGCGCTCAATTCACTGAAGTGTGACAATTCTTCCATGTCAGTGATTTCAAGCCTAAAGGGGATGACATCCCGTAAGCACATTCATCCATTTGTGTTTATTAAATTAAAGCCTACGTGAATTTGCAGCAACAGACTGTTCATTAACAGGGAAAGAGACTATTGCTTTCCTCATGGGACTGTTTTGGCTTTGATCCATTGATCCATTCTTGCATTGACATAAATATTCAGGTTTTGTTTGTATCTGGTTTGTTTTCTTCCTGTGAAAGATGAGATGATAAGCAGCAGAAAATGATTTTTGTGCTGGTCAGGTTCGTATCTACCATATACCGTAACTATAAGAATTAGTTATAAAGTATAATAAAATAAATAGCACATAGTGCACTGCCCTGAGGGAAAGAAAGAATCCTGATTTTTTTCTCAGATATCTGCGCTAGAATTGTGCAATATTTTGCTTGTTATATAGGTGTTGGGGGGAAGGGAAGAAGAAGTAAACAGTTAACAAAGCAGTGTTACGTACACACGTTTCAATAGCACCCGAAGATTCCCAGGCAAAGCAGTGTCTTTATCGTGCAGCCCCTGAACAGAGACATGAAAATAACAGCTGTACCTCAAAGGGTGTTCTGTGATGCTAAATGTCAGACAAAGGGAGAGAGTAAATGTAAGTTGCAGTTTTTCAAAAGCTCCCCAGTTCCCTTCTTCCTCTTTTAACAGTAATGCGTATTCAAATGACTGACAAATATCTGTGTTGTCAAGGCATTATCTGTCTCTGTACAACAGGGTAGAGGATTACAGGAAAAGGGTTACAGTCTTTCTGACCACTTGATAAAGTTCCTGAGAAAGGGTGGAAAGGAGAAAGCATTCAGATGTTTTTTGCAAGAAGCTACAAACAGTTACGCAGCACAGGGTAGCAGATATAGGGGTCCCAAAGGCTGGATACTTTAGTTCAGCAGTGAATGCGACGTGGGTGAAAGACGAGGGTATAATTTGAGGGATACTGAAAGGATTGCTCTGGTTCTTCAGGGTGAAAAAATGGTCTGAGTGTAGGAGAGAGAGCAAAGATCGGCTTTGGAATATAAATTTTGTAGTGAGAATGAAACAATGAGTCCAAAGAAGAGAGAGGAATGAAGTGGCAGAGCAATCACCCGCAAGGGGGTTTTTTTAGGGCGTTGGAAGCATCACCTGGAACTGGCTCATGCTGAAGAGCAGGTGTGATATTCTGCATGGGAGGGTCAGATAGAAATCAGTATTTTGCTGGGGTGAAAAATGGGTACAACATGGTAATGGCTGATTATTGAAGTTGAAGCTGCAGAGAATGAGTGTGTGGGATAATATGACAGTATAGCCAGCAATGAGTCAGAGAAGAGGGCAGAGCCAACAGAAAACAAAAGCCACATGAAAAAAAGGGTGCGTCAAGCTATAGAAAGCATAGTTTGGTCAACTTAATGGGGCTTCCTGGCTGTGGTTAGTATTAGAGGACCTCCTGAGTAGTTTAATGTAAATTGAAAAAAAAAATACCAGAAGCCCGTCAACATCAGTAAACACGTCTGTTGGCACTGAAACTAGCATATCTAACATGGGTCATAAAAAAAAAAAAAAATTAAAGACCAAGATAATAAGGCATATAACATTTAGAATTCAGTCCGGGTGAACTGAATACTCCCAAACTGAGTATTAACATGTCTTTTACTGGCTCCTCTCTTCATTAGTACAGGTAAGAGTATGTTTCAGTTTTAGATGTGGATTTTTGTACCTTCTAGTTTAAAACTCGAATTAAGATATGTGTTGGAGAGGAAGGTTTGAAGTACAGTAAGGTTTGTCAGATTATGCCTACCATCCTTTCTTGGTTTTGGCATTAAATAGAAGTTAAGTATTGAATTAGTTTGAAAAACATCACTCTGCTATGAAAAAAAGGAAAATAAATGCAGAAAATTGTATTGACTCAAGGTGCCTCTTAATTATAACTGTTATTTATGCTGCTCAAATATAGCGGTTCCCAAGCGTGAAGTTGGGAGCCTGAATTCTGTAACAGCTGTGGTTTTGTAAGACTCTCTTTCATACTGTTTTTCACAAGTTTTCTGAATTTTTTCCCCCCTCTGTTATGTAAAGAGGAGTCACAGACAGTGCTCACTATATGCCAGGATCCAACCTCCGATGTACACAAGGTCTGAATCGCTGTCTGGAGGCCCCAGCGTCTCCTCAACAGTTGTAGAGGCAGCTCTGACTGACACAGGTTTGAAATGGCTGACATCCTGTAGGGGTGGGGTGTCTGTGTCTCTCCGGTGAACTAGGCAGGGAACTGAGGAAGTATTTTCATGCGAGTACCTTGGTTAGGTGCCTGGTGTTTGGGGGAGACTGTGTGTATAAATCTGGGCCGCAGCCCTTCTGTTCTGTGAGCGAAAGCCAAGGTATTCTGCCAGCGCTGTGTTCGTGCAGCCTTTTTTTTGCTCTTGACGTTAGGCTGAAGCCCAGTTAGATCAGCAAGCTCTGCAGTGAGCAAGAGTCTATCCAGAGATCTGCAAGCTGCTGATCGAGGTGGAAGTTCGTATGCTGCGACCTGGGAATTTCCAGGTGAAGAAATGATTTTGTAGCAGGTTTTTCAGCCTAAATCAAAAAGGTAGCAAAAAGCCTTGTACGTAGCTCTTGATGATGAGCCATGGTGTAGCTTGCCTTTTTGCCTCTGAAGAGAATTATATAACTTAACCTAGTAAAAAGAAATTCTGGCAGTTAATAAAAGGGAGCACCTTCAATATACAAAGGCTGTGCCCGGAACAGGAAGCTAATGGCAATCACAAGAACAAGTGGGTGGTCTCACATTTGAAATTCTAAGGCCTTGAACTTCACCTGTCAGCTCTCAGCCTTTTTCCCAACCAGCCTTGCTGAGTTACTTGTCCTGAGTTTTGTGACACGTTTGCACTAGGTACAGAACAGCTGAATCTCTCTAAGGAGACCAGCAACACTTCTTTGTCGTTTAGTGTTCTCTCTCTTGTGATGCCAGGCTGAAAAGTCAAGGAGCTAGAAATCCTAACTTTATTCTTTTTCAATATTCATGTACCCTCTGCTTTGGTTTAAAAAGAAGGGAGGAAAAAAAAACCACAAAGGGAGAAAAAGGCTTTTCCTTTGAGGTGGTAATGACGTGCATCCCATGGTTATCTCATTTTTGTGAGGTAAACTTGGCTTTCCAATACCATTATTAGTTAATTGTTTTGAAAGTGATACATCTTTGGACACAGGCTGTGTTGCTGTGTGTTAAACCCTATAGTTATTCAGGTTTTTGACTCCTCTGTAATTGCATTTCTTTTTTATTAATTATAAATGTTAATGCCAGGTTACATGATGCTTATTTATAAGCTGTAGTAAGATTACCTTTCTTCATAGTTGTTTTTAATGCTTTGAATTTGCATGATTGGCAATGACTTCACTTTAGCAATCTATACATCAAATAAAATAAGCATGATTATTTTGCAATCATTTTTATTACTAACTCACAAAGCAGTGTTGAAAGTAATGTATAAAAATTAGACTTTCTTAATAACTTCCTTAGACTTTCATAATAAATGGAGAGTTTAGGTTATCAGAGCTAAGGAAGTTAATATTTCACTGCCCTTACTGGCTTTCTTCAAAGTGTTAAAGATGTTGGTTCAGCTGTTAAAGGGCCTTTTTATAAAATGGGATTGTGGTTCACATTCCAGACCTCCCCTAAAGCTTCAGAAAGGCTTGGATATGGGATTTTACATTTAAGTGTATTCATAAAGCATAATTTCACATGAAAAGAGGAGAACTATGTGGGTTAAAGACTGAAGTACAGGTACCTCGGGTATTTAAGGACACGCAGCAAGGAGCTCTGGTATAAATGAGTCAGTTTAGGTATTAGTGGTCTCGGAGAAAAGCAAAGCAGATTTATTTTTTTTTTTTTTTACAGGTCAGTAAAGCTTTTGGGGACCCCCTCAACCTCCTGCCCTACAGTAGCTTTTGATGTGAGTTAGGTACGAACGTTTATTCACTGGGAAAGAACTGACACACTAAAACAGGGAAAGGAGGAAAGAGAATATGCCACAAAAATACCATTTCAATATATCGTGTTTTTCTCTTTCTTTCCAAGATGGGCCAAGGCTTTGTGGTTACCACTTAGAAACAATAGTACACAACCTGGGAAAAAAAAAAAGGTCCATTTGAAACGTGTTTGTGTCGGTATTAGAAAGCTGACTCTCTTTATCCCAGTGCCTGTAGTAAGGCACACTTCTACCCAGTCAAACCATGAAAACAAAATTGATCCTGTGTCAGCATCTTGGCTGCAAATAACATTCAAAACAGATTATAGGACATGCTAGGAATACAAAATAAGGTTAGAAATAATGCTTCAGCTGTGAGTTCTTCAGGCTGTGGAAATAATAGAGCATAATTTAGTAGAAGAGGAACTAGGGAGTCAGCATACACAGGAAAAAAAATGAAGGGCGCAAGAAAAATGAAGGGAAATGGAAATAGATGTAAGGGAAGTTTGGCAAGTCCTGTGAGTGGTAAATTATTACGCTGACTATATGGAAGGACCAGAAGGGATTTAAAGAAGAGCTAGAAGTCATTCTCAAATAAAGAGGGCAGTGACTGATCTTTGTGAGAGCTGCACTGGAAGTCCTGAAGAAGATACAAAAATACAGGTAGAATCTGAGTACATTTGTTAGCACCTTACAAATGATCCCAGAGCAGTGCTCCAACTGCCACAAGCTATTTACAAACTGTCCCCTCCCTTTTGTGCATGCAGAGAGGTCTCTCATGAAATCATATATTCTTTTTCAGCAAAGGTCTCGACTTACCGTTAACCATAAAAATACTTTGTCATGCTAGAAAATGAACTTCAAATGCTTATTTAATTAAATCGTGCTTGGTTTTTTCGGGTTATTTTATATAGTAAAGATACTTTCTTCAGTGTGACCCTCCTCAGTACTGTGGGAGGCTATATGGTGAACAAGCACAGCAATGTATATATTATTTAAGTGCTGGCTTTTCAGCTGTCACAGACCTCATTTCTACATATTAGGTGAGATTAGAACCCATTATTTCAGGCAATATTTTATTTCAAAAAGGGGATGTATAAGTGTGCAGCACAGCCTAGGAACAGGGAACTACTTCTCGTTCACAATGAAGCACAGTTTAGGTTTTCTGTGGCTCTTCTCTCTGCACTCCCCTGCTCAGTGTAACGTGTCTTCTCTTGTGAACTGAAAGCAGCAAGCTCAGTGACGTGGATAAGCACCTATTTGACTTCATGCCACTTGTTGAAATGCCCTAATGAAAAATGAGGCTGAAACCATGAAGTGGTACAGAATAATGACAATTGTAACTACTGCTTTGAAAAGCTGTTACTGGAAGTCTGGGTGCTTAGTGTCTGTCTTCACCATCAAATCTGAGCTTTTCTGCTATATACTTCCCATGGCCAAAACAACTATCCCAGCGGCTTTCCTCTCTTCAGAGCAAAGTGGGGATATGTGTTTTTAATAACAGATTATTGTTTCCTGTTAAAGCAAACCTAAGTCAAACTGCTTTTTCAAGAAGTTCTAAGGACGAAGCACTGCATCCAAAGCCCTACTCTTTCCTCATTACAGGTTTCCTATCTGAGGAGCATTTAGCACTCTCTCCTAGTCCTGCCAATATGAAATACAGAAGACAACGAATTGAGAGAGAGATGTAAACTCAGCCTTCAAACAATGCCATCTCTCTGCAACCATCATGTGAAGTTAAGAATACCTAAAATCAGTAAGAAGCCTGGTGGGAGCACTGACATTTTGGAATAGGTTCAGTCTGTGAGGAGCAGAGTCTTGCAATCTATTAAACAATGTGTTACAATAGTCAGGTCTAGCTATTGCAAAGGGAGGGATTAATGTACACACATCCACGCAGGAATCTTTGATGCTTTCAAATGCTCCTTGTCATCTGAAAACCAGTCAGCAGGCCTTGCCTACATATTTCACAGCAGTCTTCCTACCTGGGCATTTCAGACTGACAGTAGGAAGCCTTTTGAAATGGTAGTGAGACATCTCAGGGTAGCTTGCATTCAGAGTTCTAAATCTGTGCTTTGGGGTTTGTTTATGTGGGCATATATGTATATACATACATCTACAGACACTGAGTTGATCAAGCCAAAACTACCTAATTTAGGATCAGATTTTGAACTTTAGTGTCACAAGTAATTCATGTACCCAAAATCTCCATAGTAGTTTGTGGTATAATAATAATAATAATACTCTCTAGCAATAACTGCATAACAGAAAGAGGAATTGATACATTCATAAGGAGTAACTATGACAAAACAACAACATTTTTAAATGTAAAAAAAGTTCTGATTGTGTAACTGCTCTCCAGCTTTTTTCTTTTCTTTCTTTTAAAGAAAGTTTAATTAGTTTTCTGGATGCAGATAATTTTGGGGTAGAAAAAAATTTAAACTTGGATTTATCTTGGAAGTGTTAAAGGCCGGGTTGGACGGGGCTTTGAGCAAGTACTCTAGTGGGAGGTGTCCCTGCCCATGGCAGGGGGGTTGGAACGAGATGATCTTTAAGGTCCCTTCCAATGCTAACCATTCTATGACTGCCTACTCAGCATCTATCACTAGCATGAGGAATAGTGATCTATTTGATTCCTATATTTCGTGTTTAGTACACAGAATGTGTGAGCCTAAGGTAAGCACCAAAATATAATTGCAAAGTAGTTGGGCGTATAAACTTAGTCTTGTAGTTCTTCAAACGAGGGGTAAAATGGAAGATAAAGTAAATTTAATTTCATCCTCGTTCTATTTTGCCCATTAAGAAACATTCACCCTTTTTGGTGCAGCAGTGGCGCAGAAAGTTTAAAGCA
Organism: Chionis minor; assembly: GCA_013398295.1. Taxonomy (NCBI): domain Eukaryota; kingdom Metazoa; phylum Chordata; class Aves; order Charadriiformes; family Chionidae; genus Chionis; species Chionis minor. Next base: position 1,385,169 of record VZSF01010886.1, read on the forward strand.
TGCTTGCCCAAATTAAGTTAATTATTATTCTTTTGTACTCTTCCCCGAACATTAAATTTATTCAAATATGAAAGAATAAGAAAATGCCCATTAAAATCAGTAAGGTTTTCCATATGTGTAAGGCAAACATGCTTTGGTGCTTAAATGAGGTTTGACGTTGATCCAAATCCATCTATGTAATGATTAACTGACAATTCCACTACACTATTTAATTGGCATATGGTTGGAAAATCTTTAATGCATGCGGCAAGAGAAATCCTTCTTGATCCCCTTTCTTGATGGTTTTGGTCCTGTGGTAGAGGAAACCCTGTGGATCCCTTTGCGTGTAATCTGCTGATACCATGGGTATGATGCAAGATGTCATCTTGTGGTCCTGGAAGTTCACTGTATTACCACTGCTGCATTAGTAAAATAAAAAATTGTAAGCATAAAATGTAAATTGTTAAAGCAAAGTATAAGAATATAACATGTAAAATAACCAGATTTAAAGAGCATGAAGTAGAAAAATGGGAGGTAGACTTAGGAAAAGGAGAAAGTGTAACAAACAGCGATGCTGGCAAATACAATGCGGCTAGAAGTCGAGGGGTGGTTCATTTCAGAGAGTGAGCAACTGCAGAGCTGTGTCAAGGAATGGCTCTCCCTGTATGCAGTATAAGTAAATGAATTAATAATCAAGGGAAAGTCTTTTAAAAATATGTTTCAGATAGCTTTAAGTGAGTTTGATCTCTCTTAGCCAGTGAAGTCTGGTCTCTAATTAGGTTTCTATTCTTACAGTGATGGATATGAAGTACTTTCTGAGTCTATTTGACCTTCTCAGCCTGGGGAGCAAAATTATTTCCATACTCCTGAATTTACACAGGAGTTTTGTATTTGTTGCTGCAGAGAACTGTCACAAACAGGGAAGAAAGTTTAAGTGCTTGAGAGACCTGGTTAACTCTGTGCACTAGGTACGGGCTTTATTACCGCCTGTTTGCCTGTGGAGTTCTCTCCACCCTGTACATCTGTTTCAGTATGCATGTTATCTCTTTGGACTGGACTTGGTGGTTACTCACAGGGAGCCTCTGTACTTGCATCTATCTTCTGCATTTCTTAATTTCTTTTGGAAATACTCTATTCTCTCACCTTATTAATGTTAAAACAAAAAAAAGAAGAGGATTTTATTGCTAAAGGCAGCAGAATAGTGAAGAACTTGGTGGAGTGCTGTGTCTTCCCCTGCGAGTGAAAGCTAAATTAGTTCTGAGGTGCTTTCACTCAGTGGAAGCGTAATAAGAGACACCAGCCACCTCTTCATTAATAACATGCCAGTCACATTGGGAGCAGCATACAAAGCCTGCTGGGAGAGTGGTACCACCATCAGAAGCAGGTAGGACACAAAAAATAGGCTTAAGAGAAAGGAAACATAGGTGAAGATCAGAGCTGTAATGTTACAGGGTGTAAAGTCATTTCTGTCTGATGAGCAAGAGTGACTCAGCCTGACTGGAAGTGCTAACTTACAAATTGCCACTGCTGTAACATTACAACAGCGGTCCTGCTGCTGCTCAAGAAGAGCTGGCGACAGTTTAAGGCACAGAGTAATTTTTTGAAATGCCTGTTTATTTTTGTTAGCCGTTCACAGTTTATTAAGTGTTTTATTTCATTAACAAAACTGAGATGTTTCTGAGTTCTGCAGCCCAATTCCAGAGGTTTATGTGTGATCCTGCTGTATTTGACAAACAGGAAGTGCTGGAAGAACCTGAGCATGATCTCTGTTTTTATGAGATTCCCGTAGAATTTCTGCTTCCTTAATATCCTGAATTCATTGTTATGTTGAACTCTTAAGGGTTAAGTTTTACATAGCAGCCAGGTAAAAGCACAGATGGTTGGTTCCTTCCCTTTCTTGTTTCCACCTCTCCATACCAGACAAGCCACAGAGTGAAAATCTCATAGCCACAATTGTAATATTAGCATTTAGGCTTGTATGAAAAACTCCAGGGAGCTGTGGACATGGCTGAGGTAACCTTGATGTTCTACTGAGCCACAGCGAAAAAAGAGAGAAGGATGAAGGAATAGGTTTCATATTGTGTTGGTTCTCCTGGAACATCTACTGGCATCAGCTGGCAGGAAGTCTCATGGCTACTTAACTAAAAGTCTCACTCTTTTGTATGGGAAGCTAGCTCTAATTTTCAGTCTGGATTTTTCTAGTTTTCTAGTTTCTAGGTTTACCTGTTTCCATAGAAAAATGATTGCATTGGATCTTTGAAGGAAAGACTAAGCTGGATCAGTTTACAGATGCAGACTGTGCCTTTTGCTTTCGTTTCCCCATGTCTCCACAGGTATTTCTGAATCTGTGTCATCTATCTTCAAACTCTGTGACAGGTCCGAAAATTTTTGGATTTCTAGGTTAGTTTTCCAGTGTTACATACATAGGTTGAAAAAAATGGGTAAATTCAGGAGAGAATCTGTTTTTCAGATTGTGCCGTCCAGAAACTCAGACGAAACTCTGGTGTTGCTCAAAATCAGATGTAGCAAAATGGCCGCTATCGCCTCTGTGGATGCGGATTATTTGTTACGGGGTGTATTTTTCTAAACCAGTCTTTGACTCTTTGAAGGTTTAAATGCTTAAAACACAAGAATCAGCGACCACAACTTAATAAAATGTCTGCACATACAGTTAGGCATGGCTGTGTCCTTCAAGAATCGGTTAGTGACAATTCTAATCAGCAAAACAGTATCTTCAGTGTAATTTTCTGAACTTACTAGACCATATCTAGTAGAGAGAAGAAATAGCTATGGCTTATAGCGCTTTAATGTTTTCTTTGTTGGAGACATAATCTTGGGTCAACTCCTACAGAAATTGCAGAGACTAAGGAATGAAGTAGATTTATTATTATAAACAGCAGAAGCATCAGATAAAATGACATTCATTAGGTTCATCTGGCTCCTGCTGTCTGAGGAAATAAATACATGCTTCCTTGCACTGGCAAGTACACGTACACATTAAAGGATCCGTGTTGCCTGTCTGCTCAGACAAACCCCAATGTAAGTCAACAGGGATTTGTCTTGGGTGTCTTCAGTGTATGGGAGCAGATCCCATGAATGGGCAAGTTGCTGAGCAGCTAGTTTATAGAAGACATAATTCTTCTTTACTTCTATTAAAAATATTTGTAAAATTGTAAATCTAATAAAATAATACCCTCTTTTAGAATTTTTCTTTATTATGCACAATCCTTAGCCCTACTGTAGTCAAAAGAGGTCCAAGTAGTATGAAGACTCAGGCACATAAACAGTTGGTTTAGAAGAGCTCTGCCTCTTTCAGTTAGGTGTCCAAATTATGCCAATTTCATGTTACTTTTGGTGCTGTCTGTGACACTTGATAAAATGCTTTCAAGTGGTGGAAATAGTGGTATATATTTTATGATTTCTCCATTAGCTTCTAATGCCTTAAGAACAGATTAGAGACATAAATTGCATATTACAGCACAGTGCCCTCAGCTGTCACCTTAAAGTACTATCATCCATCTTAAGTACGTAGGAGTCTGAGGCTGGAGTTTCTCCTATGGAGAAATTCAGAATGAGTAAAGCTAGAATTTAGCATTGTCTTCTGCTTGTAAATCAGAAAGAGTAAACATACAGTGTTGCAGTGGTTACTACTAAGGAGTTGATCCCTAAATGCAGACTGGAGTGTCTGTAAAGAGGTAGTGCCATTGAACACAAGGCTAATGAAAATACTGCTCGGAGTGCCTTGTTGAAGTCTCTGGCATTCTAGTTAAGCTCAACCATAACCATCCATGTGACCCTGCAGACTTTTCTGCGATAGAATCTGTTCTGCCGCTCCCTTCTCACGCCCTCCCCCAGCCCCTCCGCTTTCCTTTGTAGTATGAAACAATAGGAAGGTTTAAAGTTTGTGGTAGAAGTGGAAGTGCTCTGAATTAGTAGATCTTTGTCTGTTTTTCAAATTGTCTTTACAGCTAATAGAATTAACTCTTCAGTCCACGATAAAGCAATATAGAGAGCCATCCAAAAACTGTCTTTCTGCCTGATTTCTTAATTTTTATCTTCAGCAGCTATTTGTCATAAAATTCATGGCTATTTTCATAGATTAGACTGTATATTCTGGCTTTACATACAGACAAATGAGTTTTGAAAGCTTCTTATGACTTGATTGCATCAGTATCAGCCAGCTGTAGCCAGAATTGTGAACTCCGAGTTTTAAAAATCATGAATATTTGGCCCAGGAAAACTTTTTGTATTGAGAGCTCTAACAGCAGTTTGACCGGAATCACTCAAGATATTATAACTTCCTGCTATCCACTCTCCAGACAAAAGTCACGAACCAGAATTGGTGGTGTCTCATCCACTGCTGCTCTTTTCAACTCAGCCTATGAATAAAGATAGTGTAGTTTTCAGTTTATAGTATAGTAGTGAGCTGAGAAGTGTGGCGGTTTGGGAATTAGTTTGTGAGTAGATTAGGTATCCCTGCCTAAATTTCCATGATCTTCACAGGAAGAATAAGACAGTAGCATGCAGATACAGATATCCTGTTTGAAACCACCTCCGAGACTGTCAGAGCCCTGAAAAAAACAGGGTTTTGAGTTAGAGTTTCAAGGCAATTTTTTAAGTTTAGTCTCTGAACTTAATTGATATCAAATGCTGCTGAGACTGTTCCTGACACCGATGGGAGTAGCCACTGCTACGAATTTGGGGGGAAGGGGCACTCCCTTTTCTAGTATTGTGTGAATTGCTAGAGGTGGCGTCAGGCTTGATGGTAGAGTAGATTTGGGGTAAGGGTTCTTGCTAGTAGCATTGATAGTGGTACTGTGAGGATCAGAAGACTGCAGTGTATTGTTTTCTTGATGTTGAAGAAGGAAAAGTGTTTCATCAGCACATGGGAGGAATCTGGTGCACTGTTGGAAGGTGAAGGTGGAGGAATTCATAAGTTCTGCAGGTGAAATTGTTCTGTATCAAAAACTTTTTTATTTTGTAAGGTATTCTGCAGCCTGACTAGTAGTTTTTGATACTTTGATTATCGGGTGCCCAGGTAGGGGCCGAGAATAAGTTTATAGAATTTTAAGTGTCTGTCTGAATTATTAATTATTTGGCACTGGTTAGATATCCAACAGTACAGGCATGAAAAAATAGCATGTTCAGTTATGAAAACCTTGGTAAGAGATCAGGCTAGGGAGCATCTTGGCTGGGTCTCAGATGTGAATGCTTCACTGACAGCATTGAGGACTTCATTGACCTAGACGATTTATGAATACTACAATCCCTCCTCGCCTCTTCCCCCATAAAAGTCCATTTCATTTTATATGGAGGAATTACATAAGAGGAGTGTCTTTAGGGCAGTGTTAAAGACAGAAAAATACCAAGCAGTCAGAATGGAGGAAACCTAAAGTATGTCTCCTCCTTTTTTTTTTTTTTTTTTTTTTTTTTTTTTTTTTCACATTTTTTTTTTTTTTCCTTTTTTCTTTTCCACATTATGCTTTATGCTGTCGGGTTTTTTATGTATCTTGCGTATGAAGAGGAGCATAGAATAGTATGTGTGGCATTGAGGAGTCAACATTAGGATATCCAAAGTTCCTAATGTTTATTATTTTCTCCTTAACATATGCAGTATAAATATCTGTGAGCCGACTGAACATCTAATAAAGCTGACCACAGGTTAGACTTCTGTAATCAAGTAACATGATGGGCAAGTTTCATGATTATATGAGTAAAGGAACAAAGTAAGTGTTTCTTATTATGTGTAAATCAGACATACTAACAAGTTGTCTTAGTTATGTAGAAATTACAGACATGGAGAAAGGAAAAGCACAACAAATTACAGTATGGCTGTGCATTCATACTTGCATTTCATCAAAGCATAATAATGTTGATAGAGAAGAAAAACAAACAGGAAGGAGCAGGAAAAGTAGGCTTGGATTATACTTCCAGCATGACTACCTTATGTTGTGTTTACGACACTTCAGGAAAGAACTGCGGAGTACTTGCCTTTGTGTGATCTTTGTCGTTTTTCATCATGATCACTGATCAAATTTTTACGTGGAGAGTTTCTGTCATTTCATATGCTCTAGAAACAAGGAAAAGCCTGTCTTTTTCACCTTGGTGAGGAAAGAGACTAAATGCATCAGCATATTGTGACACTGCACACTTGATCAAATATAGTAAGTAGATGCCATACCAGAGAACTTTCAGCCATGCAGAATTATTTTCAGAGCTGAACATATGTATGAACATACCCATATTGGAGGAAGCTGAATTTAAGGGTGTTGGAAATCTACGTGTTTGACATTGTAAATCTAATATAAAGCATAAATATATGATGGAGTTGTTAATAGAGCACAAGGAAAAATTAAATAACTCATGGTGTTAGGCCTAGGTTTACTTGTCATGATAAAATTTGAACATTTGAGAGTTTAGATACCTTTTTAAAATACTGCCTTTTTCAGAGTGCAGAACGTGTCATTGTCTCAGTACAGCCCGCAACAGTGGCATGCAAATGCACACCACTCCTAGCTGTTGTGCTTACCTCAGCTTATGAAGCTGGCAAAGCACAAAGGATGCTGCTATGGCACGTCAAGGTGTAAAAATGAAGCTGTTGTTAAACCAGATGAAGTTATGTTAATTTACCTCCATTAAAATATTTGGGACGGAAAATAGGTGTCAGCATTGGAAGGATGAAGAGACAAACAGATAGCAAAAGCAGTCATTTGGATATTTCTGAGAAGTTGGACCTAGGCCCAAATTTTATTTATCCAGCCAGCTTTAAGGAGGAGCTGTTGACGAAGCATCTGTTTTTCCAAAGGAAAGGTAAATATTTTGTGTGTGTGCCTTGTGTATAAAGGGTTAGCAGTGATCACAAACCAGCTGTACCAGCTGCGCAGTGTGGTAAACCTGGTTAATGGCTGCTTTCCTGCACCAAGCCAGCTGTCAACAATCGATAGAAATCTGCTAGTTACAGACATGATCTTTGTACACCTAGCAGAAGACTGTCTTCAGTGCTAAAAAATTTCGTGGATATAACCCTATAACATGATCCCCATCTCAGCATCCCCACAGCAGGAACTTGTACGGGAAGGGAGAGGGGAACCATCCAGAGCTATTGAATGCCAGAGAACCCAGATGGGTAATGTCAGGCCTCTTGGACCCGTATGTACGTGGGTTTATTCAGTGCCCCCACCTTGGGTTAAAGTAGCAGGAACTTACTACTTTTATTACTGTTGGCGTTAAATCATCCTCTAACAGAAAGTAAAACTCCAAATAATCCTGTGCTCCATGTTTTTGGAAAAGTATTCCTGTTTCTACTGGAAGGCTGTGTGCAGTGTGGTTTTACCTGCTGTCGTCTGTCAGCTTTCAGATGGCGATAGGTGTTCAGGAAAGTAATTCACCTTGATGGCTTTTCTTACAGAACATGCTATAAACGGCTTGCTTTGTTTGCAATCTCTCACTCTCGTTTACAAGGTCAGGACTGATGTTTTGGTTGTTTTCCCAGCAGTGTTCTACTGACCCATTTTGCCTTAATCCCCTGATGTCACTGAAATAAACTGGGGAGGGGGAGATTTCAGAACTCGAAACAATTTCCTCTGCTGTTGTGCTCTGCTGCAAATTAATTTGATACTGTTATGTAAGCGTAATCATCTACTCTAATCACATCACAAGATTGGGAACAGACAGAAATAACAGAAGGGAACATTCTGGATAGCAAAAGGGAGTCAGTGGAATAGGCTGTTGGTCAGGACCTGAGCTGAAACACTTCAGAGATTCAGGGTTACCAATACTCACTTGTGCCAGTTGTCTCTTCTCACACTGTTGAAGCTGTCTAAGAGTTGGAGCCTTTCTCTCACTATCATCTACTAGTACTGTACATGAGTTTTATGTCTCTTTTCTGGGCAGAGAGCTGCAAAGTGCTGGATTTTCTAGGGGAGGTTGGTAGGAAAAAAAAAACCCCACAACCCAACATTGTTTGATCTTGTTCTTGGTCTATTTATCTGCATATGTATGAACTGAATGTGAGATCTCATGCTAACGCTCTGTATCCCAGTGGTCATCTTTCTCAGAGTGTAAACAAATTCATAAATGTGAGTAAATAGGCATATGGGCCTCTACTCCTCTCTCTAAAATGTCTCTTTGATTAATGTCACTATCAGGAGCTTACTGGCAGATGTTTCATTAAATCTAAATATGTGCAGTTAGCTCCTTCATCTGAAATGTAACCTCCGCATCTCTCATTCAAGTGGAGATCAGAAAAAAGGTAGCATTTTTTCCTTGCAGTTGAGTTTGACATTTATAGGTTTTTCTTCTGCCGGTGACACTCAGCTGTGTGTAATGTTTCCCTTTTTGCAGCCAGTAGCAGAACCATCCAGTGTGAATTGCTCGGGCAGCATTTGGGGAACTTCTAACAGGGAGGTTTGTGTGTACAAAGTGCACAGACTTGGAACCCCACTTTGGTGGTTGTCTCTTTTTGGTTTTGATGTAACAAAAGTTAGTGGTGTGTAAATGCCATGCAGTCTGCATTCCAGCTTGGCCTCAAAGTGAGTGAACGCAGATGTTCTCTGCAGCATGCTTTGACCTCCTTAGCGTAATTTCCTCTGGAAAAGTAAATGGAAGAGGGGGGATTACAAAATACAACAATATGTTTGAAGGCCTGATGGAACCTAGTCTGAGCTGTGAGGCCTTTGCTTTTACTCCTGATATTGATTAGTACTGTGGCATCACATAAACTACGACACTGACTTACTTGGTTTTTTGATCCTCTTACACAAGCATTCCCATCACCGCCAGCCTGTTGAAAACAAAGCCCCTGAAAACCCGTGGAGTTTCTCAGATGTTTAAGAGCAGAATCTGGCTCTGGGACTGGATTCCAAACCTTTCTACTTCTGACCTCTTCATTAGAGCTGACTGAACACCATTTACCTTGCCAAGTCATTGTGGCAGTCTAAAAAACATTTCGGAGTTACTTGACCTCATATGCTGCTTTTTGCTTCATGTGATTTAGGTTTTTTTTTTTAATTAGGTTTGGGGGTATGGCAGATATTGCACAGAAGGCGGAACAGGTGCTTAGAGTTACCTGAGATTTTATTGGTATTTTTAAGAGCCAAGCTGTGTGTTACAGTAGAAGGATGGTCTGTTTCATTAAGCAGTGTGTGTGTCACAGTGTGCATAGGCAGAGAGTTATAAATGTCATTGTCTAGGATGTTGCCCAATTTAATGCCCAAGAAATTGTGACCGCCTAATGGCGGCCTAATTTCTTTCCGGAATGAATTTGTGATAGAAAACCAATATCTTTTAGAAGAACTAACTATGAACTGACTTTGCAAACACCTGCTATTAAATCTAAAAGCGAAGAGCTTTCTGGAAGAGGCAGAGAGTGGCAAGGAGAAGACGGCAGATGACCTTATTACCATAGGTACACAAATGACGCAGATTTCCTCTGCATGTGCAAGAACGTCACATTTGAGTGAGATGTTGAAAACAGATGTGCTTGATGGACAAAGGAAAAGCTTCCTTGTGAATCAGTATCATGTCAAGTCAAAATAGGATTAGCAAACATTGGCTACCTTGTGGGTAGCCTTCAAAATAGGAGCAGGAGAGGGTGAAGGGACGCAGTGGAGCTAACTTGAAAATAGAGCTGTTAGGGAAAATAGATGTATCTGTTCAAAGAATATCAATTTCTGTGCAACAAGATTCCTCATTTACTGGGTTTCCGCTGTACAGGGAAGGACATTACCATTTCAAAGGCCCGAGTAAGCTTCTGGCTAGCAGAACCACCAGCATTATTTCATTACAGTCTGTTTGCTGAAATTGACTCTTCCTGCCGTGGTTTTGACTTCTACTCTGCATAAGTATAAAAGGCTTTATTTCTGGCATGCAGTCTAACAAAGCAATTACTGCTATTTACCTCTGTTCACTCAAAGGGAACCATTTCACAGAAGCTGTGCTGCATTTGACAGAGCCAAACAGTATTGTTACTGCTGCCTTAAATGATTTCTCAGGCTCCGGTTCATATCAAGGAATATGAGTGACTTTTCCAGAGAAAACTGTAAGCCTTGACAGACTGAGTTTTGTATTTTAAATGGACAGTCAAACTTTACATGCTCCTGAAGCTATTTTATTAGTCTACTTCTTGTGTAAGATTATTTTGCTTTTGAATTTATAGTTTGTGATATGGTTTCCATCTCCACTGGGAAGTTAAGCGTCTAGCATTATTGAGAGCATTTAGTGACCCTTGTTTGAAAGCCTGATGGTAATTTATAAAATAGAGCCTACAGAATGGAGTACTTAGATGACCTCAAGTCTTTCCCTACCCAAACAAACCTGTGAGGGCAGTAATTGATTCTTTTTTTCTTTTTACTTTTTCCATCTTCACCTTTCTTCTCAGGCAAAGTTTCACTTTCAGATCTATGTTTTGACTGGACGATCAGTGAATACTCAGGAATAAATTACACCTACCTGCAGAAAAACATACCTAATGTCAGTGTAACTGAAGGAAAAAACACAGAGAAGGCAGTCACGTGGATATCACGGGCTTGAAAATAAGGCAACTGATTTCTCTTTACCCAAATGTGTGAAAATCTTGTACACTGATCAACAGCACATGCTATAAAGCTTATACATATACCCATTTGTGGAAGTTGTTTTGAATTGAGTGCTTTAAAGCAACAAAGGACATCTCTTATAGTCATTGCAGATACAGTCTAGTGGCTAACTTTTGACAAAATAGATGATGAGCAGAGGATGACCTGCAATTAGGCAACCAAAGAGACAACACAGACTATGCAAGTGAAGAATTACATTACAGTGGGATTTCTCTGGAATATCTAAGCACATACAATGCCAAGTAGATCAGTGCAAATCCTGCAGGGTGATTTGGTATGCAGTTTGTCTGACAAATGAAGCCTGTGTGGGAGAAACGGGCCAAACCTTGATTTCCTGTGTTTAGGTGGCAGCTCAAGGGGCAGAGCTGTTTAACAACTTTTCTCATTCTGCCTCTTGGGGGGGCTGTGTTCCTGGTAGCTTGTGTTAGTCTTTCACTCACTGTAAAAGCTTTGAGAAACTGGGAATAACTGGGCTTGTCTCGGAACCATTAGGTAGTGCGAGAGAGAAACAATAAAATAGACTATTCACATGAAATGGCTTCTTGTATTATTTTGAAAAGCACGGGGCTTTTAAAATTATTTTGTCCGGGAACCTTTTTTTTTTTAATGTCAATTCTTTTTCCAACAAATCCCTGAAATGCTTTTTCTTTTTTTATATTCTCATCAATATTAGATAAGTGGTTGAGAAGGTGGTAAAGAGGAAGTTACAAGACACAATGAACAAGCCTTGGTCCCAGACTTCGCTCTAGTGGGTTTCCTGTTTGCTATGAACATGAAGGGTAAGAGGATATGGAGTGTGTTTTATAAGCAGCCTAAGCAGGCTTGAGCCTCACTCCCAAATTGTTCAATAATCTCTAGGTGAGACAAGTAACACACCACCAAAAGCCAGATTTTGGCTAGGTAAGTGGTTAAACTTCAGGAGGCTGGCTGTCCCCTGAATACAGGAGATCCTGCACTCTGTACATTCACTTTAAAACTGGCTCTGGCATGTATTAAAATGGGCTCAGATTAAATTTCAGTCGTTTTGTAAAAGTCTCTAATCCAACTGGTCAATGTCATTGTTAACTCGATACTATATTTATTCCTAAAAGAACCAAGGATCCTCAGACATTAGCTCTCTCCGTCAGTGATCCTTTTTGATTACAAATGTACATGTAGCCAGTTGGGGAGCAGGACCCTCATGATAAAATAAGCAAGTAGATGGCTGTGATCTGTGAGACTGGATCCTGACTGTGTGATGGCAGCGGTTTGCTAATTTACTTTCTCTTCTGAATAGCTCAAATTCTTTTAAATCACAGGTGAATTCATGAGAGTCAAAGCCTATTCATAACTAGGAAAAAGGGAGAATTTGCCACAAAGGTTATTCTCTAGGAATAGTTTGCTCAGGTCTGCTTTGCATATTACAGAGTCTGTGGCTAAAATTCTTTTTCTCCAGAGATTTCCATTTTGTTTATAGCTGATGCTGATTTGCTCCTGTAAATAGAGTGGCTGAAGACCACATCTGCTGACATTAACGTAGCTCTGTTCTTCAAATCTAGCAGTGCTACTTAGAAGTCCCTGCAGCTGAAGTCAGGTCTGAAAGCATCTCCAAAAGCAAACAAGCCAATTACAGCAGGATCAGGAGAAAATCAGCTGAAATTGGAAATGCATGAAAGCAGTTTAGTCACCTGTAGGCAGCACGCTGGGAAAAACGTGTTTATGAGCGGTCAGTTGCTATCAAAGCAACCGCGTCATGGGCTTAGGCTGCCTGTAGCTTACCTGTTTGTGGCCCGTGGTGATGATACAGCATGTGTGAGTATTTTTATTAGTTATCCAACTGCCCTTACCTGCCTTCAGTGTCTTTCAGACAGAGAAACCTAGTTTGAAAGAGCAATGTCAATTCCTTATTGCTGATCTCATTTAAATTTTTTTGGAATATTCACCAGTTAGTATCTTTCAGTCTTCCTGCCTGTCTTTCTCTCATGCCAATTTTTGAGCAGTTATATCACAGGATTGCCAATGAAATGTAAATCTGTGTAGCCCATTCTGCCTTGCAGTGTCATTTGTAGGAGTTCAGAACTTTTTCTGAGCAGGGCAAGATGTTTCAGCCATAGTAACAAAGCCTACGTTTTCATGGGCCCACATCTTGAGCGTGCAGTACCCAAGACAGCAGTATTTATGAGTTCATGCATAGAGGTGTGGGGGTCTTCAGAGGAAAGAAGAGAGCCTTTTGTGTGAGCTCTTGTCTGTCTTGGTGTGAGCATAGCAGTGTGCTTGGAGAAGAGAGCAGCCGAACAGTCTTACGAAAATATAGAAGTCTTCTGAGCTTTGATAGTCTTGCAGTGAGCTGGAAAGAGTATCTTATGCGGTTTCTTTGGGGTTTTTTGTCCCTTGAACAGCTTCAGGACAACTTTAGTAAACTGAACTTCTGAGAAAAGTCAGTTTGTTTGCTGGGCAAAAAGTAGGTGAACTGTAGTTCAGTGGTTAAAAAACCCCACAAACCTTAGAAATTAAATTTGATTGCAAAGCAGCTTTATACTGGGGTAATTCCATGGTCAGCCTATTGGTAATCCAGGTAACAGGCTTGCCTAGCTTTGGACTTTGGATGGCCAATAACAAAGCAAAAGGGGCTGCGGTGGGCTTATGCTTGTGTTGCCTGACGTTTTAAATTTGATTTTTTCAGTTTGCTTTTTTTCCCCCCATTAGAATAATTAGAACACCTCCATTGTTCGCAGAATGCCTCTTCAATTCAGCAGGGAGGACATTCACATATAGCAATGTTTTGTCTGTATTCTGTTCATTTTAATTTGAGTTAGTGTTAAAACCATTGCCTCCTTTTTTTTATTTTTTTTTTATTTTGTGCTGTGCCGGAAGGAGTTGGGACCCTGCTTATTTAGCAAATGAGTGAAGAAGAATTGGGTTCTAGCTGCCATCAGCATTCAGTACATGCTGAAGGTTGCAGAAAAACCACCAGGGAGCTGCTATAGTATCTGGGAAGATCAATATACCATCTCAAAAGTGCCTGAAGATGTGAGGCCCACCATGCGTGCTTCTTGGGGAAGAAACAGAAAAGGGGTTCCACATGTTCTCTGAAAGAGGGAGAGAAAAACAAAAAGTTAATGTGCCTACAAATCTCCCACCTCTGATTTCTAGGCTAACATTTTTCATTCTTGAGGTTCCTTCGTACCCCTAGCATAAATTTAGCCTATATTTAGCTCGCTAGTACTTCAGGCTTATTTCTCAGACAATTCCTGACTGAATTGCAGCCCAGCAGCAGTAGTCTCGAGAAGCATGAGCTGGTCGGGGCGGGGGGAGATGCGTCAGGGCACCCCACACGCAGCCTGAGATGTTTTTAGACATTTAAGAATGGAATCCTTTTTTTCTCATCAGCTGGCCCATCTCTGTATGGTGGAACGAACTTGTACCGCGGAGTCAGTGTAGCCCTTTTCTTAAAAGGTAGCTATTTAATTGAGCAAGCAATTGTTTATACATCTAGACACAAAGTTATCTGGTAACTCCCCTCATTTTTGGTTCTTACGCAAATTGATGTCCTAACATTGTTATTTTCTAGTTACTACCAACTGTATTTATATGCTTCAAAGTCTCTGACTGGAATTGGTACCCGTTATTATGATGGAGGTCCTTTCATTATGGGATGTACTCTAACTGGAATTGATACCTGTTCATTGTGATAGAGGTACTTTTTTGGTAGCCGTGTAGAAAAAAAAAATAAAAAATAGAAAAAAATTGATAGCAGGTAGTCTCTGTTGGTGGCTATTGCCCATTCTAAGTATTCATGTTACATTCATGAAAGCAATAGCTGAAAACAGGTGAAATAATCTTTATTTCATTCTGTCAGGCACAGCAAAATATTTCCATGTGAGGCTTCTGGCAATATACGAGGGCTCTATTTAGCCATAGGGGCAGAAATAGTACTCCTTGATATTTAGTCTGACTGGATAGTCTGCAGCTGCTTAAGCAGGACCACCTTGAGTTATCCAGGGCAAAAGTGTGCTGCAAACTGGTAATGTAACTGCTCAAGTTTTAATAAGGAAAACTTTCAACATCGTTAGTTGCAAGGTGTGAGTGCACAGCTTGGGTGGGCATAACAGGGCGTGCTCGCTCCATGTTCAAAGCTGACCTAAAGTTTGTTTACAAGATGACAGTTTTGGTATTTTCTGATGTTTCCAAGTGTTAGCTGTTTACTATGTTTGCTCATAATTATTTGTTTGACTATGAAAAGAGGAAGGCATTAGGAATGACAGGTCATTAATGAGATGATTCTGTGCTTCATTTCACTGCTGTCTGCATTACTACCTTGTAAGATAAGCCAGCGAAAAGAAAGAACACCGACAAGTGTGGCAATTTCCTATGACAAAATCACAACAGCTGCAGTCAGTATTTCTGAATAAGGTAGAGGAGGTGATACTTTAAAAAATAATTACTCTCTGATTTCATATGTCCAGTTTCAGCTACCTGATGGTGCAGGCTGCAATAGAAGCTTAAACGAGCTTAAAGTTTAGATTTTAGTATTATCTGACGAGTGCAACCATCAATTCAAATGTTTCAATGGCTATATTTAATATTATCACATTGAAAATAGTAGGAATAGGAGAATATTGAATGCCTCAGGGTGATGTGGCTTTTGTATTATTAAATATTGATTGAGAATGTGCATTTAGGTTTAGATGGGGTTTCAAACGGAACAAAAAAGGATTGAGATATTCAGACAGGCTTACTCACATTTTAGGATGTCCCATTGTTACTTATTTTCCAGGGAGGTAGCATTCCTCTTTCCCAAATTCTGATGCAGATGTCTTAATTGATACGGCAAGAAATCCTGACATCATTTGTTCTCTGCAAACTGTTACCACACGTAGACGAAATTTCTTGATGCAGGAATCAAGTCTTTTATTGAAGAAGTAACGTTTGGGTTTTGCCTTTTAATCAGGGTTCAATTCTTGCTTTGGAAATACTACTTTCTTTGATTAATCAGAAGGAAATTAGTGTTTACCACGTAGATTGTCTTTTGTCTTTTCTGTTCTTCTGTTTTCTCCAGAGAAGTAATGTGTTTGTCCAGAGAGTACATGCTGTTGACCACACAGTATAGTTTCCAGATTTCTGTGAAGCTCATGTTTCCCTTACCGTGTAAGCCAAAACCCTCAGGCCCTATCTTTCTAAAGTAGGGTGATTGTAGAAATATTAAAAAGCATGCTTCCTCCCACAACACTTGCTATGGAGGAAGCCTTAGACACTGCTGTTCTTAAATTGGCCCTGACTTGGAAATAATGCCTGCCAAGCGTTAATTATCTGAGAATCTAGTGGCCACTAAGAACTAATTAGCAAGGTGCCTTATAGATAAATGAAGGAAGTGTAGAAAATAAGTGTTGATAACTTTGTATCATGCTACAAAAACTCAGAAGTAATTCCTGTTGTTACATATGCTTATTCATACATCTGAATCTAAGAGGGGAGCACGTCTGCTTCTGTATCTGCAGAGTATGTATGGCTAGAATGAATCCAAAAGATAGAGGAAAGAAATAAGTAGTGTCTGTAGAGGTGTTTCTTTGAGGGCAGACTTGAGACAGGCTTATTTTTGCGTCTTTTTATTCCTCCAGATAGTTGCAGAGCCACTTCTTATACATTCTCGGTGCCAGATTTTCTTGTGAAATCATTGCATGTTTTGCAATGCATGCAACCACATCTCAGGTCAGTTTGGGGATGAACTTTGGCTTCGTACATAAATGGATAGCCTTCATCTAAGGGAAAGCACCTTCTTTTGGGGCTTGCTTATTTTCTGCAGCTTGGCAAAAACTCAGACTCGTTTGTAAGTCATTAGAAATATCATAGCAATGTGTGCCCAGCTGCCCAAGAATGTAGGTGAGCCCAAGCAGGGGTCTGCTGTGGAATGAAGGTATGTTGAGAATTTAGCTTGTTGGCTACGCTAATATCCCACATTTATTAAATGAAATATGAAATATAGATGGAAGTCATCACAAAGACGTGTGGCCAACTTTGACTGTTCAAGTGGGTGCAACACACTGATTTATATCACAGATTAATTTCACTCCTAAACAGCAAGAGAATTTGGGGGAGAGGAAAAGAGTGTACCACCTAGCTCTGGCAGAATACAAGGAAACCAATGTGCTAATCGGAATGACTGATGACAAAATAATTCAAGTATCGACATATTTTGTCTTACTTCTTTATAATTGAGAGTTAAACTGCAATGTAAAAAGTAGCTACCAAAACTAAAATAGCTGTTCAAGGAAGACTGGCAAGAATTAGCAATCAAATCATTGTACATGTGAAAGTTATTACAACTAAAATAAAAAAAAAATTAGATCAGGGTTAATTATAAGATGATGCAGTAGTATAATTAGTATTCTTCCTATGGAGGATTATGGGTCCTTCTAAATGCCCTTTTTGATTGCCTTCTTCCCTTTTTTAATTTCCTCCTTGTCCTTTTTGATTATCTACCCCATGACCCTCAGGGCTCCTAAATGTAATACAATTGAAATAACATTTTTGTTAGAGGTGGTTTTTTATATAGGCTATTAACCTCTTGCTTGCCAAGTGCTAAGAAATACTTTTTTGCGAGAGCTCTGCTAACCACAGAGGAACTCTCTAGTATCCCTGGAGTTTTTATGTAGTGCAGCTTTTTGCCTGTCCTGAAGCAGTCTCTAAGGATCTGTCAGGAACCGATCTGCATGAGAATGAGCAGAGAGAGAAGAGAGAACTTCCTTGGAGTGTATTTTACAGCTTGGCAAGATAAGATCTAGTGGATCTTTGATATCTCCAGGGCTCCTTCAGTGGTCTAACTTGGAGCATTAGAGTTTAATATTAAAGACTATTGTCAATTACCTATTAATAGGATTTTCAGGTTTTGTTTTTTTCAGGTTTGTGGGTTTTTATTTTATTCTTTATTACCTTTAAGAGAAATAGGCTGAGAATTTTTTCCAGAGAGTACGTGGGGTTCAGGTACTCGCTTCTTTGGAATCCTTAAGAGGACAGCAGGACCTAACACTTTAGTTTGGATTCCATGAGAAACAAGGATTATTTCCTTTTTACTTTTCCTCCAGATAAACTAATAAATTGTATTTTGCTGCCCAACAAACATACCTATTTTGTATGTTTCTCTTGGGGCTAAAGTTTTTTAATAAGTTCACTCTGTTGGGAAGGAGCACTGTTTGTACCTGGGCAATCAGGTATTGGTAACTTCCTGAGATGCCTTTCAGTTAATATTCTTCAGTGTGTAGTTATAAAAAAATGTGTGAGGCCACCTCAAAATAGAGGGCTGCCTGTTAATTAAATTTAGTACATCACCTTGCTTGTTTGCATTTCATGCCCTTTACCCAAAGCCTAGCAAAGAGACATCTGTATCTGTTTATAAATTCATGTCCATTTCAGGCATGAGTTTTAGGCTAGAGCTGCAGTGGTAGTTTGAGATACTGTTTAAGATACTACCCATTGTCCGTTTTTCCAAGCTTGAATGAACTCGCGTTACATCTCAGGCATGCAAGAGGAAGGAGGTCTTGTTTTCACTTGGCCAATAACTGGTCATAAAGCAATATGTACTGTGTTTAAAATTACCCTGTTTGTAATCAATAGCCTCCAATATTGATAATTCCTTGTCTGTACTTGGGGGTTTGCATGAAACTTGTTGCATTGGGCAAGTCAAGGTTGTTCCCATCTTCTCAGACAATATCCCTTCCTCTGTCTGGTCTGTTGAACAAAAGGATTACGTTGGTATCTTTCACTTCAGTCTCTTTGCATGGTTAAGAAGGTAACAGTATCACTAAGTTTTCTTTTTAGGATAATTAGCATTTTAATGCTTAATGGAAAGGTCACTGGTTTTTGCTCTGCCAGTAGTGCAAGTGAACTGAATTACGCTAGTCCTCAGTGCATCCCAAATGGGGTATTACAGCTGATGGGAGACTTGTAAACAGATGAAATGTTTAGACTGTCCTTATAACAAAGTCTGTATTAAGACTTTCACTGAAACATTCACTGTTCAGTCTTTGTATAAAGGTAGTTTCTGTTGTGTTTTTGTGCAGGTGTTTTGCCAAACACCTTTGTTTAAGTGGTCACACAGGTGGCGTTTTAGCACAGTGCTGATAATATGGTGACATTAAAACAGATTCGCTAGCATTGGTAGAGAATACAGTGAATCAGATAGAACTTTTAAGAGAGTTTTCTACTCTATTGTGTTAAATACTGGTCAAAAATTTCTTTACCCATTGTCATCTTAAAAAGTGAGACTTACAAGGAATTAGATTTGAAAACAGAGTTAAGTAACAGTAAATAAAATTTATATTGCTTTATCATCTTTGTGGTGCATGCTTTAACTAAACAAGTGTGAATGTTAGCATGGCACTGAGTGTGCGGTACGTCATGGCTATCTGGAGCTGAACTCTGTGATGAAAGTGGGAAGTGATTCTTTGTTTTCTAAAGTAGAGCTACTGTTCTGTTCCATGTTTTTCAGTGGTGCTGAGGTCTGTATGCTTTTCATTGTTGGCAGAGAAAAATACCGAGCAGATACTAGGAAAGCCATATGTTATTAGACCTAAGGGTGCAGACAGGAGAGGAGAAATTAAAATCCAGTTAAAAAGCACCAATTGTTTTATGTGTTCAGAGAGCTAGGTGGAAGAATATATCATCTCTCCCTATTTTATCCCAATGTGAAGGAGTTCATAGAAGCTCACCTGAAGACGAAAAACCAGCAACAAACAGCTCTTAAAATTTTTCTGTGCAAAGGTAGTATTAGGTGAGGTGTTGGTGTTGAATGGTTCTCAAGAAAGCAATCCTAGCCGAAGATAGAAGTAGCAGCATAGAGTTACTTTTCTGGGTGGAAAAAAGATACCAATTATATATTTTTTTAAAGTGTCAGAAGTTAAAAATAATACTTTTTGGAATGGAAGTAGGTGCATGTTACTGTGTCTTTTGATATTTGATACATTTTTTTGGAGAAAGAAATCGTTTCCTTTTTTTTTCCCCTGGAATTTTCATGCCAATATAATATTTGTGTCTCATTGCTCTGGGAGTGATAACATGCATTTGGTATAAGCCATTGGAGGCCACACTTAAAACATTCTTGGGTGTCTGTACTCATTTTGGAGTGTTTCAGAATGAAAAGACCAGTTTTTCAGGCTGTCAAACCTGGAAGTCTAGGTAGGAAGACTGCTGGGAAGTTTTCCAATGCTGCATCTCAGCAGAGATCTGGGGAGTGCTGAAAATTAGTAGCTTGGCAACAGCAGCAGTAGACTATAAAACCTCTCTGTTGGCACTTCGCAGTTAGAGATAGTTGAACTATGAAGTTCTCAGTGACTGTTTACCTACAGTCCAAGTTTAGTTCCATTGCTCATCCTATCCTCACCCTGATTTTGTCCGAGTGATGTAGTACATTTGCTTGGTTTACATTATGTTTTTGAAACTGAAAGAAGGGAAAAGAACAAACTGTGTGTTGTTCCTGGAATACACCAGCAACTTGCTTTTGAGATGAAACAGCTGTGTGTGCAGAGCTTGCAACTTGTGTTTCTTGGGACCAGGATACCCTTGCCTTGCTTTACTGCATTCTCTCCTTGATTCCAAAGTGAGTGATTGCCGTTTCCATTTTTCCTACTTACAAAAACACCTACAGCAAAAAAGAAAAAGGAAATATGGAAACAAAGGCACTACTTAAATTCTGCATTTTTAGTAGCACAAACAGGGAAGCAGTGGGTATTCTCATCATTTTAAGACTTTCTTCTTTTTATTTTCTGTTAACCAGAACACTAGGTTTTATTTTCTTGCAAGATTGTGGATAGATAGAGGCTCTCTTGGCCTCAAATACAGCTACTTGTTATGATGCAAAGCTGCCAGAATGAAAGGTTAAGTCTGGACTACACAGCATCTTGCTTAGCCAAGCCTGACCGTGGGTTTAAGTTTGCCATGTGGATTACATCCAGGGTGCCTGGAAAAGGGGTGAGGTTGGGAGACTGCCTTCCAGCCAGTCATCTTCTGTAGCTGAATTTTGGGCTTTGTCAAGTGAGATGACTGAATGGAGACTTCAAAAGGATGTTTGGCAGTGTGGGTGGTTGAGGGGCTAACTGGAAAATACAGGTATTTCTGAACTGTCTGCCGAGGGAGTTCTGCAACCTGATCCTGCCTTCCCGCACTGTCTTCTAAGGCCTGATAGCCTGAGTGGCAGCTGATGTCTTGTCAGCCTCTGATTCAGTAAGAAATTGGCCTTTTGCCCTTCTTGGAGAAGATGCACATGAAAAAGATTAATTAAACCGCTTTTTTAAAGTTCGGTGGTTTGGTTCAGTTTTCTTGTTTTGTTCTTTTGGTTTGTGGGGTTTTCTGTGTTCCTTTGTAGGGTTTTTTCCTATTGAAACATTTAAACCCCCATGTTCTGGACTTGAAAGTAAAAACGCAATGGTGATTGGCTTATATTCCTTAAAATCTGCACTTTTAAGTTCTTGCCTAATGTGCTGGTGTAACTCAAATGTTTTTTGTGCTTTCTAGTCTGTTATTAAATAAACGATGTGTAGTGGAGCTTTATGAGGCTTGAAGAGTATTGGGAGGGAACATATATATAGTTGTTAGTCTTCTAATATGTAGCTCAAAAGAAAAAATCAGTATTTCATGGGAAAATAAATCCTTCCCTGTGTCTAACCTAATCTGTGCAGAGGGCACGAAGTTAGGGCAGGCTAGGCCCAGAGTTTCCTTGTGACCTGTACTGTCACCTCCTATTTTCCTGGGGTTGTGCAGCAGAGGAGCCAAGTTACAGCTTGGAAGGGAGATGAGGATCGAGGTCTTCAAAGGCCCAAGTCAGCTGCTTGTTGTGCATCTAAAAGGAAGGATTTAATGTATGCCAGGGCTGAAAATGAATACCAAGTGTTCCTTTTGGCAGGGACACTACAGAGTATGTGCCTTTGAGAAGAAAAGCCTTTTTCGGGGTGGGGGGAAGTGGTGTTTCCTGTTGTTGGTACCTGTCTTCATGGTTCGGTCTCAGAATTTCAGAGAGTTCGATTCCAGCGTGCTTTGCTTGACCAACACAGACAGATAATGTTTCTGATACCTGGGCTGTTTGCAGCCTTATCAAAACAAAAAAAGTCTCTGTCACTGTGTTTGTTGGTGTACTTGTAACCTACACTGCAGTTAGGACCCAGAGGGTGTTAACTTGACATGAAATGGGAAAAAAATACGGTATAAAAGACAATTTTCCCCAAATTGAAACTCTCAAAAGATAAGGAACGCTGCTTAAAACAGAAACCACAAAAGCTGGGAAATTACAAATTACGGTTATTAGTCATTCTTTACTGGCAAGAGGAGGCAATAAAAACCCCCACATGTTCAAATATGGTGTGGCAAATAAAGTGACTTTTCTTAATAGGGGAGGCAGTAGGGGTAGGATCTGCTCATCTCGAAAATGTTGTATGCAGTGAGTAGACAGCCGTGGACTGCCATTTTGAGAAGGTTTTGGCATGCACAGAATTCTTTTATTCCTTTGATGATAGCTTATTATTGTAACTATAGAGTTGCTCTCCTTCTCTAAATTTGCTCTGGCTACACCCTGGGTATGAGCAGTGCTCTGTCTTTGTGGCTTTCGAATATTCCAGGCCTTAATTACAATAACATTGTTACCTGTAAGAAGTTGGGCGAACCTTGAGGTCTGCCCAATTTAACAGAAGATGTGACATTTTAGCAGGAAGCTTTGCTTATACGCTGGATATAATGAGGAAGAGTATTCCCCTGAATGAGGTTAAATTACTGTACTGTTTAAACAATTTAAAAAACATTATTTAAAACCCTGATAAGCAGAAATATCTCTTCTTTGGTGTATGGAAGCATTCCAGACAGAAAAAAAGGTAGGAGGCTGCTAGATGAATCTCTTAACAAGCAGATTTTTCAGAGGTTTTTTTTGTGCACCAAAGAACTTGAAAGCTATGTTTAAAAATTTAAAGCCTTGATATGTTCCGGTTCTGTGGAGCAGCAGAAGGAAGAAGCTTTTTACAGTGCTATAATTCCCTATCCAGCAGCTCTTTAAATTAAGATGTTTATGACAGCTGTTTGTACTTAATGGAATGCACATAGACTCGGTCATTAATTACTGCTTTTTTTTTTCCCCAGTTATTATTTGTATTCAGTGGGTCAGGTGGTTATGATCCTGCTGTTGTCAGTGCAGTAAATGCACTTTAACTTCCAAGGGAAAAAAAAAAAGTAGTAAAAAATAAAAAGTAACCTTTCCCCCTCCCTATTTATCTTTCCAGTGGCTGAGAATTTTGTAGGAAAAATATTCACCAACAGTCAGTTATGGAGCTTTTTTTGTAATGCAGTCATTTAACAGCTTCAAGTTGGCAGTGATCCCATCCACCTTAATCCTCTTCACAGTTTGCAAGCAGTCAGCCGAGAGCAAGAGTGCACTAGGACTTAATAGACTCTAGTGTTTGAACTATGGCATATGCGTTTAGCTTCCAGAACTGGTCTTAAGTGCCTAGTAAAACCCTACAGCTTTGCTTTCATTAATTAGAGACTCCCTTCCTCTGATTTGTGGAAAACATTGGCTAACATGTTCTTTCAGCTCAGCAAATATTTATACAACTTGTGTATGATTTTTAGTAATGAATACTGCTCATTTTCAGTGTGTCCAAAAGAGGCTCTTTCCACATATTAACAAATTCCTTGTCTGACCCCTGCTGAGCATGGCAATTCAGGTTAGGAAAAGGTAAATTTAAATCTTACCAGTTCTTGAAGTTTTTTTTCTGAACTGCGTTTTGCCGTATCATCATTTTTTGTCACATTTGCCAGGAGTTTGAGTGGAAAATGAAAGATACCCCAGTGGGTAGCAATTACTAATTTAAACCAACTGGCCAATACTATCGTTGAGTATCTGTCAGATAACTGAATGTTGTGCTGTGATGATATTAGTTAGGAACCTATCAAGTTGTATTTATATGAGCTTTCTGGGATGTATTAGCACCTTTCAAACTTAATCCAATTTATCCTCACCCATAGAATCCCTGTGAGGCAATATTATCCCTGTAATGCAGATAGGGAACAGAGATTGAATGCCTGGCTCAAGGACAAGTTGAAAATCCTTGCCTTAGATGTATTGACAAAATTGCCCATCTGTATGGGAAAATACACATCCAGGTATTCACATAGACACACTTCGCTGCATATGCAAATACCTATTTTCTGTGCGCACAAATGAAGGCGGGCGCTGAAGCATTGAATTCCTTTATGGAAACATCACAGGAGCTGCTTGGAGAATTTCTCCAGTGGTTTTAATTAGTTGTTAGTGGATTCTTTCAAAATTCCCCCAAATGACACTTTTTCTTCAGTTGACTCTCCTGTGTCCTTTTCTTATCTTTTGATTCAAGCACTATTCTTGGTTGCATTTCTGCAGTGCTACTGGTGTTACAAAGTAATGTGTTGTTTTTTATGTGAAGTGTCTTAGGCACTAGTTTTCCTGGGTTTCTCATTTTTAATGTACGTGGTTAGGAGAAATAAGAAAACAGAAATATGTTAGCTGTTTAAGGATTGATGGGTGTGCATCTTCCTGGGGATACTTGGGTTATCATGAGTATTTGGACCATAAGAGAACGCTAAACTAACTCTGTCCAGTTTCTGTATTGTGGTGAGAGAGAGCCCTAGTAATGTCTCTTAGAAAGTCATTGCTAAGGTAACAAACTCTCACGTTTAAGGCTGTAGAACACAAGAGCCGCTTGGAGACATCCCATCATTTCTTAATGCAGACAGTAACCTTGATATAACTCTGATGAGCATGAGTAACTAATTTCCTTTTAGTGGAGCTCATCCTACAGTTTTTTCTTCGATTTATTACATGTATTAACCAGTAGAGACATTTACCCAGAAGTGTTTGTTACAGACAGGCTGTATTATCTCAAAATGGAGCATGATAAACCACGCTGTCTGGCTTAAGGCACATGCCAAATTACATCGTTCTGGCCCAGCAAGTCAAGGTATGGTATTCCGTCCCATACTGGTCACGTTGAAGTTGGGAGTTTTGTTTGCACGTGGTGCATGTGGCGGCCCCACAGAACCTTGGAATGCCTCAACTGTAAAGTCCTCTTTGAAAGCAGATCAAAAAAAAGAGAAACAAAACCAACCGCCACCTATTCCATTAGTTGGTGCCAAATCTGATAGCAGACAAGTTTAAAAGAGGGAAGAATGCTAGATTGGTTGTACTAAGTAATGCACAGTAGTGGCAACTAAAATATTCTCAGAAACAAATGTAGAATGGAAAGTGAATCTTCTACTATTATCAATTAGTTGATGTACAGAGGAAGCATTCACACTTTCTGTCTGTGTGGAACTGTATTCCCTAAACGTAAGGTTATAGGAACTCTAGGCACCTTCATGAAATGCCTAAAGTTAAAGTAAGTTGTGATTCCTTTCTTTATGCACCAAGGCGGCTCTGGGTTAGTCGATGCGGATGAGCATGGCTGATTTCCATGCTGTGCAGATCAGATCCATTCTGGGAGTCGGCAGTGCTCAGCTACCCCAGCTGAGGAGCCAGCCGAGAGCTGCTGGGGGATCCTCCTGCTGTGAGGGTCTGGCTGCCATTTGGCAATCTCCATCACATTTCAGCCAGTCTGACTTTTGTGTTTTAGTCGCTCAATTTTCTGTATTCTGCAAAGGATCATTAGCCCACCTGTAAGGATGATCATCTGTAATTTCACGTTTTTAAAACTGAGGGCTTTTTTTTTAAATGACATTCTTTCTATATTGTGTCTTTTTAGGAATAATTCTGTGGGTATCACTGTTGCCTAGAGATAATTATATAGCTGTGTGGTGTACAAATACAGTAATAAAGTCAATGCAAAAAGTATAATTTTATACAAAAGTTTACAAATATTATTCTCTGTCATTTTCAAGAGGAACAGCTCTGTTGAAACTGACTACTGTTACGTGATATCTTAGATAAACTCAGTGCTTTAGTGCAGGGAATACGAGAAATCTTCTGAAGCAGATGTCATTTTCTTACCGGCTTTTTACCTGTGTACCAAATAGCTCCATTCAGAGCTGGTTTTGACTCTAGTTGGTAGTCATCTCGGCACTTTCAGCAGAGACCAATATTTCACTGCTTAAAATGTAGGAAGTCATTTAAGTGCTTCAGATGTTTGGATGAGAGTTTTCTTTAAATCAGTGAGACAGCTTATGAGTTAAAAGTAAGTTTTCTTGATGAATGAGCCTGAAGAGCTAAGCTCCTTCTCACCCCCTCTTTAGATGTAGTTCATCCTACTGTGAGATAAAGAGCGGTGGCAGAAGAGACATTTGCCCTGCTGCAGCTTGTTGGATTAGAGAGAACCCTTTGGTATCGAGTGTTGTCAATGCAGCAACTTTTGCAAGCACTAAATTTACTTATAAAAAGTTCTTTTTTAATTGCCCCAGGACAAACCCTTGCATGTCATGCTTTTGCCTGGAGAAAGTTTTTATATGGAAATTTTTTTCTTTCTTTCTTTTTTTTTTTTTTTTTTTAAGATGGTACAGAGGATGTCTAGAGTTTGTCAAGCCAATTGATCCTCAAGGGAATGTGCTGACTTTCAGTATGTATGGAGGATTTTTAAAGCAGCTGAGCAAAATCCCTTCTCAGATAAGATGCTTTCTATTTTGTCAGTTAAGAGCATCCTCAAATCGAAATAGCTCAAACGTAATCAAATCTCCCTTCCTCAATCCCTTGCCTTCTCCTCCCAACCCCCTACACAAGCCAGCCCCAAAAGGATAATCCTGGCAGTGATGTCATTAGAATGAATTTACAGACCAGTGCTCAATTTTCTTTTTTTGAGCTTCAATTGCTAATGCTGTAAATTTGAGCTGTGTATGTAAAAGAGTCAGGTTATGCCTTTTCCCCACCCTTGTTTAATTTCCCTGGAGCCCTGAGAATAACTAATGTGGGATTATTTGGATATTTTCATGCCGGTTTTTTTGGGTTTTTTTTTTTTTTTTGCGGCTACACAGCTTCCTATTGCTTCCAAGCATTTGTTAAAGCTTTTGCTGTGTTCCTGAGGGGAACCATTGTCTTCAGGGAGCAGAAAGTTTAAGGAAAGAATTTTGCTGGCTAAATGTGGTTAGAGATTTCTGGGAGGTGTTGTGGCTGGTGATATAAAGTACAGAACAGACTGAAAAATCATTTGTTTTAACCAAATTTCTCTGTTTTCCAAAAATAAAATCTTTTCATTGTGATGCTCCTCAGTGACGTTTGACCTCTAGAGAATATTTTTAATAGTTAAGAAGCACCAATGAATAAAGCTGATCCAAACTTATATCAAGAATCAGGACCCATCTTAAAAAGATTATCATATGAAGTGACTAGGCAAAGACAGGAAGAAACCGCCTGAATTTACCTATTTTGTTGATAGGAGATTGCAATACATAGAAATTATGTGAATTTTGCACAGTCACTGGAAGAATCGCTGGCAAAACCAGAATGTGAGTACAGGTTCCTCAAGTCTTAGTGCATACTGTTGGAATCTTAACCACGTAACTTCAGCCTGGCAGGTTCAACCATGCCGCGTCAATCATATCGGCTCGCTGAAGTCATAGAAACAGGTCTCTTTCCACAGCCTCGTGTAAGAAGAGAGATACATGACACTGATAGCTTCCATGAGTTCAGTGCATAGAGGGGAAAAAAAGGCTAAAGTCAGTCTGAAACGTGTGTTGGAAGCAGGATTTTTGCTTGGGGCTTCTATCTGAAATTAACTTTCTTTTTTCTGTGCCAAGTTGATGTACCTACTGAAAGCGGTAAATACATGTTTGAAGTACTCTGCTGCATTTCAAGTTTAATGCATAATAAACAAGAAACCTTTCAGATCTGAAAGAATGAATGGACAAGACGGACCCAGGCAGGATGATTTGAGAGCTGGTAGGCAGTAAGCTGCTTTGCAGATCACTTCCCACAAATCTATGGGTGAAGCCCGTGTGCGTTGCAGTAGGACGTTCTGGAATGGTGGATGCAACATGCAGATCTACTGTTGTAGGCTATAAACAGGACCACACATCTGCCTATTAACAGAGCTGCCAGAAGACTGGAGTAATAAGTGCAGAGTCCCAACTGTGCTCTTCTGATGGTTATAGCTGTGGGGAAAGCATTGGTTTTTTGTACAGTACACGCATCTATGCGGTATTTTAGGACGCTTCTTAACACAACATGATCTTTCCTCCCCATCTTCATCCACAGCAGGTATTTTCCTACTTTTGAGTAGAACTTTTGAAGGAAACTTTTGATCTCCTAATGGAAGATCTTTCGCACTTAATGGGAAGGTGCTCCTAGGTCCAGGATCATGGGAAACATATTCACTTTGCCATACAGTTACAGGCATGCCAGACCCCCTACTGTACGTGAAAAACACGTCGAGGTGGTATCTGTGCTTTATAATTGAACATTAAAGCAAATAAAGCCTTATTTTACAATAATAACAAGGGCCTTTGTGCTGCAAAGTTAACTATATCACTTTTGGGGCATTGATTTAGCATGTCCTTTTTGATTTATCTTCCTGAGACAGTAAATACCACTTCTTAGTATCTGTTACAAAAAGCAGATAGACTCCATTTTAATTTGGTTTGTGGCTTTATTTAGTACAATTCAGATATCTCATAAGCATTTTTATTACAGAATTCTAAAATATACTTTAGGTCAAGGGGATATTAACACCTTATTTTATTTCTTAAAACATATAAATATATTATGAGCTGCATTTGAATTCTGAAACATAGTCATCTCTGTGAAGGAATTAAGCTTTTCCACTCCTCCCCGAGTACAGGGATCTGAGATTTTGGCTGTACTGTGCATCACCAACCATCACAGCAGTGCAGTGAGCACTGCAAAACAGCTGGCATCCTAAACACATGGAAGCAAAAACCGCAGTAGTCTTTAATAAGGAGAAAAAAAAACTCTGAAAAGTGAGTGTCCAACCAAATTCGGTTTGTAATTATGCTAGATGAATGCAGATAGAAGAAAAATAAATGTCACTAATTCTGTTTAGATTTGTAGCATGTAGGAGACAAGACAACCAGCCCCTGTCTTTAGTTAAAAATGCATAATGTTACGGAGTTTTTATTTGAAATCTGTTTCAATTTATTAATTCTGATTTCTTTAAACAAAAATTATATAATGGGGATTAAACTTCTTTTTTCCTGTACATGAACATGTTAAATGAGGCAAGAGTAGGCTGCCCTTTTTGACAGACATTGAGGAAGGTCATAGTTTTTCCTTTATCCCTTATAACCGGCACTGAAAGTGCAAGGTGAGTGAAACTTTACAATTTTTATCACTTCTATTGTGCTGTAGTATTAAATAACTGTTAAAAAGGAGCAACAAGTGTGATATTCACAAGCTGGCTAAGAGGGAATTAGAAATTTGTCAAACTCCTGTCAAGAAATGTAGTTCACATCAGGAGCAACCAGTTTATTAATTTTGCTGGAGTCGACAGACTTTTCTCTAGAGTGTTCTCCCCTTTCCCGAAATAAGTTTAGTGATTTAAACTCAACTCTCCAGGGGTCTCAGCACTGAAGGAGTCTGAAGTGTTGAAGTGCTACTTGTGCTATATTCAAGTCTCAAATTTTGCATGAACTTCCAGCACAAATTCATCCCTCTCCCTATTTTCCCCCTCATTCATCGAAGCTGATGAAGACGACATAATAGAATCCTATTTCTTTTCCTCAGGAGAGAAAAGCAATGAAAAGTTGAGATTCAAGCTCCGTATATTTTGAAATAAAAAGAAGTTACCCTGGTAGGAGACTGCTTGAAAAAAGTGTCATTTTTGCCACAGCCAGTCTCACAAGAATACTGAAAGACAAATGTACAAGCACATTGCAGCTAAAGTATTCAGTTGGGATAAATGAAGTAATGTGTAAGGAATCCATTTTTCTGGATCAAAAGTATTACCTTATAAATACTTCACAGAACAACTGAGCAAAGAAAATATGCTCCTTATTAAAAATACCAATGACCTTTCAATTAAACTTAAAATAATCCTCCAGTTATAGTAAGAACCCGATATCCAAAGTTGGCTTCCTTTGATGCACAATGGGCCAGACTCATCCAAGGTGTTAAGTAGATGAAAGTCATGGGGGTGAACCAAGGAGTTCAGTCAGCCTAATAAACTTGCTTTGGGATTTTGAAAGGGCTTGGATGACAGAGAAATGAGACAGCTGTTGTTTAAAATACTGGAGAAATCCACAAAACAACACTGAATTCTCTGTAGTCAGTGTGGAATTATCTATTCAATGCTATAGGATGATTTGAAAAAACCTTTAGGAAACATTTCTTTACGGGTATTCATGGTGATATCTTAGCACATATACATATAATGATGTGACCATAGCACATTATTACATGAACTGCTTTTAGAATGGAGGCCATGATTTAATTTTTAAAATATACGTGGGTTACACTATGAGATGTGGTGTTAAAATTCTGGTCCTCAGACACATTGTACTGCTTATCTTGTGACATCTCAGTCGTGTTGATGATGTCATGAACTGATTGTGAGAGATGCAGTGAGAAAATCTTTGCTTGGAGAGTTTTTGAATTAAGATTGCTGCTATGAGCCAGGCAACCCAGTTTATAAATACATGGCTTGTACTTACGTAACTACTCAGTTTCTGTTTCTTTGTCTGTAAACTGCAGAGAGTGTTTGGGTTTTGAGGATGTATAAGCACTAGCTTGATGATGGGAAGTAGCGCAAAAAAGCCAACCCAGTAACACCAAGGCAAACAAAGAAGTCCCCACGGTAAAATTGTCTACTTTTTGGTGTGGGATAAATCTTAGCGTTTTGGGGTTTGGCTGAATGCATTTGTCATATTATTTTTTTTTAAGTTGCTCACATCTTTGCAAACATTACAACTCTACCTTTAGTCAGTCACAGAAGTTAGTCAGTAAAAGTGCCATTGCACAGGTTGATTGTAAGTTGGGGAAGAAATTGACCAAAAAAAGAAAAAGTGCTTGTAGCTTGCAAGCATATCACCTTGTATGATATTCCTGCTCGTTCTCAGAAGTTAACCTGGACTTTTATTGTGGCTATATTTGGATCGGAGATCTCCCAGAGCGACTTGTATGTCAGAGCAAATGGGGTTGATAAATCACTTGATAGTGTCCTTCCCCCACGCCATTTCTTCCAGCTCAGCAGAGAAGCCATATCTGTGTTGTATCAGGGGGGATTGTGCTAGTCAAAATGCCATCTTTCACATAAAATATATAGCAAGTTCCAATTACTTTGTAACTTTCCTGTACCCTTTTTCATCCCTCTTTTACAACCTGACCAGCTCCTTTCCACTGCCATCAGAGTTGTACATTTGAATAGTCCATGGATGTGTCTGTTCTTTATTAGAAGTGACCGTCGTCACAGAGTTGACCAAACAGTGTTTGTGGTAGGACAATAGGAACTGCTTAAAGGCATTGGAATGTG
Source organism: Chionis minor (assembly GCA_013398295.1). Lineage (NCBI taxonomy): Eukaryota > Metazoa > Chordata > Aves > Charadriiformes > Chionidae > Chionis > Chionis minor. The sequence continues at coordinate 1,416,139 of VZSF01010886.1, forward strand.
GTGCAGGCAAAATTTAGTGGCAAGGAGCTCTTCACCTTGGCATCTCTGCAACACTAATAAAAATCTTGGTCCATTGTCCTCACTTTATCCAGCAGTTAAAACCCTATGAAGCTGAAATTTTGTTTTGATGTGGATGAAGAGCATGCTTAATGCTCTAATACTGGGTTTCTGTGAGGACTTCCATTTGCCGGAAATTGCCTGCCATATACAATTGCCACTGGCTTCAGGGGGCAAAACCAAGTAGCATTTTTATTTGGCCGTGCAAAAGAATTACTGTGCTTTGAATACATGAAGAAATTGTAGGTGGTTATCTCTTACTGATGAGTGTACTAATTTTACTTTTTATAGAAAGGTATTAGAAGAATTGTTAGATACACTTTTTAATTAGGTAGATATTGCTTATTTCCAACAACTCCTCTGTGAACACTCTTGTCTTTTAATGGTTATTCCTGAGAACTTGGCAGTTAAGGCTGACATTTGAATTGGTAATGAGTTTTTGAAATGATAGCAGTCTTGATGATCTCTTTATTTCGAGAGAAGTGAACGTATTTGACTAAGAGCAAAAGGAGGGAGAATACTTCGATGTAACTAACCAGCAGGGCATGTTGCAGCATATCTAGTAACCAAGTATTTTGGATGCAAGCTTTGATTTAAGCTTTTGTAAAAAAGAGGATAGATGCATAGATGTAGATTTGAAGTTTGTGATGTCCAAAACGGTTCTCCCTTTTCATTTCTTTTTAGATTTTGTTCTAATTTTAAAGAGGTATGTACATTTAAAACCTGGTATTCCTGTGAAAGTATACTTCAGAACATGGTGCTATATCATTTGTTTCCTTTCACCTGAAGAATTCTTGGGATTTGGTGTCAGACTGACACACCGAGCCTACCTGATGCTGACAAGTCACTCCCATCTCAAGCCATGTTAATATTAAATGAGTTTTAATGCACATAGTTATACTAAGTGGAAATCTGGATGATGGAAAGAATTGACATTGTAACTGCTGAGGCAGAACTGGACAAAGATCCTTCCAGAGTGTGTCCAGACAATCGGGGTGATGACTTTTAATGGTTTAAATTAGACTAGAACATAAGCTACAGGAAGGGCAGCTGGGTGGGAAGCATGTAGCTGGTGCAGAAGGCTGTTTTCCAGAATGTATGTGCATTCTGTAAAATTTAGAGAATCTTCTGTGGCATTTTAATGCTATTTCAAATAGAATCTGACATATCAAAGACTGTATGGTACAATACGCTATTAATGTCTTAATGCTCAATAAGAGCGGGTTCTGTGATTGGCAAATATTTGTTACTTGTATTACTGAATGCCGGAGGCCTAAATCTTAAATGATTAATTCTGTAGATGCAAACACTGTATGCAAAAACAGGTAACCCCCTGCAATACCCAACATTCACCGGACTTAGTTTCAGAAAACTGAGTGGATCAGTAACTCATAAATTAAGCAAACACTTCTTTTTGGGGGTTTCTGATGTTTTATTTTATGAATGTACCCAGCTTCCACAGTTTTATGGTCATATTTTACTTATGGACAACTCCTCAACAGTTGTTTTTTCTTTCTGATCTTAGAAATACTGAGAGAATTTCATTGGTTGTTTCCTGTAGCATCAGTGAGAGCACAGAAGATAAATGGATATATTCTTAAAGACAACAGATTTTTTTGAAAGATACTGTAGGGTAGAATAAGAAGAAAAATAATTTACAACTATATCTTAAAATGTGTTCTAAATAGGAGCCCAGTAGGAACCCTTCCCTGATGTATCTTTTTAAATCAAAACCCAATGTATTTAGCTTTGCACTATTTTGAAATAATAAATTTGTATTGCACAAAACATGAGAAACAAGGACTACAGCTACACATTTGGTAGTCGCTTGGTTTTGTTTCATTTTGGTTTGGTTTATATATGTGAAAGAACTTTAGCAGCCTGTGTGAAAATGAAGTCCTAGCTACCTGAAGGCACAGAATTGGGGCATTGAGGCTTCTTTATCTCCCATCTTGAAGGACTGCCTCTAGGTGAGAACTGGTGTAATGAGGACCGCTGCAGCCTTGTGGTTGCTGTCTCAGCCCCGATCTCAGCTCCCGGGCCTCTCTGTGAGAATTTCCGTTTGCTCTAAGGACAGTTAGATTTCCAGGCACTTGGAGAAATGACTGAAGATGGTTGGACTGAGTTAACGTACAGGAAGATAGCTCCCACCCTTGATTTTTATTTGTAGTTTGATAATTTTCTGGATTTTATGAAAGTACGGTGAACTCTCTGAGGCCTGGCTTGTGTATTTAAATGTTAAGTTGCCGGTAGTCTTGAACAAGGCAGTCTGAAAGTCTTGTAAAAGAACGGAGAGTGCGATGTTGAAGTAAAACGTTGCTTTGAAATTACCTCAAAAGTATTCTTGGGATGAGGTGCCCGATACGGTAGGTCTGGGAGAACAGCCAAGTAAAATGTAATTTTATGCTTCAAACTGGAGAACAAAAGCTATCCTCCTACCTGTGCAGTGGTGCTGGGGACTAGGGCCGTGGGGTGTCCAGCACTCCTACCTGTGTGTGCATCCACGTGCCAAACTCCCCGCTTTTACAATGGCGCTGTTTGATTCTCCCCAATATCAACAGGCAGGCATTTTGCAAAAACGGTGCTGCTCATTTAATGGTTCCCATCTGCTGGGGTGTTTTCTTTCTCCAAGATCACACCAAGTGGAATGAAAGTAGAACTGTGGTCAATGAATCAAACGGCAGGGAGGGCCAGCTGTGAGGATTGATTCCCCTCAGGAAACCATGCACGTTACAGAGCTTCTTGCCTGTGTATCTAGTGCAAGTTAAACGAATTGTTCCCATTAGTGTGCTGATAGGACAGAGCCTTTAGCTGAAGGAGACTCTGTTCTTTCAATGTCACCAGGAGGAAAAAGGATAGTGCTTGCAGTGGTGGTGCCTGCCACGCTCATGGCAATGCTCTCCTCTTGCTGGTAAAACTAGCTAAAACGGGGACTTGCAGTAAGGCTCGCAGTTTAAGTAGAGATACAATACGAGTCTGTGACAGTATTTAAGAACTGTTGGTTTTCCTTCCACTTTGTAGTCTATTCCAAGAACTGTTAGGGCTTGCTTGGATTGATGCAACTTTGTACGTTTGGCTGGATTCTCAGTGTAACTGTGTTGCTCTGCAAGACTATGTTGAAGTCCTTACTTTGTGATTTGCTCAGTCAACTGCATGACTAATAAGTCATTAAACAAAGCCTGCTGCAGATATACTCTTACATACAGTTCTGAATGATCTTTGACTTTAAATGTGTGAAATACAGTACAAATGTGGAATGGATATTTAGCCTGCCCTCTGGCCATATGTTCTGTGGTGACATTTGTCATGTAAGAACATAATGGCTATTTAATGAAGATTATTCATTTCTTTTCTTCCAATCTAAGACAGTGTTTATATTTGGGGGCAAAAGAAACATTAAAGCTCAGAGGGACCTTCAGTGAAGTTGTAGAAGAATGAAGAAGTGGTTAAAGATCATCATCTTTACAATTAAGAGTTTTGTTTGTAATTTTCCCAGATTTGTTCAGTATTTAATCTCGCATCAGAGAAAAACAAGTCAGCACTCTGTTCCAGCAGTCATATATGAAGCCAGTACCTAGTAACGATTTGTGTGTCAGAGATCCACACGTAAAAAGATGCGTTCTTCGTCCAGCATCAAATGAGTAGTAATCTGAGGTAGGTACAGCTGGGAACAGACTGTTTATAGGAAGATTTGAAACAAGGAGTTGCACGTGGTCAGTTGTCCAGAACAATATTAGGGGGAAATGGTTTGTTCAAGATTAATCACAAATGAGAAATTAGTATTTTAATTTTGGGCTAACAGTGCATCTGTAATAACAGCAGTATTGCCATCTCAGCTTTAAACAAGGACACTTGGATCTTGCATTTGTTTCTTAAATTCCTGTTTCTTTTGGAGCAGCTTTGGCATCAGAGGTATGAAATCTGTTTGGGGTCTGTTAAGAATTTTTGTTTGAGAAAAATCTAGAAAGAACAGGGAATTCTTTTAACTGAGAATGGTACAGATGGCAAAATAATCATGATAATGGTGGTTTCTCTCTTACGAATACTTTGTGACTTTGAACCAATTGCAGTCACTTGTATTCACGTTTTCCCAGGTGCTACTACGATTTTAAGGGGTACTGGGCAAGGGAGGCTGTCAGCTACTGAAAAATGAAGTCATAAAATGCCTAGATGATGCAGCAAGTCACTCGGAATCAGGAAGTCAGTCTGAGTTGCAAGGGTTAAAAAGGTCATCTATCTCAATAAAATAAGGTCAAACCATTTTTTTTTAAAAACCTTAGGTTTTAATCTGGTTGTCTTAAATATCTTGCATCCGTATTTGAGTAGAAAGTAAAACAGTTGTGTTGTGGAAAATTTTCTGTAGCTAGCTCTGATATCACCACGTGATTCTAGGAGTAAGACTAAAGCAACACCTCAAAAATGAAACTCTGAATAATGCTCTGATAGAACTTAAGTCTAAGAAACAGCTGTGAATCTTGGGAGAGCAAGGTTGGGTTTTTTCAGTACTGAAGCATTGAGGTCAGTCTGGATTCTGGGACCTGGTGTATACCTATGAAGTTGAGAACAAAAGAATGATTTAGACCTGCTGAAAAACCCTTGTTTCGCATGGCGAGGCTCTTTCCTCTTCAGTAAAAGCTGTGAACAAGTCTGAGAAAAACTGTAATATTGTATTAAAACAATTATGGTCATCGTATTTGAAGGGGGTTTTTTTTATTTTTAAAATGTGGGTTTTTTCCTCCTCCTTTTTCTCCCCCCCAATTATGGAAAGTTTCCTTGTTCTTACACGCTTAGTGGATGTTGTCCTTGATCCTTGCTACCCTAGTACATAATTTATTTCTCTTTTGAGTGAACTATAAGCATTAGTGTCCATTAGCAATTTTTCAAACAAAATACCAAAATTATTTGGAGCACTTTCAGTAATGTGTGCTGATCATCCTTAGCAGATCTTCTGTCCTAGACAAGGACACTGTTTTGCAACATCGTTTTGTTTGGTTAAATTCACTGAAGTTGTATTTACAGTACTTCTATGTATGTTATTTTTACCTTGGTCCCTGTAAACAATGGCCTACAAAGATCACAAAAAGCCAGGGTTCCTTACAGACTTTAATATAAACCATTATTAAAGTTTCTAAAAGAATGAACTCCTTTCTGAATACACTCAAATCTATTATTCTGCTTTGGTAGGTTCTCTGCAAGTGCCCAAGTGTTACATATAATCTTCCACCTTAATTGCTAGCTTTGTGTAGTGACAGAGTAAAAAAGCAGCGGAGTGACAGGATGAAACACAGTAGGATCCAAGCTTGTAATACATTTTCTTTCTGATTTTACACAATATGTCAGGCAGGAGGCTTAGAGTTTAAAATTTTAACTTTTTTCCCCCCAAGATTTCCAATCCGTCATAAAATGAGTAAGTTGGAAAACACACTAGAGGCATAACGCTGGCTTGAGGAGAGGGTAGAAGAACGTAGAATAAGTATATATGTGTTTATGCAGAGAGAGGAACAGAGCATTGTATATATATACCATCTGCATGGACACACTGTCACCAGACCAATGCTAATTACCTGATTTTGGCACAAAAAGCAAAGCAAAGGAAACACAGTGGCGCTTAACAGAAATCCTGGAGATTAGTTATGAGCTTTGCCAGTGATGCATGTGTTTATCCATACAGACTTCTGAGGAGGAGTTTTCTTGGAGGTTTAAGAAAATTGCACTCAAGAATATCTTCCTTTGATATTTTGCAGAGTAATGTATTCTGCCAGACAGGGGACTTTTTACTTATCTTTCTGTACATCAAAGTATGTTTTCCCCTTGAAATATGGGAAGTTGACAACTGTACAACAGCAGCAGGGATCTGGGTTCACAGAGTAAGCAGTGTTTCATTATGCTTCTTTATTTGGATGGGCAACTGTGAGAAATAGCTTATGATGTATAAAATATCTGAGTCTCTTTTTGTACTTGAAGACATTGTTATCTTTATTTGAAGTTGACTAGCGAAGGTCAGTCAGGCTAACCGCTTGCAAAAGAATATCCTGTCTCTGTTGGTAGATACTCTTTTCAAAGTTCATTGCATGGAGAAAGCTATTTTTGTAAATACCACCCATCGTGGCAAATTACATATTGTTAGTGGGAGGGGGGAAAGGAATGGTGTATGAATTCTTTTCATTTAAAAAAATTGATTGTTGTCACAAAGAGCATTGCATAGCAACAATAAGAAGTCTAAGAAGTTAATTTGTTTAAGATTTGGTGTTGATCAGGAATGTCAAATTGCACTGCTGAAATGATAAATTTTCTGATAACTGTAATACTGAAACTTTCACTCACTGATAACCATGGCAGTGATATATTGTGGTATTTTCATGACATTTCCTTTGCTTTACTTTGAAGTCTCGTTGGGTAAGTCAGGAAGTCTTTTTGTATTAGCAACACTGAAGTTAGGGTTGTTTCTTCCTCTATTATTTTTTTTTTTATTTGTTAAGAGTGGAAAGCTGTCTGTTTAGGATAGTGCTGATAGAGGCAAGTGGTTGCACATTACTCCAGTCTATCACATTTTGAAATGAAGCCTATTAAAAAATGGGATTTTACATTAAGTATTATTTCAAAAGGAATTAGTAATTTCTTTGGGCTCCATTTGTTACTAAAAACAAATAAGTCTTTGTCTTTCAGTGGTGCATTAGGTTTAGGTTTTATTATATAGTGTCTACTCAAATCTGCGTAAACTGATGGTCCAGTCACAGATCATGCCTAAACTTGTGAAGAAAATTACTGATGTATGTTGTACTTGCAGAATTAGTTTCTCTAGAGATCCTGTTGATTTAGAAAGAACTGATGCGTAAGTCTGCGTAAGACCCCTAGGATACGGCTCATAGGAAAGGCATTCAAACATATGTAAGTGGGAATTAGCACTGGCCCAAAGAAAGACAAAGATCTTGTAACTCCTCTTTTTTACATTAAGTAGCTTTCAGACTGATTTTGTTTGTTTTTTGGTCACAGTACACTCATTTCTAGGAGATTATTGTACTTCTTGGATGTTCAGAATAGCAGAGTCATTGGTTTCCAGCGTTAAAACTAAAACTGATCACAATGATATAGGAATGTCTTGCACACTTAATATTTGTATTTAAAGAACTAGTTATAATGTATCTAACCTAAGTAACTGTTTAGATATGCTGGTACATTTTCTGCTCAGTTTTTCTAGCCACTTAGAGTTACTGGGTGAAAGGGAAGCCTTCTTAAAAATTCACAACTCATTTTAACATATGTAAAGATTCCTGATTAATTTAAGTCTAATCCCGTTGAACTCACTGGCACCATTTATCCTTGTTCCACGAGATTGCAGTTACTCACTGTGCTGTTAGTTCAAAGCAAAATACTTTGGTTTCACTGCAACTACAAGTGTAATTACGAAGGAGATGCAAAAAAGCCTAAGTCTAAGCTGTTGTTTTAAAAGGTTATCTAAAAATATCTGCATAAAACAGCTAAAAGGCCTTACCAGATGGTAATCAGTAATTATTATGGAAACATCCGATTGGAAAAACCCATCACTCATATATATTTTTTTTTTAAAAAAAAGGTAGGAAAAATATAAGCGCTAACATTTCCATCACTGTTTCACGTATCAGGGGAAAGTAGGCCCTCAGTCAGCGAATACAGCTAAGTCTGTTTTGTGCTGTGGCAAATCCCATTGTGAAGAGGCTGTGAGTAATCAGAAGTGACAGCATAAGCACTTTCTGTTCAAAGTGATTTTACAGAAAGCATTATTTTCTGAGAAAAGTACACATATGGCTCCCATAATGCTGAAAGAGCACTGATGTTTCCATTTATTAGCACCAGTGTTGTTAAGAGGAAGTTTTGCAAATGGTGCTCAGATTTAAGACCTTTTTCTCTGCGTTTCCCATTCAGTAAAGCATCCTTAAAATTGTAGGAGCTGGCCAGATGGGCAGGGCTGGGGCGAGTGCTTCTGCCAAGGAGATGTTAGGACAGTTTGTGATGATGAAGGTTCTGTCAGGAGCTGTACGTGCTGTTCACTGGTCACTCAAGAGGTCAAATAGCAACAAAAATGCTCTTCCTCGGTGGAAGAATAAAAGTTCTAATGACAGCTGTAATTTCAAATTCAAAGGGTAAGGCAGACTTTTGGAAAAACCTAGAGAGGGGGTTTTGCACTCATACCAAAGAGTGCACAAGGTATGGTTTGTGCATTTTGATGTGGATATTTCACATCTCTCTGCTGCTTCGCGCTCTGCCCCTCCTCTTGCCCTAAGCTGTCATTCCTGTAATAACACCTCTCCAATACGCGCTCCTGCCCTGTCTGTCTGAGCCAACCAGTAATGCTTGGGCTGTAATGAAAATCCATGAAAGCCAGTTCTTACAAAATACAAATTTAAAGGATGAATTTGCCCCCTGTAGTAGCTACTTATGTAACTAAAAGGTTTTATTTTTGTTATGCCTGTTTTTCTTTTGTTCTTACCACTTACCCTGGCTGTACAGTCTGAGGCTACAACGCTAATTCCTAGTATAAGAAACGTGCCGGTTTGGCCAGGACCTTTCAATTTAAGTCAGGACACAAACATAATCAAGTTCTAATATTCTGATTTTTGCAAATTGCTTACCAGTGTCTCACATTTACAAAATAATTCAAATGAATTGCTCAGAACTTCTCTTCCCAAGGCCTGGAGCCTCTCAGCTTTTGAGGAAAAGAAAGGTTCCAGTGCTCACACATGTAGAACTTGGTGGCTCAGAACCAAAAGGCCAGTAGCAACACAAGTGCAATTAAAAAAAATCCTCGTGACATTTATGTCAAACTTGATAGCTAGATATTTGGGGTTGACATTGTGGATTTATGGATCCACCAAAACCCTGAATAGTTTGAAACCTGTTGGTTTTGGAAGTTAGCTCTAAATTTGCAATTAAGGTATCTATATTTTTCTGGATTATTGTGACCTAGTGCCTCCCTGAGATGTTCCACAACAAAAAAGCCTGAAATAGAAGCCCATTTTTTCCCATAGTAATTTGGTTTTGGAAGGGGTGGTTAAAGGAATAGGAGGGTAGCTAGGGAGATTCAGGTTGCTCTGTCTTTCATGAATAGTAAGGCAAACAATTCCAATTCCAGAATTTCATTGCAGGCCTTAATCACAAATGAAATGTTTCAAATACTTGTACTGCTTCCAGTAACCTCTTTCTTTTCTCATAAAATTCCCCCCAAGGAGAATGAAGCTTAAATACTGAGGGGTCCGAGTACAGCACCATTTATCTACTAAAGTGGAGACAATATTGTTTGTATTCAAGCATGAATTCCGGTGACATTTAAGAGCGTTAATTTTGTCTTTATTTGGTATTATGAATTTTGCCTCGTTCTGTTCACTCTGTTGCTTTTTTTAAAATGCCTCTCAAATTTCACTGGCACTGGACCATTGTTGGTGATTGCCGCCACATGCCTGTCTAGCATAAAAACATCTTTATTACTTCAGAAAGTATACATTTAACAGCTTGGAGATATTTGCATCTGGCTTGGAATTGTGGCAAGTAATACTCGTATTGAGAGAGCTGTTCATTTGGTTTTAATGAGCATAAGCTACAGCTTGCAGTCAAGGAACTACTTGAACTTAATAACATAGCAAATGAATCGTCGTACTGCTCAAATCTGTTCTGTCTGGGCAGTTTGATGTGCGCTAGTTAATATGAGTGTGGGAAAATTGTTAACCATGGAAAATAAAAGGGAACTTCCATAGTGTTGGTGGTATCTTCTGTTTGCATCAGCTTCAGTTTTAAAATGGCATCGTTCCAACAACAAAATTTAAGCAATACATGTTGAAATACTCACTGATGAGGTGTAAGGAGAGACTTTGCCATTAAAGTCTGCATGCAAAGAAGGGAGATCCTCTCACCTCTAATGTACAAATCATTGAAATTTTCATTCCTCTTTTATAGTGGCCACTGTGTGTCTGAAATAAAATAGTTTAATGGTGAAATACATGTCAAAAGAATTTACTCAGCAGTCGCTTTGCTAACGTTGGTATCATTTCTTCCCTACAGGTATTTCTGTAACAAAGAAGACTCATACATGTAAGTAATACCTTTTGATTTGACCTTCTCTCACAAATGGAATTCGTGTAAGGCTGTGCTGTAGCGCTCAGGCTGTTAGGTGTCGGTCTGGTCTGAGAAGGCTCTGTTTTAAAAATTGTGGTGGGTTTTCTGTGGTTCCAGTCCTGGTTTGAAATGTCATCTAAATGAAGATATGATATGTGTGTGTGTGTGCATTTGCATTTGCATTTGCATTTGCATGCACGTTAAGTCAGAGGGCAGAAAAAGCAAGCTGTGACGAAAGGCTGAATTCTTTATTCTAGTATGTTTACCTTACAGCTAGCTGATTATTAATGTATCCAGAAAATAGAGACCAGGAGAATGATTATACTTTTATATGTCTGTTCTATATGTAGTATGATTAAAATAAAAATGAATTATTTAATGGAAAGTTTTCTGTCCCTTCCTATGCATTAATCTGTAAGGTAAATCATTCTGTGCTTGTGCTTAAGGAGCTCATGATGAAAATGAGGAGGTTATTGTTTTGCTCTCAACCATATAAACAAACAGTCCTCATAAATGGCAACCTTGGAAATGGATGTGGATGCGTGCATCTACTAATGTATACGTTTATTCCAAATCTTCTTGAAAGAAGTCATTATTGGGGATCAACTCTCATCTACTCTGCAGTGAGTTAAAAGCACAATTCCAAGAAAATGTTACGGTTTGTAACTGAAGGAGATAATATTGAGATTCTTCCGATACTGTGGGGGTTTGGAAATCTGTTAGAGCAGGAATAGTACTTGCCCGGGATCTGAAACGGGAGGAGCCTAAAGCTGAGGCTATTAGTCTCATGAAAGCCTTCGAACAGAACAGGTGGTAGGCTGCACAGTATTTACAAAGATAGATGCATTTTTAACAAGGTTATGCATTTGAAGTATGTTCACCGCAGCTTCTAGGGTAAAGTGGTGTCTGGAAGTATCTTACATGAATTTCATTCTTATTTCATTGCTGGTTTTGAAATATTCATCTAGTGAAAAATCTGACTTGAGATTATGAATTCTCACTGTGTAGAATTACAAAACAGAGTTGCTTGATTTAAGAATTTCAAGTGAGATGCTGATTTTTATGAGTTTTGAAGCAAATGTTAAATGTCACAAACTTTATGGTCCCCCTCTGCTTAAGTGGGCTTGCTGCTTAATGCATTCTTAGGGCCGGATCCTCTTTGGCTGAATGCATATATGGTTTCCACTGAACTTAATGGGAGCTATAGCTAGGCGCTTGAGGGCAGAATCTGACCCGTACGTTTTTGGTGAATATTTGAGCTCATGCTGACTGAGATTGACAGTACAGGAGACTGAAGTCCTCTGTATATCCGCAGGCCAGGCATTGTACAGACAGCTTCCTTGCACAGCCTTGTCCATGAGCTCAACCCTGGCCTGGAGCGACCACCCTCTCTAGAGGTGGTAAGTAATTCGGTATTTATGCTAGCTCAGTCTTGGGCCTCTCTTGTATAGAGGCTAGCGACTGTACGTGGTGGTTTGCAACGCTCCACCTGGAAATCAGCTGAAATTGCCCTGGCTATTTTGTATACAGCAGTGCCATGTACTGACCTGCTAGAAGAGTCACATCTCCAGTTCCAGTACTTGACGCTCTTTGTAGGGAAGATTGAATAGTAACCACAGACGTAAAGAGTGTAGGAAATATGCTCTTAAGCTCTGCCAGACTGATAAATAGTTGTCATCATTTATATCTCAGTGGATGCTGTGTTTGAGGCAGTGTTCAAAGATGCATTCCTCAGCTGTGTTAGGTGATTAGCTGCTCTTCACCATATACAGCCTTTAATCTAGTTAAGACAGAAATTAGGGTCCCGGTGTCTTCTATGTTGAGAGCTCTGTTTGTGCTATTCTAAGAGAACTGTCAAAGAGTAGTTCCCCAATTTGTTAATCAGTTGTCATGCAATTGCTGAAGCATGAACAAAAAAGTTCCCTGAATAATGGGAAGATAAGCTTGCCCATTAAGAAAGGATTAAAATAGAAGGAGCAATATGCTGTAATTGGCATGATGAAAATGCAGGCTACGTTTGCTAACAAATATGTATGAGTTTTCATTCAGTTTTGGTTGAAGTTCTTTCAGAATTCATTCCTGTTATGACAAATTCTCATAGAGCAGGAATTAATGTAAATTGTACATCTTTGGCATTTCAGCATCACGCATGATAAGCATTTTTTTTTTCCTTATTGCCTAGAATTTTCTTTTATTATTAAATAGAAGTAGACATCAAAATTCACAGTTTTGGAATGACATGGAAAAAAATTGTATTACATAAAAACCTAAATGCAAAAACTACAACTCTGATCTGAGTCGTTACCAACTAAAAATGACAAGGATTTTTTGTGTATCAAGTCTATCTAGAGTTTGCCTATCACTCTGTATCAGTATATATGGCATATCCAAATTATGCTACACAGAGTAGGAATTCTGCCAAGAAATTTCAAAAAACATTCTCACAAACATTTTGTGAAGTGTATATATACACATTGTTCGCACCGCCCTTCAGAAATACAGATGAAATCTTCTTATTCCAAATTTACAATGTATGGCATACGAGGGTGTTGACTGACTGTAAACTAGCACTTATTTCTAATGATCTTTTGACTTCATGGGTGGAGTATAATGCCAGAAAGTTTGACGTGTTATGCATTTGAAACATCAGATTAATCCTTTCAGACTTCATCCTAATAGCCATATTAATTGTGCAGGCTTTGAAATGCAGGTGGTGGTCTGTCTCCACTACTTTGTTCTTCCTGGTTTTTATTGCTTGAGATTTGGGGTATATTTTACTCCCTTCCTGGCATTAGACTGTGACAAAAGGGTTCTGTCAGTTGAAACTGAAGTAGTGCGCTGATGACAGGTGCCTAGGTCATTTCTGAATCAAACGGTAGTTCAGTATTCGTACACATGCTATGTCTTCCATAATGTAGCCAGCTAAATAAAACCTGAGATATTTTCACTCTTCTCAATACAACCAATTTTATCCAAGTATTCTGTTTCATTAGCTACTTTTCCACATCCTCTCTTTATTGGAGTTTGAGCATTACAAAACCTGCCATTTTTAAACAAGGAGTGTACTACTCTTCCAAGCAGCCCTAAGGGAATCAGTTTTGTCCACCCCAAATTTCAGTTTTTCCCTCAGCAGCTTAAACAGGCTTTTGAAGTAAAAATTCATGCTGTCTGTCTGTAGAACTATTCTCTCTTGGGCTCTCATGGCGATTTGTGAGGTTAACCATCACTTGATATAACCTTTAGTCTAGCTAAGTCAGATGGTAGAAGCCAAGTCCTATCTCATCTTCCATACAAAGTGAGACTTTTGGTGTTTCAGTTCTTCAAGATATGACTGTAACTTAGATTCTTTTCTGATCATTTAATTTGTGCTAGTATTCCTAATACAACCCTCTTCCTCTCATGTTTCATGCTCTGAATAGAAAAATACTCAAAGTGAATGGTAACTTTGCACAGCTTCAGCCTTTCTACAAATTCAGACAGGCATCATTGTGTCAGTGATAACAAATATCTGGAATTCTGGGTCAGGAACGGAAATTCTGGGAACGGAATGCTGCAAAGGACCTGGCATTTAGTACCTATTGACTTGGGTTTATGCTCAGTCCTGAAGCGTGGAGTATTTAATTTCTGACATCTTAAATCTAAATCTTGCCATACTCCATGCAATGAGTTTGATGGCCTCTGCCAGACCACTTGTGACTCAGAACTATCACACAAATAAATCAGCTTATGTTTCTCCAGAATCTTTTTATATCCTGGGCACTGACTCTCTTAAATGAGTTTAACTTGACTGCCTATCAAAGTAAGGGGTGGTTTCCTGTGGATGTACCCGGAAGGTTAATATTGTAATGACTCTGCACTGTAATGGAACCTTCTTTCTCTCACTATTTGAATTGCAATGAACCACAGTCAGAAGCTTCAAAGGAGTTTGATTACATAGCTGGAGTTCATATCTGCATAGAGGTGCAGGTACGTTCACTTATTTGCTTACCTGACATTTTTAAGATTTTGCAAGCCTTCCTTTCACATGGTCTTCTGTCCATGTCTCCTCAAAGCCATACAAGAGCTCCTCCCATCCATTGGTATGTTGTTCTGCAGCACAAAAGAACGGGGCACCCTAGCTCCCAATGACACGTCCTTGTCAGTGCAGAGACAGGGACCTGGGGAGATGCTCTCACCTGGACTAGATTAAGCCAGGTGCTACCTTGAACTAGGGGCTGCTCATTGCATTTAACTTTCCAGTGATGGTGCACCTAAAAATCACTGTCAACGCAGTGTGGAAGGTGGCCCTGTGTGAGCTGAGTCCAAAACTGTTTGACAACTGCCTGGTTCATGCACTTAGACTAAATTACCACCATTTGGAGAGAAAGAGCATGCAGCTTTGGGCAGTCCCAGTACATGGATGGATAGCCGAGTACATCAGTTCCTGTCCTTGGAACAGCTCACTTTTCAGGGAAATTTAAGATTAAGATGTATCAGCTCAGTTTGTTCTCTCATGCCTTTATGATAAGAAGGATTTTCCTTAATGGTAGCGGAACTTTTTAGTTGTGCTACTTTGCCGCTATTCTTTTCTAAATCTCTGACTCAAGAGAGTCAGGCATTAAAGGCTACTGCAAAATGGTGTTCAAAATGTGCATCTCCTTCTCCGTTCACAGCAATCTGATCAGGTAAGCTGTTGGGAAGTTCAGCTTCATAGAATCACAGAACGGTTTAGGTTGGAAGGGACCTTAAAGATCATCTAGTTCCAACCCCCCTGCCGTGGGCACGGACACCTCCCACTAGACCAGGTTGCTCAAAGCCCCGTCCAACCTGGCCTTGGAACACCTCCAGGGATGGGGCATCCACAGCTTCCCTGGGCAACCTGTCCCACTGTCTCACCATCCTCATAGTAAAGAATTTCTTCCTAATATCTAATATAAATCTCCCTGCTTTCAGTTTAAAACCATTATCCCTCATCCTATCACTACAGTCTGATAAAGAGTCCCTCCTTATCTTTCCTGTAGCCCCTTTAGGTACTGGAAGGCTCCTATAAGGTCTCCCCAGAGCCTTCTCTTTTCCAGGTGAACAACCCCAACTCTCTCAGCCTGTCCTCACAACAGACACGCTCAAGCCCTCTGATTGTCTTCATGGCCCTCCTCTTGACCCACTCCAACAGGCCCGTGTCCTCCTTATGCTGGGGGCTCCAGAGCAGGACGCAGTACTGTAGGTGGGGTCTCATGAGAGCAGAGTAGAGGGGCAGAATCCCGTCCCTGCCCCTGCTGCCCAAACTGCTTTTGAGGCAGCAAAGCATACAGGTGGCTTTCTGGGCTGTGAGCACGCATTGGCAGCTCGTGTTGATCTTCATGAACCAGCACCCGCAAGTCCTTCTCCTCAGGGCTCCTCTCCATCCATTCTCTGCCCAGCCTGGATTTTTGCTTGGAATTTCCCCGACCCAGGTGCAGGACCTTGCACTTGGCCTTGTTGAACTTCATGAGGTTCGCATGGGCCCATTTCTTAAGCCTGTCCAAATCCCTCTGAATGGCGTCCCTTCTCTCCAGCGTGTCAGCCAGCACCAGGTAGCTTGGTGTCATTGGCAAACTTGCTGAGGGTGCGCTCAGTCCCAGTGTCCATGGCATCAACAAAGATGTTAAATGGTACCAGTCCCTGGTAATTTACCGACCCCTGAGGAACGCCACTCATCACTGCTCGCCACATCGAGCCATTGACTGCAATTTTTTGAGTGCGACCATCCAGCCAATTCCTTATCTGAGTGGTTCATCCATCAAATCCATGTCTCTCCAATTTAGAGCCATCTCAAACATATGTGTATAGAATACTCTACATTGCTTCCTGAGGTAGAATTCGTCCAGGGCAGCAATACCTTCTCAGTACCCGGACAGCTTTGGTGTGGGCTGTCACATTTCAGCATGGTATCACTTGTAGTTACTTACTCTCTGAACTACCACAGGTTTTGACACTTCTTTATTCTGTCTCACTGCCTGATAATGGGTGATAGTGCCAGAAACGGTGTCTGGCGATTGTGCCTTGTAGATTGTATTGTGGTTAGTACAACAGTGAGAAAGCCACGATTAGTGACCTGTGGAGTAATTTTGTTCATCCTTTATTATCTGTGTTTGCTTGTAATGCAAATAGATGTATCTGGGTATCACATTCAGCATTGTCTATTTTATATTTTCATAACCCGAGATACATGCAGACGTAACGGAAACTGCTTACACCTAAGATGAAGACTCCTTTCAACTCTAAGATATTTGCCCTTTATTTCAAACTTGGGACTTCTCTGCTTTTTGTGATTTACCAAAACAGTTATTCTAGAGTAATTTTTCTTAAACAGTTATGTCAGTAGACATCTCTGTATGAATTCCTTAATTTTGGATGAAATGGTTTTTACACTACAATTATCCTTTCAGTTAATTTCTATAAGAGAAGAAATGTTTCCAAAGCTAGGTGCTGATTTTAATGACCTGAGCTCCTGCTAGAAAACTATGTGGGGACTGTGTGCTTTTAATTTTTATCACTAAATAAAAGTATTTGCATGAAGAGCAGGCAGCTTTATTGGCAAAGGGTGGAAGTAAACCCACCCCTTCCGCTGTCCAAGATCCCACACTGAGCACCTATCCCAGCCCCTTCCCTCTCTCCCACGTCAAGCTCTGGGACTATTCCTACACTCATCTTCAAGTAGGTGTTGGTTTAGAGAAGTATCTGGGCACTGTGTCCTTCAGGAAGACTTACTTTGGGATAGTTGGTCAATTCATGTTTCAAGTTTACACTGTAGTTGGAAGGTTTGATTATACCAACATGATTATACCGTGTTGTTCACTAAAGTTCTACAAGCATATTAATGTTTGCAGCTTAATTGAACCCAAGATCTGCAGTTCTCTTTTTCTCTGATTTTCCTTTCCACATTATAACCAGTGCTAAAGATTTCTCAAAATTTGTTAGTTATTTTGCATAATTGTATTGAAGGTAAAATAACTGGGGTTTTTTCTGATCTGATTTATAATTACTTAGTTCATCTACTGTGCATTGAACTTTCTACTTCACGCTCGTGTGTTTTGTGTGCCAGCTACAGTAAATAAACGATCCTTTTCCCTCACAAAACAGGAGCCTGCAGAAAACTGATGGTTAACAGGATCTGCCGTTAGCACCAAGGCCTAAAGAGAACAGGTGAAAACTAAACCCTGTCCCCTGAGGCCAATAAAATAGCTGTTTGGTCCCCTGTGTGTAACCTCCTAATAACTTTACTGGGCAGCCTTAAAGATCCCTTGGGGGCTTCTCTGCAAGAGCACTCCCTCTCTTTGTTCAGATTGCTTATTAAAAATGATTTTATAATGAAGTTGCCTCAAATAGAAGCTACTTTCCTGCTTGTCCTTGAAGCACTGTTTGCCCTGGTGAAGAATCCGAAGACAACTATCTAGGGCTTTTCTCTTGTTCAAAACTTTTACCGAACTACTGCTACACTTGATTATTTTTTTTTTCTTTTTTCCTGTGAGCCCAAGAAAACCTTGTCATTATCAGCTAGGCATTGTACCTTTAATTCTACTTTGAAGCCGTCCCTGTAAGAAGTTTGTTTTGGGTGCCAGCATCATCAATTGATCAGTTTTATTCCCTGCCACACAAAACACTGTGTCAGTGACTTGTTTCTTGCCTGAGAGAATGAATGTTGTCATATTGTTGTGGCCAAGTTATTGAGTACAGGGGCAAAGATGAAGGCATTGTCAAATCATGAGAAGAGGGAGGGAGTATTTTTAAAGTCAGAAAATGTTTCTGGCTGACTTGGGAGAAAGAGCACCTGCAGTGACACTGCTGTGTGTGAATGTGTGACTTCCGTGACATGGATATAGGTGGAAATCTGTGGATGGTCTCTTTCTTCATGGTAGGTCTGTAAGAGTGAAACATTTTCTCTGTGAAAGTTCTGGTGTTTTTGAGAGAGACTGTCCCTTTGCCCTTGTGGAAGCATCTGTGGGTAAAGTATCAGGAGACCTTTTTATTAATGCCTGGTTTATGCCCTCCCAGAAAAACTGGTCCGAAGTGAGACAAATCTGGTGCCTCGAATCTTCTATTAGCTACCCGAAAGCTTGGCTTCTGCTCCAACCCTTTGGCACAGTTGGAAAGAACATTTCATTTTCTCTAAGACTGATAGAACAGGCAATCAAATGCACTGCCCTGGAGGTCCCGTGGGGAACTCTGTCTATTAGCTGCACTTGAAGCTAATGTCAGGTCTCTCCTCTGGTTCTGTTCTAAGTATATGGAGCAGCTTCTATCTACGTGGCATTTGTTGCTGTAAACATTAATTATGGACTTATTTTACTATGATTTTTGTGGTAAATACCTTAAGATAGGTTTTTGGGTGCCTTTCTGGCAAAAAGCATACGAACGGCAGCAAGGTAAAAGACTGCAAGCAGATGAAAATTCATTTTGGCAAATGAAGGCTGATAAGCATTTGCAAAATGTTAATCATCCAGTATTAAAAAACGTGTGTGTGTGTGTGTATGTTGGATTATAGTTCAGATACTTCGAAATTATAGTTACCTAGCAAACTGAATTAGACAAGGCAGAAGAAGGAAGCTTTCTTAAATTTTGGGAGTCTTTTTCTGGGGGTAAGACCTGACCCTTTCCATGCCTCTACTTCATATTAATAGAGGTTTCAAATCAGTAAATTCCAATTCTGCGCACACTTCATTTCTTTTTCTGGTCTGTCCTGTGGAAATGTACAAGATGGGCAGAGACATTCTATTTCATGTTTAAAAAATTATTTGGAGGCCGGTATTTTAAGAAATGAGGAAGCACTGGGAGAGCTTTAAGGGGTTTCTGACATTAGACTCCTAAATTCTGTCAGTGTGGTTGATGGATATTAAGAGATTGTGGATAGAACTCAAAAATAAATTTAAGCTGTTTGTGGATTTAGGCAGTAAATACATTGGGAACATCTGCAGTGTTCTCTTATACCCAAGTCTTGCCTTATAATTCCCTCAGAAGTTGAGCTTACACCTTTTGTATCCTTCTGTTTTCTACCTATTAATTGCTAAGGCCATTGGTCTGATGTTAGGAATACTGAATTAAGTCATGAACGCTCCTTGTGCAAAGTACTCTGACAGAGAGAGCGTAGGACTGATCTGAATCCTTTTGCAGCTGCTTGAAGCTGTTGGCTGAAACATGCTTTGATCAGCCCTTAAAACATTGTCTTTTTTTGTTTTTAAAGTCTCCTGTCTTCAGAATTCTCCCAGCTGTTATATGAAGTTAATGTTTCCAGCTTGATAAGAACAGCCATCCACAATTTTAGTATGGTCATCAGTTACAGAAGAGACCTGTGTTATGGGCTGACTGTAAGCTTCAAAATGTGTGATACTCTCCACACTCTAAGACTTCAATCCAACTCTGAGAGCAGCAGAAGTTACTCTTGGCAAAGTCATCAAGTTACTTTTTGCGCAGTTTTTGAGTGGCTCGGGCACCAGAAAACTGACAGATGAGACTTCTCCAAATCTGTTTTGCATTCTGGATATTTTTTCAATGCAAACAATGTGCAAACAAATAGGAAGTGTTACTGCTCACGACTTTCTTCTTTAATATGCGAGTCGCATATTTTGGCTCTGAATAGTCTCAGTCTAGGCAGCTCCCACTATACATACAGAGGAATACCAGTACACTGGAAGCCTTTTGACTACATCCTTTGCAATAGTTTCCTAAGAGATAGTTGTACTTACTAAACAAGACTTGTGCAAGTCTGCATCAGTTTGGTTTGAACAGTTCCTTAAAGTCACTTCAGTCTTTATAGAAAGGTAAGTATTTGACTCTGTGAATGGACTGCCACCAAATACAGCAAAATGTTGGGATTACATTAGGATTAAAACATGATTTCAGGCCTGGTTGCCCATTTGTTCAAAGATCAAAAGTTCAAGTGTTTTCCTGAAGTAGATGGTTTATGTCCATGGACGTATCACTGCTCCCTTTTTTTCACGCATTGAGAAGAATCTGTCCTTAGAGCTTTTCCACTCACATTCATTTCACTTCATGACATTGTTTCTTATAACACAGTACTGCGTTTTTGTTGTAGTAGGGCTGAATTCTAATGATTCTAAAGCAGGCTCAGTCATATGGACTTCTCCAAGGTTGATATCTGAACCAAAAAAAGCACATTTTATTATCTGAATTTTGAAACCAGGGACTGATTCCATCATTCCTAATAGACTCATTTATCTGACAGTGCATTGCTAGACTTGGGCGGTCGCTGCTCTGAAACAGCTATTGAACCTGAAAAGGGCTTTTTAATGTATGTTGATGGCTAACCTTATTAGGACTGTAAAAACATTGGAAGCTTTTGCAGCCTTTCACTGAGAACATCAACCTGAAATTATTTAAATGTTGACCCCAGCCGGGAACAGTTTCATGCAGACGTGTAAGGCAGCTCCTTATGGCAGATCTAACACATACTGAATAGCTTGTTCTTAATCTTATGACCAAAAGATGATGATGATGTTTGTAAAGCTCTTATTTTCAAAACAGTTTTGCTGGTCAGAGTTCTTCTTCCTCCAAGTCTCCTAGCATGGTGAAGTATAGTAATTAATGCTCACCAAAAAAGGACAAACAGCCTCAAAGGGTAGTGTGGGTCAATCTGAAGAACTAAAATTTGCAGTTGAAAAGTAGGAACAGAAACACATTAGCCCGATATTAAATAGAATCCTGATGGAACTGGGGTACAGACTTTATAAAATTCTATTTTGCTTCTCTTTCTTCACAACAGTTGAATAGTTTTGAGAAATATTGGCAAAGTGCTGTGTCTTTGTGTATATTGGTTAATGGTGGAGGGGGGCAGGCAAGGAGAACAGTGCAGACAGCTTTTCAGAAATCGGGCCAGATAGGAGTTATAGTGAAGTAGGACTACAGGTGATTCTGGGGTTTTATATGGATCAAAGGTAGTGACAGATACTTTGATTCAGGTTTCTGAGGACATAAATGCCATCTGTGTTTACGTTAGTAATTTGCAAGAAGAGTGGGAAGATGGTCATCAAATACAAATTGTTTATGCAAAATTCTTCATTAAGCTGAAAGACTCAGAAAACATGGTGCCTGGTGTTATTTTAGTATAGGGGAGTAGTTGAATTTCCTGTTGTATATTTAACAGTTGTGTTTCAGTTTAAAACAGGAGAAGAAATAGCTCTTCCATGATACAACAAAAGCATGCAATTTTTCTGTAATGCCATAATGATTTGCTTTCAATCAACTGTACGTCACTATAAAAGCATAGTTAAAATATGCATGATTTGGCATATATAGATGTGCTTATTAGCACACCTTAAAATAAGCATCACAATATTGAAATAACTTTTTTCTAAATATATTTAGAGAGAGAAGGAGGGAGAGGGAAAGAGTCACTATTACTAAGTACCAAAATTATATCTTCCAGTCTGAATACCTTTGAATTGCAGTGTGAATATCCTTTGCTACTTTATCTCTTGCTATTAAAAGACACTCTAGTTGTAGAACCTTGATTTGGTCTTTAACCCCAATGCAGTCACCTTGCCTTAAATTACTGTGTGGTCTGGCTTTGGATTCAAAGGGACGCATCTCACCTGAACAGAAGTTACTGTTTTAAGGGATTGCAACTGGGACTTCAGGAAATTTCCTGTCTTAACCTTACTGCCACAAATGGTAAAATCCGTGACTTGAATGGAAATAGAACTGAACCTTCGATGAGTTATTGTAAAAATTGTAAGCAGTACATTAAACTGGAAGCCTTGACAAGGAGGGTGATGACTGCTGTGAGACCTTTTTGCTATCTGGCTTAGCTTCCCCTGTGTGTATCAGAGGTTCCGTTTAAGGTTAACATAAACTATCAGTTGTGAGTTGTAGCAGTGTGACCTGCTGAACAAAAGACTAGGCACACCCTCAAAGCAATTTCCTCTTCTTATTTTTTTTTTCTTTTCTTTTCTGAGGTGTTTACCACCAACTTCAAAAGACAGTTCACAACAGTGGTGGTATTCTTGCAGTTTTCTGGAAATTCAAATTAGGCTTTATTTAATCTCTGTGCAACACAGGTAGGGAAACCTCTGGTTTCAGAAAGCCAGTATATGACCAAAGCCATTTAGTGATTTCCTCTTAGATATAGTCATCAGTTGATAACCATCCTTCCCACCAATGTTTGTCTGAAGAACTGTTTCCTTATCTTTGTTACTGTTACCTAACTGATATGTTAGGTGTGATACTTGCTGGCTGCAAAGACAACTTTTACAGATAAGGCAAGTTTCCTGTTTAAACTCTTCACATTCTGACCCGTTTCTCCTTTTCCCTCCTTGTATTGCGGGCTTACTCGAGAGTTGTGGTCCTTGAAGTAGAAGTAAAAGGGTCATCCAAAAAGATGATTTTACATGCTGTTTGAGGACATAAGGGTACTAAAAGCTGGCTGAAAATAATTTTCCTGTTAAACAGAGCTTTTGGTATTTCAAAAAAAAAATTTCACTGAAATAGTCTCGGGGTTTTTCTGCAGTTTTCAGGAGGAAGGAAAGAAAACCCCTTGTTAAGTCAGAACAGGGTGAGCAGTAGGATGATGGTGACGTGACTTTTATAGCTGGCCTAGAAACAAGGCAGTTTCAGGTACTTCAGCCTTAAATTCCCATTTCCTGTTAACTTGACATCACCACCGGCTGTTTTGAGAGTAGCTTTTAGTATGAAATTATGTCTTTGATGAAGCAGTAATGTATATTTCTCTGGAATACACATCTTTGACAAGCAAACAATGTTGTCCCAAAAAAATCCCCAGCCATTTCTAAAAGGGAACCTTAGAAAAGAGATATAGAGCACCTTGACTTGGGAGCAAATAGTTTGTGAACTTATTAATATTCTTTGTGAAAATAATGCCTAGCAATCCCAGTTTGCCAAGAAAATTCCCCTTACTGCATGTGAATTTGCTGCTTTTCACTGATGTTGTATGGTTGTCACTCCAGGTAGGAACCTATCACTTGTTTTGCAGCTAGACTGCTTTCCTCACTCGGGGTTAAACCTGCAGTTAGACCATGGGTCCAGCTTAGTCAGTGGTATTGTATTCTGGTAAGCCTAAAACTGACAAGGTTTGTACAAAGCTACTTATTTTCTTGACTCAAGGTTCCTGGTCTTGAAATCACAAAGCTGAGCATATGAATGTGATTGACATTTTACTCTGTTCTGGCTAAAGCAACAAAAGACTAGCTGCATAGCTATTTTTAATGTATTGTGGGCGGGTATATGTTGTCCAGTAAATCTTATGTGTTCTATTGTGTCAGGTTTGGCTTGCGTAATGGCACTGGCATAGTAAGCCTCCATGATGCTTCTCTCCAAATCAAACTTGCAAGTCTTCTTTTTGACAACCAAATGGTCTATTCAGCAGTTATAAATTGAATGAGCAAATGTTAGTTTGATGTGGACCCCTCCCGCTGGTGGGTTTTGGACAATTGCTGAGAGACTACTACAAAAATTTGTAGTACCTGTGTCATTCCATTCTCCCTCTTCCCCTTTCTGTCCCTTTGCTAATCCCCGCGCAAAATCTTTCTTGTAGGCACTTGTCATTAAAAAATGGCTCTATGTCTAAATAGATGAGTTACCAAAGTGCAAATATAATTTGCCCAAAGCCAAAAAAAAAAAAAAAAAAGAATTAATGCAGTAAGCTAGTTCTGATTGACATACCCAAAAATAACCATTCCCTTTATTAGGTTAGTTCATTGCTGGATAATAAATCCAGAAAAAGTTTTTAATTGACTATTTAAGTAGTTTTAGCTCAAGTTAGTCTTTTCTGCTTTTAGCTTCTATTGTTTGCCAGTTTGCAGTCACTGAATGCCATTAAATGTACAGCCCCTTTGACGGGTTTTATGTGCTTTCTGCACATTTGCTTCCAAATAGTTTTGAGGTTATACTTCAATTATGATTGTTGTTATTCTTAGAGCTTTAGAAAGACAGAAGGAAAAGAGACAGAGAAGCAGAAAGAAAGAGGAAAGGATGTAGTTACTATTTACCTAAAAAGTTGTGTGCTGATTTGATGTATTTGCACCTATTAGGTAAGAAGAGAAACAGAAGCTGTAGCTGAAGTAGGTGGTCAGATTGCATACAGAGGAATGGCAGCTGGAACTAAGTGATGGTGAATTTTGTATTTGATCCATTAAAACTCTTAACTTCTGTTTCCTTCCAGTGAGATCATAACTCATCACACCACTACCTATGTGCATTAAGCTAAGCATGCACCGATTACAAGATTACAGCAAAAATGCCTAGCCTCTTCCAGCACTTCTTAGGGTACTTTAGGAATCTGCATGTAACAGCAGCTACTAATTTAAATCTGACACTGTCCATACTCTGAATATATCATATGCATTAAAATATCCTTTTTCTTCATTACATGGAGCCTTCACTTCTTTAATTGTTGCACTCTTGATTTTCCCCATGAGACTTTTCCCATCAGAGTCAAGAAATGATGAAAGACGGGTGCAGTGACATCAAGGAAAGAGGAAAGCTGTGTACCTTTTGAAATCAGTAGAAAGACTGCCCGTGGTTTGAGAGGCAGAAGATCCTGTTCATTGCAAAGTGGTATAGCTTCTCCTTTACGGCCACAGTGGTACAGCACACTGCATTTAGTTGTTTTTCACTCTGTTATACAGGTATTAACTTCAGTAAGGAAAGAAACTGGCGTCTTATCAGACTCTTTGCCAATAGGCTAATACAATTCTCCCAAACCACCCTGTCCATGTGTGTTAGCGCTCTCTTCTTTGCATTATTACATGCAGCACTCATGTCCTTTGGTGCTTTTAAATTAATTTCCAAAAAAACTCTTTATTCCAAAATTTTAAAAGAGATAAAAATAAGTCTATTAGCTGTTGTATTTGACCCTTCGTTGGTTAGTTAATATAAAAGTGAATCCTAAGCTTCTTGATTTTTAGTTTGCGTTTCCCAGATTATTATTTTTTTGTGCTTAGTGTTGAGAAAGTATTTCCATTTCATTTCTAACCATGTGTTTTGGAAATAAACCATCTATAACACATTGTATTTCTATGAAAACATAAGCTTATTAAATGTCAAACAGTTGATGTTTTCATGGCAGTCATCTTGAAATTGGCACATTCGCTGTGTCAGTCTTTTATGATGTAAGCTTAAAACTGTCAGATTGTCAATGCTCAGACATGAAAAGGCCTGAAGTCTCACACGTGGTGGAGGAGAAATTAGATTCTTGTCAATTAGCAGGTGGTGGTGATTTAGGCATGTTTGTTTGAGGCTGGTATTAAGATAATAGAAACTCCTTAGTCTGAGTATCCTCAAATATTTAAGCTGATAAAGAGGTGGTGTCAGTGTCGAAGTCAGAGTCATTTGTGCTTACTAAGGGCTGACTATAAATATCAGGGCTGCTGGTGGAGCTTGAAGAGTCTTTGCACATTTAACTTTATCCTCAGTTCATGCATTGCAGAAATTGCTTTAAAAAGCAAGGAAGCTGGAAGAAATGGCTCCACATGACTGTACATGCCGTATGCTGCTGGAGCTGATGGATCTTAAGGACTATATAGCAAGGTTTTTGGCGTTGCCTAACCGTTTGGGAAGTGTAACTGCAGGTTCATGGGTCACATTGTAAGGAGCTGAAAAATTACTTTCAAAGTGGACTGGCTCCTGGAAGAGCGAGCAGAGCCTACTGGGTAGCTTATAGCAAAAAAACTCCTGTGTGGGTAAGGCAGGTTGTGTTGAATGAGCTGTCGTTTATCAGTAAGTGATCCTTGTTATATGGAAACTGCACTCACATCAAAGTCTGTCACTGCTCTGCTGAGAGGTGAGGTGGGCATCAGGCTGTTAAAGAAAAGATTAAGAAAGTATGTGATGCATATGGAACAAAGACAATGCAAAGGTCATAGTAAAGAGAATTTCATCTTTACTGGCTAAGATAGGAAATACTTGTACAAGAAAAGCCCTTTGAGCCCTACCGCCCCCGTTGTTCTTACACTTTAAAAAAAACACAACGCTATCGCCTACTGATCTTGACATTTCCAGTATATATGGGTTAAAAGGCAGTAAGATCAGTTTTGCATCTGTCATGCTGTGCTGTGTTTTATACTATAAATGGATGTTGATCATATGGTTTAATTGAATATGACTCTACTTAGAAATGGCTCATTCTTCACATGCAGAAGTTTTCAGGAGTAATTTGCAGGTACGAGTGCAGTTGCATATATTACCCTACCACATTATGCAGATAATAAGGAAGAAAATAGCTATTTAGTTTATTTATTTTCTCCATAGGGAAAATGTACACATATTTTACATGGACATTTCAACTATATTTCCTCTTCTTGTGATTGTAGAAGAGCCCTTTAATAAATTTCTTGACAGTGAATTTTAAGTTTCACAGTGGAATTAACTAAATGGTTTGGTCTGAACCCTAATGGATGGGATTTAAATCCAATTTTAACGTCACATGGGAAATGTCTTTCGATATCTTTTTGCCTCTGTTCTGTGGTTGTCTCTTCTGTGCAGCAAAACCAAAGACAATTCTTATTGTTGGAAAAAGTTGTAGCACTTAACTCAAAGTAGTACGGATGCTCTTAAGTTCCTTACACCGAGTTTGCCTAGCACCTGCTCATCTTTCAGACCCTCCTCTCTGAAGGTTATTTGTCCACGCTTGTGCCTATGTGGAGTCTCCTGGAGAGCTGTGAGAAAACCCAGTTTCTCAGTCAACCCTTTGTGGCTGCTGGGATATCTGTGTAAGACCACAGTTCTTCCCTTCACGGATAAAATTGCAGAACTTGATTCTTTCGTGAGCATCACTTACACATAACTGTCTCGGTTCTGTCCTTACGCATAACTCCTAGCAGCTCAAACTGTGGTTAATGACAGACATCCACCTGGTGACAAGTTTAATGATTCATGAAATCCTAGCCCTCAGGGCACGTGCTGGTTATTTATTGTTACACACAAACACAAAGCAGATAGTAAATTTATCACTTTCGGATTTAGGTGACTGAAATGGGTGTTTGATTATGTGAAAGAGAGGTAGTGAATGTTTATAGAGATTTGCATAACAGCCATTTTTCATTTCATCTTATCTTACCACTAGGCACAGAGGATATGAGAGACTGGCTAGAATTTTGCTGCAATTGCCAATATTTTTTCTGAGTGTTGATCTATGTGTGTAACGGTCATAGATACTGTACCACATATCAGAATACAGGGGTGCTGGTGTGAAGCTATCATTTAATTTTAAAGGAAGGGTGAAAACTATGTAAGTGGTGCTGAGCCCTAATGTTGTACACTTTGTACTGCTTATACTCTGTGTTTGTACTGTGATTTTTTTCACCACATAGTAGCAGAATAAGTTTCTGATTTTTACCTAGAATAGGTCTTCTCTCTATGTTCTCTCTAGCATTAACAGTGTAACAGAAGGAGCTTATAAATTCTTAGCCTCACCCACAAGTCAGAAGTATTATTGGAGATGTATCAATATCTAGTTTTGTTAACATTGCAGACTTCTCAGTACGTGCTTATAATTTATTCATAGCTGAACTTGGAATAAACTGAGCGTAAAGACTCCATTCTGGAACACCAGAGGCCTCTCTACGCTACCAAGCCGTGCAGATGAAAGGGAGCAGGTCTATACGGCGCTTGACACAGAGGATCCGACAGCCACACTCTACCTGTTGCAGGGTTGGTCTGTTTGTTGACTTTAGAGTAGGTCTGGTCTGGTCTCATGAATCCTATTGCAGCTGGAGTGAATTACGTATTGTCTGGGAGCGCATCTTTTGGTTTAGTTTCATCAGAAAGGAATGCTGTTCATGCGCTCTGAGGCCACTCTATGATGCAAACCGAAACGTAGTGAAGCGATGGGCAGAGCTGCTTCACAAGCACACTCCTGATCTGAACTAGAGTGCTGTTGGAGACACACGGGAAAAAGCTGCAAGTGCAATTTCTGAACGGGACTAGAAATCCCCTAGCAAAGTAGTGTTCGCAGTACCAACTCTGCTGAACTGCCTGTGGCAAGTCTCCTTGCTTTCCTCTAGCCTTTATCTTCTCTCTGAAGTGGTCCCCGTGGCCGCTGCCCATTCCAGTCACATCATGGGGACAGCTGACCCCTCTGCTCCTCCAGAAGCCACCCATCTGCAGAGATGCTTTGTTAAGCGAATAGGTTTGTGAAAGGAAATGCATTTCTATAAATGTGAAACGTTCCTTCTTGACAGCGTGTAATAACTGCTGAAGGTTAATCATATTAATCTTTTAGCATTCCCTCTGTTCAGAATTAACTGATGGTTGGAGAATGCTCTTTATATCATTCTTCAGTTTGTAAAGGAAAGGCAGATTGATCTTCTGGGTCTTTTTTTCTATTGTATAGCATATCCAGTATAAGAACCTGGAGTTCACTCCAGTACGTAAGGAAGTGCTGGAATTCAGCGTTGGTAATATTACCACGTACAGAAAAAACATTTATTGGGGTAGACGGTAGAGAGGATGCTGCATCCCCTGCATATCGTGAAAAAGGTCACTGAAATGCAGCTTTTAATGCTCTTTTGGTTATTTTTGTATGGATTTCAGGCTCAAAAGCCACATTGCTCATTATGGCGTATGTTGCTTCCATTGCTCATAGCGATGGAGATCGATGAAGAAAAGATGAAAACAAGTAGGTGTTCTATAAAGAAAAGTTTTCCTCACAGCACCCAATCCTTTTGCAGGTGTACAGGTGCAACCCTTTCCTTGTCATTATCTGTTCACGTATAGTCTCTGATTCAGAATTTTTTGGGCAGTTTCATGTACGGCAGTAAAGTTTTCGCTGCCTTCGCTTACTCACTCAAGATTAGCCCTAGTAAATACTAACTTGGTGTGATTTGTTACAGTGCTGACAATGTGTTGCTTGGCTGAGTAACTTGTAAAAAAAGACTGTGATGATTAGCTCCTACAAGATAACATTTTCTTTTGTATTTGAATGTATGGATTGTCATCTGCGCTCAGGCTCCGCGTAAATGTATCAGCAGTTCCTCGCAGTTGTCTCTTCAGTACTTTGAGCAGCTCCGCAATCCCTAGTGCCTTCGTCCATTTGCATGTTCCCAGTGAGCTAAAAAAGCGTGTGCCCACCCTTCTTTTTTTACAGCGCTATGTAGAAATGGGGCTCCAGAATCTCCTCAGATTCTAGGAGGACACGTTTTCCTCTGAGTCACTGTTTTTGTTCTGCATCAGTGCCAGTTCATCTTCTACAGTCAGTCAACTTTGTTTCTTCACCCCCAAAGTATCTAATAGCATTAGACATTGGTTATTTATGTTTAGGTGGTCATAACTTTGGCGTTTCTTTTGAAGGTTGAATCTAAACATTGCTGTCCTTTTCTGTCATTACTTTAATAGTTCTATTTGTTGGCACTGGTGTTTCCTTTTCCTCCAAGTTTTTATTCTCAATGGAAATGGGCAGCCCAAGCAGAGTGTGCATTGTTTTTTTTCTCATAATTTCAGTATATTATATTTGTCTAGCTTTCATCTTGTTTTTCCATGTTCTTTTGCAGACGTGTTGTTATTAATGTGAATGAGAGGGAGTCGTGAACAGTGACTCTATTGTGGCTCATGTGTAAATGGGGTAGCCTGTGTTTTTGTTTCTTTACGTTGCATTTTTAATGTTATATTTCTTTTTTGTTTATATTTTAAAGAATTTAAAAATTAAAAAAACCCTCATACTGGAAATATGATTATTTGGCGCAGAAGGCCCTAACAATGATAGTTGGTGCAACAGAGAATCTTGTTTTTTCAGCCCTTCACTTACACAAGCCAGTACTGACAAACCTTTAATTTACGTTGCTAGCATGGAGGTAGAGCCGCAAGAACTGCTCTGTAATATTCTTTTAAGCAGTATTTTTTGTCCACCTATAATGAAAGGTGTCTGTTTTATATTGCTGCCCATTCATCATTCCTGGGACACCTGCTGCCTCAGTCAGTTACTTCTTAAATCTGTGTTAACCTTCTAATGTGATCCTGCTCTCCTTTCTTCCTTGCGCAAACCTATTATTCCGTAAACCAAGCTGTCCAACATGAGTCCAGTCACCTGTGAGCACACGGTCTAGGATTTTAACACCTACCGCTTACGCCTGCTGTTCCTTGGAGCAGTGGATTTTCACCACATCTTTATGAACAGAAGAGCAAGGTACCTAACTAACCTAACTATTCATTATGCGCTCATGGGTTTGCTTTATGTTTTCCTTCCCTGGCTTAGGACTGCACATTGTTCTCTAATTCATTTTGCAGTCAAGAATGGAACAATTAGCCACAAACTCTCAAGGTCTGGCAGATGATTAATCAAAAAAAAAAAAAAATTCACTCTGGCTGATAATGCTACTCTATGAATTATGAGCTGGCTGTAAGCCAGAGAATACTCCTATTGTCCCCTGCACGGCCCATCCTTCCTTGACTCAAGTGCACCAGAAATAGTAAGATTTTTTTCATCTAATAGAATTTTAACTGTTATGTTATTAAGGTTTTTAACTCTTTAGTGCAGTGTTTCTGAATCTCTTTTAGCCAGCTACAATGTAATCCTCAGGAAAAAAAATCCAGAGTTCCTTTGTATTTCAGTATAATTTGGCAGTTGAAGCGGGTAGTGGTAAATAAAGTTTAAAGCATTTAGGCAAACAGCTGCATTGCAAAATCTTATTATTATAATTAGAAATATTTTAATTAACAATGCTGGCCACAAAAAATTCCTTTGTAGGCCACTGGCAGTGATTGCGAATCAGTTCCCAACTGTGCTTTGGTATTGACACATACCAAAGTTTTTCAGAAGGGTATATTTATGTTACTTTTACTATTAGTACTCTTTTTTGTAGTGTTTTGATAGGCCACTGTCCTATGGCTTACCCTGGTCCGTAGCCAGTGGGCTGAGTAACACTTGAGTGATGGGGTTTTTTCGGTTGTAGAGTATTAGTGATTCCCAAAGAAGCTGAATGACATTAACAATTACCTGCTGCAGATGTTTTTATTTCTGGGGGAAAGAATCCCAGCTTTGCTTACTAAAGACAGTCTGGTTTGCTTACTAGTACGTATTATAAACCTCTACGCTGAACTTGGATTTGTCAGCTCAGATCTCTAAAAGTCTTTCTGAATGACAATGCAAATCTGTAGTTCTGCTAGCTCGAAACAAGTATGATTTCCATGATGAGCCTAGACAGAATTTTTTTTTTCTTTCCTGAAAAATGCTGTAATGAAACCCAAACTACATAAAACCTGTTTTCGTTCTGAGGAGGAACATTACCATGTCTGCTTCTAATAGTTACTTAGCTCTACTGGCACGCATATGCAATTGCTTTACAGCCATCAGCGAAAGGATTCCTAGAACAGTGCTCTACCCCCAGTATAGGGGTAAAAAAGCAGAGGCATTACACAGGGGCAAGAGACTGGGTCTGACTTCACTGCTTTTCAACTCTTTTTACTGGATGATTGCTGATCCCAAGATTTTAATTTTCAAATTATATCTTTAAAACATAAAAAT
Source organism: Chionis minor (assembly GCA_013398295.1). Lineage (NCBI taxonomy): Eukaryota > Metazoa > Chordata > Aves > Charadriiformes > Chionidae > Chionis > Chionis minor. Next base: position 1,447,730 of record VZSF01010886.1, read on the forward strand.
TGCTATTAGAGGCAAATGGAAAAATAACCAAGACAGACAGCAAATCTTTGGGGCACTAATAATTAGAGTTGTGGCTAATAGTTTTCATTGTTCTGAAATTTTCGTTAACATTTTATTTCATTTCTGATCAGCACATGGTGTTTAGCCCATTTCAGGACTGATTTGGTGGACTTTCAATACAGGATTCATAGCTTAGATGAGCACTCATTGTGAAGAGGTTCATGTAGGTCCCACTTAGTGTTTAAATTGACTTCCAACTCATACTGCACATTAACAATTGAAAGGATTAATTTAAAGGACTCAGTACTGACTACTGGGGGCGGGGGGGGGGGGGAAGTAGTCAAATTAAGTATAAATGAAAAGATGCTTTGTAGTAACTTGATTGGTCTTGGCATGGGCTTAGCTGTTGTTATCTGTAGCTAAGCTAGGGTAACTGATGATGGGGTTTTCCAAACATGACCTTTTTGTGCACATTTCTCAGCACCCAGAAGCAAATCCCATAAAGACGCAAGTTTGTCTGAAAAAATGACAAATGCCAGATTTTGAGCAGAATCTGTCCATCTGTGTAATCATATCTACGCTTGCCCTCATTACAATCAGAGCCAAGTACTTCAGTTTTTAATATCTCAAAATCTGAACAAGGCAGAGAAGCACTCTCATCTATAGAATAACCAAGGCATACAGAAAGTAAAGCGATAAAAATCCGTTTCCAGCTCCTAGCTGTCGTGTTGTGTGAACGTGCCCTAGCCCCCTTCTGGCAAAACCAGCCCAATCAGCCTTGGCCAGCATTTCTGACTGCTTAATATGTTTTTCCCCATTGTAGGTTAGGGAGTGGATCCTGTAACCACCTCGGAGGCTGTCCTACAAACAGCAATTGAGGGTGGTGTTACTGCTGCGTGTGGCTGATCTGAGGGTAAACATCGACCATGGCCTCAGCGCTAATCTGCATCTGTGGCTCTAGCCCTTGCTGTCCCACAGACCGAGCGGCGCGTGAGCTTGTCCTCCTACACTGTTCACGTGACAAGGCCAAGAGAAGGCTGTCAGCTGCAGTTGGAAGCAGTTTTCCTGTTTCTTGAAACTGCTGGTCTTGTGCCGTTTTAATGGGTCCAGCTAATACCCCAGTTTCAGCCAGCACCACGTGTTCAGAACAGAACTTCCCCTACCCCCTGGTTATGTGATAGTCCTCTGTGCTGTGTGTCCCTCCTCTGAGAGATGACTTTCCAATTGTTACCTAGACCAACGGGGTACTTCTTATTTCCTGAGCATGCTCCTTATTTTTCATTTTTTTGCTGCTGACAACATCTGTAAATAGGGAAACTTTTGGCACTGTCAGCTAATTGAAATTTCTGTGGGACGAAGTAGCCCCTGCTGACACTTCAATGTAACTGCTTTGCTTTCTGTTAGCAAGTTTTTATTGCGTAGATATCCTGGCTGTAATAAATACACTGCTTTTAGACAGAGCTTTAATTCACACTGCTTTAAGTGGGAATGAGTAATGTTGGTTGGTGCTGCTGCTTAGCAGTTTTTTGTGTTAATGATAATAATTTCCAATCAGGAAACATTTTTCTGCTGCATCGCTTATATTTTGCAAGTTCATTTCTCTCTCCCTTGCTATAGAACTTAGTCAGATACTTATTAAATGTGATCCCTTCCCCTCTGTCTGTCCTCCCATGAAATCCAGGCTTGTGCTTAGTAATAGTTGCTTCACGAGACCTAAAAATCAGTTTGGCAAGCCTCTCTTCCCTTTCTTCCTCATTTGAAAGCCTTTTATATTATTATTTATATAGAAGAACATAGTGATATTTATAATTAAGAAAAATATTTTCCATGCAGAAAGCCAGGCCCTGCCAGTGCTAAAAGAAGCGCTCTCTGGTATTTAGGAGGGAGTCCTGAAGGAAGGTCAGACCACGCTTTGTAACAAAAAAAAAAGAAACCAAGTATCTGAAAGATTCACAGCTGCCAAAGAGACCTTTGCCAAGTTGTTGAAGACTTTCTGAATTGGGATTGCTTATCACTTTGGGAAAGTTGCCCCCTGAACTTTTATATACTAGTGATACGTGTCCTTTATCTTTCTCCATCTTTGCTTACCCTTGTCCCATCACTTTCCTTAGCGGTAGGCTGCGGTGGGTCATTATGATTCACCACTGCAACTAGTGGCATTCTGTAATTGCTAACGAGGAAACTACTGGAGGAATACTAAAATAAAGTGTAAGAATTGCAGTGTTCTGGGCCAAGATGGTATCATGGGCTTATAAAGTTTGTATTGTGGTGAAAAACAACTAGCATAGGTAACAATAGCAGCAACCTTGCAACAGCACAAGCTTAGTATGTTCCAGCAAGCAGATTAATAACCCTCCAGTGGCCTTACCTATGCACTTGGGTCACTGGCAAATACTGTGCTACTGTATCTTTACTGCTATTTTAAATCATGTTACCTGGTTGCGTGATAACATGTGCTAAAGTTCCAGTGAAACAGATCTGAAGACTGTGATTTGCCATTGGTAACTGACTTGACCTTCAGAATAAAGAGCACACAGAGTGGCCATATTGTATTTATCCATCTGGACAGGAGAGCTGACAGTACAGAGCCTCTGACATCTGTAAGTGTCCCATCAAAATCTGCTTTGGCAATGCAGTTTTTTGAGTATAAATAAAGAATATATCTTTCTTTAAATCCAGGCTTTCTTTGTGCAGCACCAAGTGGAAAAATAGGCCTGATTGTTTTTCCATTTCTATTTTTTTAAACCTTCAGCAGTCACCTTTAAGAATCTGACCCTTATTCTTTCTGCTAGGCAGATAATTACCCACTCTCAATTGCTATCTCTAGAACCAGTTAATGAATGCTACATAATAAACAGAAGTAGGGCAGCTGGATGAGAACAATGCACAGGTGGGTAAGAAGACTTCATTTGGTCAGGAGATAATGAGCATGAGAACTTGTGGTTTGTCTAAATACCACCCTCATCTCCTCTTCAGATAGCTCCCGCATTGTTACTGTTCTTCCTCAATCAGTTTTTCTACTTGTTAAGTGGCAAGAGAAAGATTGGTTACAAAGGGAAGAGCCGTTTCCTCAGTGGAAAGAGATTCAAGCAGAAGAGGATTCTCACTCTCTCCCAGACCCATCCTAAATATGTTTACTTTCTTATGTGCTCTTGTGCACCTTCCCAGAGGAGGCTGATTCTGTAGGCAGAATAATCACTGCTTTGCTGTGCCCAGTTTTATTATCTCGCTGCAAGACTTACCCCTTCCTTCCTTAACAAAACTGCCAAATCTAACCTTTGGAGGTGAAGACAGGTTTGATTCTTGATATATCGGTTTATACGATGTTAGCGCTGAGAGAGAAAGCGACTGCCCTAGCCCTGCCACTGCTGGTCTCGCCATCTCCATTGAACAGCTGCATTTTCTAGCCAAGTTTTGCTGTGTACCTTAGTAATATGAATCTGGCACGATGAAGTTTAATGGCCAGTACACACACAAAAAAGGTAAGTGACACTGCTATCCAACTGAAGAATATCAATGCACAATACAAATAAGTATTTCCTTTGCCTGACAGCCTCTCCATAACTGCGGTTTCAGAGACATAGTGCATCTGTATTTTTTTAAGCCAGTGCTGGGTCATTATGAGATTGGTGTTGTGTAAAGTCATAGCAGTAGAGGCAAATGACTCAGTGGCAGGAACTATTGAAGATGAACGGAGAGCCAGGCAATATGTTCTTTCTATTCTGTGTTTTGTTAACCTGGATGACACACAAAAAGGAAATGGGGTCTGAAGGTTTCTGGCTTGTTAACCAAAGTATTAATCACTTAGAAATTGCAAAATTTAAGTTCGTAATGGGGTTTCTGATATTCTGAACATGACTTGCCTTTTTATAATGTCCTGTTTGAACTGGAACGAAAATTAAGGTAGAATTTCAGAAACTAAACTCCGCGACTTCCATTATGATCTGAGCACCTGTCTTCCTTAGACTCTCTTGAAAATTTCCACCTTAATCTTTCAAAGGCATGTTTAATACTCAAAATGGCAGAAATTATAGCCAGAACAGCTTCCAGCTAGAGATGTGGTAGGAACATTATGCACAACATTTGCTAATACAAGCACGTACAGGCCAGCAGTAGTTCCAGTATCTCTGCCAGAAAGCTAATAAGAACATATTTGGCCTTAAACTTTCCTCTGACTTGGGCAAGGGCATATTGAAATTCCAGTTGTCTCATGTCCACTAGCTGTAAAATGGAGGTATCAAAGCAACAGTGCTAGAATAAAGTGTGATTTTTTAAGGGTTTGCAGCGAGAGACTGAGACATGATAATTGAAGAACCCTGCCATGGGCTGTATTTGCATAGGCGTTGTTTTTCTTGAGTAAATGGGCTGGTTGTGCGTGCCAAGTGCTCGCCACACGTGTGATAGGCCAATGAGGAAGCACAGCTCTGTACCTTCCGTTCAGAGCATGTTTGGAGGGGGAAAACTTAATGCAAAGTGCTGTCTTTTCTGTAATAGTCCAGGGAAACATGGAGAAACGCTGTCACACCCAAACCCTTGAACCACAGTGAACCTGTCAAGGGTGCGCCTCCACCATTCTCATAGCCCTTGTTCATCCAAAACTAGAAGCCTTTTTTTCTGGCATAGCATCCTTTTGCCCTTGGCAAGTGATGGAATTAGAACGGGAGTTAATTTTATCTCACTAAGCATCTTGCAAAAGCATGTGTCTTTCCTGATAACTTTCCTGACTTGTGATCTGTCAGAGCTTGACCCGTGAAGATAGGGAGCCAAAATGAGAGGTGGTGTTCAAGAACTCCCAGAATGAGGAAAACTCGCTCTCCTGCTTTTGAGCTCTAACCCCCTTCCTTTCCCAGGCCCTCTGCTGATATATTGTAAGATGACCTTTAGAACCTGTCTTTTAACTCTGGCAAATCTCCACCAGGAGTCAGCATTGCCAGATTAAATGTTGCAGGACATATAATTACTCTGTAAAAATCAAAATACAGCATGCGGTGATGATCAGCTATTAAAGGCCTCCTTATAGTACGCCTGGTCTCTTGTGGAGCCTGTAGTGTATTATCCAGGCCCGTGCTATCTGGGAGACAAGAGGCACTTGGAAATGGGCGCCTGGAGTTCTTTCCCAACTGAAATGTCGGTCTCTTAAATTGCCAGAGCTTCTCCATGTTGCTGGGTGTGCTCCCAAGGCTGCTGCTAGAGCAAAGAGGAGAGAATGGCTGTTGCCCTTCTGCTATGAAGGGCATCGTCTTCTGCAGTTTAACAGCTGCACAAGGGAGAAAGCAGAAGTTTTGGTGATGCACCCTTACACGGCCAATGTTTCGGAGAGCCGACAGGCAGCCTAAAATAATATTGTCCGTTAGACCAATTGCAATAATACTGTAGCAGCTGGAAAGGTTTGTTTTCATTCTTGATACAGTATGCCCAAAAGATGCTTTCTGACAGCTTTACTGCCATATGACCCATGGCTGACAGGAGAGATGAGACTTTTTCATAAAACCTTCAGATTATAATGACTGGTTCTTTTAAAGAATTACATTTAGAAAGATGTAAATGTAAAGATTAGAAAGATTAAAATGTAGAACTACCCAACTTCATGCAGAAGCAACCTTGTCATCCTGTTAGTCTCCGTACCACATTGCTCGTTAGTTTTCTTGGTGAATGATTAAGTCATTGACAGCTTAGAGGAGCTCTTCAGGTCAGGGATGTTTTTTCATTTGCAGCATACTTAAATCTCTAGTAAGACTTCCATCCATTGCCATAAGACCAAGTAAAGTTTTCATGAGCAGAATGTAGAACTGTAGATGTGCCAGAGCAAAATGCTCTCTTCTGATGTGCCAGTCTCCCAGTCGGATGAAACTGCTCAGTAGGTTTCAGTTATCTGCTTTTTTGAATTAAAACTACAGGAATATCTAAATGGCACCGTTCAGTGCTGTGCAAAAATAGCTGTACGGCCGATTTTGGGTAGTGGCACAAGCGTAATTGTATTCAGATGTAATTGCATGTACTTTGGGGCAGTCAAAGGGTTTGAAAAGTTACCATTTTCAGCTATAGTTTGCTGCCCCTTAGCTGGATGTGGTTACTGGCGTGCTGGTGCACCTGTATGTACCTGACCTGTTTTGTCTGTCATTGAAACAGACAAGCCACCTCCCTAGTGCGGCAATCGTCACCTTCTCAAACGCAGCGTGTCACAGCATCTTTGGCTGTTTTCTTTATGTTCCAGCTGAAACCTTCCTCATAAGCGGGCTAGAGGTGCTATTTGTATTGTATGTATACGCATGTTTAGAGCTTGCCCGAATATTCATATGTGATACTGGCTTTTAAGGTCTGCATGGACTTAATTGGTTGGAGGCGTTCGAAGAGTTATAAACCTTGGATTTACAGAAATTGTTATTATGATGCTCTCCTCCATTGGTGTTTGATTTATATCTGCAAGAGTCATTCCCAGAAGGGATTCAACTAGATTTCTCTCCCAGATTTTTAATTTAATTGATGATTGTTTACACGAGTGTCCTTGCCAAAGCGGGATGATTTGGCAGTCCTCTGGAAGGTAAAGGTTAAGTATATTGATGTAATCTTTTCCCAAAGGAGCTGTTCTTTCTGTAGCAAAGCATCATCGTTTTTGTTCTTGTGTCTGCAACTTTGTTTACATGGGCTTAATTGAAATTTGTCTATACTGTACTGTAAGTGGGAGATGGCAGTTTCGTATAGTTCTTCCTTCCTGGAGCGCGGATTTTTTGGACTCTCAATTTGCTAATGAATCCTGAATTTCCCTGAGCAGTAATTCTTTGGAGCTTTTAATATGGTAAGTGCCGAAAATAAGGAGAATCTGTTCCACCATTATGCACACAGTTACTAGGAGCTATTCATAGCGATGGTAGGATCTTACACCCTTGTCTTCATGTGATTGGTACTGTACTTGGCTTACAAATAAGCCTATCTGAATTGTTAACTTACGAGCAATGTATATAAACCATATTTGTTTTAATGTAAGACACAAGCTTGTAGAAGTCTCAGCTTTGAAATTGTACATTCCTGGAACAATGTGAATATAAAACCAGAATCAGTAACTTTGTTTTCAGAAATCATAGGGGTTTTGTCATTTAATATTTTTTTTGGTAATGTTTTGTTTCCACGTACGCAATAAATTTGGGGGTTGGACCTGTAATTTTTGAGTAAGCTGTTTGTTGCCACTCAGGAATTGACCAGCAGTTGGAACACAGTGACTGAACTGTTCTTTCATCCGTTTTAGCATGGATGGGCCTTGCTCAGAACAGCAGGTCTGGATGGCTCATTGAGCTGCTGAACAGCCTCACAGCTCCTCCTGAACTGCATGCTGGCCCTGCCAGTAGGCTGGAGCCCCGAACACCCCAAAGAGATGATTTTGTAATTGCAAATGAAATTGGTGATATGAATCTATCCATTTCTTTTTCTAGTCACATCTTTTATTGGTTATTGTTTTTCCACTTTCTTTAAATTCATCCACGTTTTTTCTCAGACATGCTTTTTGCGATCCAGATCCAAAGCGATCCACAGAGCAGAGAATGACAGCTGTATTCTAGTTCTGCATAGCAATTTATCTCCCTTGTGTCTATTCTGCTGGTCTTAGTTGGAAAGAAGATGATAATGAAGCAGGTGCCCATCCCTGGGCTTCTAATCATATGCCTGCAGAATCAGATTCTGATCTGATGGTTCAGAGACGAAGTAGCTCCTGCTATAAAGTACAATTATAATGAAGATAAATCAGAAGTGAATGTGATCCTCATAAACTTAAATTAAGAATACCTTCCGCTGTTTCTGCTCCTAGCAAAATGCTTTTTCCTGATTTACCTCCCCAACATATGGACACAGTGTTAACAAATGAGGCTTCTTTTTGGGTATTTCTCATTCCTTCTCATCATGTCAAAGTTAGCGATAGATTTCCTGTTATTTTGTTTTCCTTTTCCCTCATTCCTGCAGGACTCAGTCTTAACTTAAGGGTCCATATAGACCTTTATGAAATTAATTTCAAATATTTGATGTCCCAAATATTTTGTGACTCTTAAGACTATGTTGTTGGAGATACTCTTGATAGTTAAAAAAGCCAAGACCCATCAGCCACAGGAATTTATGCCCGTTATGGAAAATCTAGCATGATTTCTTTGGTATGGCAATACCAAAAAGTCTGCTGGCATACCCAGCTAGAGTACTTATAACCATATAAAGGGAATGCCTTTTAGGAATTGGATTAAAACACAGACATAATATTTTCCATCAATTAGACGTTGAGAAATCCCAGACATAGTGCTGCAAGTGAAATTAGATACCTTGGGAAACCTATTCCAAATGGAAATCTAATATGTGGGATCCTGACTCAGTCACCACTCCTTCAGTTTTTTACCCTCCCAAAAATACATTTGGATACACTAGTAATGTAAATATAGTAACATTATACCCAGTAAATATGCACAGATTGGATCACACCAGCTGCACTAAATGCAGCCATAGACAAACTACAAACTTGCCTATAGGTATTTCAAAAACCTGCCAGTATGCAGATTTACCTATTTTCCTATGTTGCTGCAGATGTGCACTACTACTATTTGTGGAATCATTTCAGCAAACTGTGTATTATTTATAAATGGAAAATGACAGAGTTTATGGTGAGCCTTCTGTCACAGTTGTTTGGCATATGGGAATTATAAATAGGACTGGGTAATCATTGATGTGCTATGCTTTTGGCACTGTGGTCCTTTCTGTCCCAAGGAGAAGCCACAAGAGATAAATACATGAAGGTCCCTACTAGCTTTTTTGTGTGTAGAAATATTTTGTGTTCTGTTTCACTCCCCATTTAAGCTGCAAGCTAAAGGGAGGATTAACATCACCCTTTACATGCTCCCACAGCATGGCTCTTTTCAAAACAATTTGCCCCTAAGTGTTTTGGGCAGTTCTTCGTTCGGGTAGTAAAACTAGCACGTAATTATCAGTACGGCTTGCCAAATGCATTTGAGAGCCCTCCTCCAGAATATCCAGGTGAAGAACTGAACACCCAAAGTTTTAGGCCTGTGGTGCAGCTTGTTTTAGATGTAATCTGAAATAACTGCTTCTGAGCGCACAGTGAAGTCTTCTGCAAATCACATGCAAGAGGAAGTGGTTTCTGAACTGCATGGACAGCTTGCAGGCTTGGTTTGCAGTAAAACCAGGTACAAAACAGCCATCCAAAAGGTACCATATACTTTCTCCTGGCCTAGCAAAGGTGGGAAAGAATTATTAATGGTACGGAAGGAACCATTATTCTCTTTGATAACTCAAAGTGCAACGGTTTTGTTTTCCTAATTTTCACATTTAATTGATTCAATTTGAAAGCCATTCTGATTCTTTTTTGAACTTTTTAAACACGATCTGTGATCTAGATACATCCAGTTCTGCCTTTCCTTTGACTTATGCTGTTTTCAATGATAACTGGTTTCTTCATTTGAATTTAGTTGGCAGCTGTATTGATTGATGTTCTTGGTGGAATAGCATCCAGCTGTCTTCACTTAACAGGATTATAATGCAGGACAAACACTTTAGTCTGTGTCATCCATGTAAACAGTCTGCGGTTCCAAAGCTGCGTAAATTCATGAAGAAAATGCCGGTCGTCTTTTTTTGCTGTCCATACAATGTGGACAAAAGATGGCTCTGGGTTTTTTCCCCTAAATTGTTGCAATAAGGTAGTAGGGTGATATGCCAGTTAATACCTTAATGAAGTATACATCAATGTTGCCAAATAAACAGCTTTCGAGGTGGATGCATATCATTATTGTGGGAAATGTTTCTACTGGTATATTAGATAATAGGTGCAATTTGGATAAGGAACATGTAGTTCTGTTCGTCTCCACTCCCTGTGCATCCTTTGGGTGTGGGCATATAATAGTGAAATGCGTAGCTCAGCACGTTTTCAATTCACCTGGTTGACAAGAAGTTGCAAAGCAGCATACATTTTCTTTTGCTTTCCCTGTAGTTCTGGTGAAAAAACCCAATAAATTATCTTAAGTGGGTGCTTTTTTTTCCCCTCCCTCCTCCTCCATAAAAAGGCATGTTTTAGTGCTGTACTTATGGGTAGTGCACCTTTGTAACCTTGTAACTATGGAACCTTTTGCATGAAGCCGTTTTTGTAGATACAGAGAATAAAGGAAATTAACACCTTCCAGGTATGGGCATGGAAAAACGTTTCAGATACATAAACAGTGCTGTTAGCTGTGGAGCGGAATGCTTAGTTAGCAAGAGCCCACGTATCCATATTCTGACACCCCAGGATTTGAAAGACTGGACAGAGCGTAGGAGTTTAATCTGTAAGTTTTGGATTCCCAGAGGCGAAAGGCATCTTACTTTGTGATCATTTCCTGAGCTTCCACCAGGTCTGTGCCACTTCACAGCAGTTTCTGCTTTCCGTGCCCAGTGGCTGATCCAGACATTCCTAGGCGGACCCGATTTTTTTTTAGTCTCTAAAATGTTGTTTCCAGCACTTCTCTACAGGGAGGTCAGCTAGGCAAATGATCGCTAGAGCTTACAATTGTCTGTGATGAGTGAAAATGCACTCTAAATGGCTGTGTCTTTTTTAAAAACCACTTTAATGAAATATTCTCAAGCCAGGGAAACGCATATAGAGGAGGAGTGTAACAGCTTGCTTTTTATCACCAAAAACTGCAGTCTTCAAGACAGGATACCAGACATTGCTTTTGTTGAATGGGGATTTTTATCTTCCTATCCAATCACCCCCCACCACCAGACTTCAAAATTCTTGTTTCCCTGGTCAGAAGGCTGGTTCAGACGCTATACCTGTGGTTTCCCTTGTATTCTGGATCTTTTCACAGAACTTGGTTTCCATAGTAAATGCTTTTCAAAAAAGCTATGGTTCAATAAAAGCACTCTGTAGTCCTTCATTTTATAAAGGAGTGCTCTCATTAACTCACTGTTGAATGACTCTTACAACCGTGGGTCTATTTGAATTCTACTCCAAATGTTCCATTACAGGCCATCTGACACCTCATGAAAGACTTTATAAGCTCCACTGCAGAGTTTCTGATCTCAAGTCTTAGTCCTCAAACTATTTTATCATACTTATGTTTGAATAAAATATGCTAACTGAGACAGCAAATGGGGACCCATATTTAGCCACGCAGTCTAGAAACTGGGAGAAAGGATCAAGATATATTTACTGGTCAAAAAACTAGTGTTTTCCAAACTTTCTGGAATAATGTGATGTGAAGCTTTTGTTTTCTCTGCATTGCCTTTTTTAATTTTGAAAAGCTTGCTGTTCTGTCGAGACACCACCACGTTTGTTACCAGAATTAGAGAGGGGAAGATGCACGCACCGCACTGATTCAGGGAGACCTTCGTTCCTGTCTCCCCTAAACAGGAACCATTAGACAGGCAGCATTGGGATTGGTTTCACAGGTAAGGAGGAGAACGCCCCTAACTCAGTAATCCCAGTTTAGAAACGGTAACTCAGTTAGTGGGAGACCTGAAGAAATAAGGCACTGTCAGTGACAATCCTGGCCCTCGTTTGTGCATGTGCCTTTTGTGTAGTGATCCTGAACATTGCTTCTCTGCAAACCCCACGGCTACAAATGCAGCTCTCGGAGGAATGTAGCTGATGTGCACAAGTAGGAGTGCTGTGCAGGCAGCACGGGATCGTATCCTGCAGCACAATGTCCTACGTCTTGAAAACCCTCTGTACACCAGCAGTATTATCATGTTGCCTTTGCCAGCCCTTTCCTATTTCTGTATTTATCTTCGTGAGTTTGGAAAACAATTAGGTCTTTCTCTAGTGAGACCTTTCACCTTACTTAGCAGAGTAAGAAGTGTACAGGCATTAAACTGCTCATGCTGCCAGTGTCTTTTAAGTTTTCCAGCAACAAGCACATGAAATGTGGCAGAACATTTATCTCACAATTTTGGATGATTGTATCCTACTCAGTATCATGGTACATGAAATAATTACAAACTGAGACATTACCATAGTATTGGTAGGACCAACTAATGCCAAGCTGGTGCTTCGTTAGGTTGCCCTTCTATTTTCATGAGAAGATGAAAGCAAAAAGGAGCTGGATGGCTGGGTGTGAAATAACTTGGATCAGAACTGCAAATAGTGAAAACAAATATTTGAGCCCTTAAAGGAGAAACAAGCAACTTGAAAATTTTCACCTGATGTAAGACCTCTACAAACATAGTGATTTTTACCCTTGCTGTATGGTCGCCAATGTTCACAAAGTATTTTTGATACATCTCTAAAGTCATACCAGACCTGAGGATTTGTTTCAGCAGTACAAAACATATTCTGATTTTCTCCTGACACAGATAGCATCTTTTTCACTTAGGAAAATGACAGACCTGCCTACTGTGCCAGCTGAAACCCTGGTGTGAGCCCCAGCTGCTTCTGCCTCTTTCACACAGGAAGACCACTGATCCTGCATGGATTTTGGGGGCCAGATGAGAGATTTAGTTTTTGTGTCAGGGAATCTGGGGGTTTTTTTATAGGCTTTATGATTATTTTCTTTATCAATTTCATCATACAAAAAATCAGTGTATTTCTTTCTTCTTAATACTGTTAAATGTTTTGCAGGCTTAATTTAAGCATAATGATTGCTTGAAAACATTTGTTTTCTTACTTGGTTGACAAAACCAATGAAGCATTTATGTAGCAGTGTCTTGGCATGTTTTCAGTTCGGGATCACTAGACAACTAAAGAGGGAAGGGCTAGAATTTGTGAAGGCAAAAATAATGCACTTCATTTCCCCTTACGAAACTATGCGTATTGCTCTTTGCTGAGTGCCAGCCTGAAATGGAAGGAGGTCTAAGAATAAATGCTTTTGTCTAGCTTTGAATGCTGTATGGCAAGGCTAACCTGTATACGGATGAAACAAAAGAGAAGGCAAGATTAAGTAGAAAGAAGTGAAATGTCTAGGGCTTTGGAATGGTGTATCTTTCCAGGAACAGGTCAGTGCCCACCTGAAAGCTTGCTTTGGGTTGGGAGGATCTGGGGGGCTCCTTGGAGGCTGTTTCAAGGAGATCACGCCTTCTAAACAAAGCGGCTTGCAGCCCTGAGGAGCACAAGGTGCTCAGTCCCCACGAGCGGTTACGCCTCCCTTCTCCTCAGAGATCTGTAGGACTTTCTAGAGGCTAGTTCATACATGTAATTTCTCTCCTTTTCCCAGGAGAATTCAAGACTCTGACTCTGTAAGCATGCCAAGATACTAAGGACCCAGAATTACCTCCCTTTCCCCCGCCTTGTATTGTAGAAAAACACCTGGTTCCAAAATCAAAGTTACTGTCACTTAATACTAACAGCGAGCTTTGGGGACCCTTGCTATTGATCTGCCGCATACTGCAGAACGTTAGCAGGCTGTCTTTACCACAGGCACTGGTACATTCCTGACTTTGAGGGCAAACGTATGGTTTTTGGAAATGGCTCTTCTGTCCTGTGCACTGGTGAACGTTCCTGCTTGATTTTGAGTACAGAGCTTTTGAGGTTCTGTAAGCGCCAGCTTCCATTTGCTGCTTGTCTCCTGGTTTCAATACGGGATGGAAATACAGCAGATGTATCGTGGACGCTGAGGAGAGTCAAGGAGGTGTCGCAGAGGATGCTGTATTTTCTCATTCAGAGCGGCCCATTGGTTCCAGCAGGGCTGCTCAGCTGTGCGCAGGAGGCAAGGTTTGCCCTGCTACACGCGGCGTATCTTACCTGGAGCTGTCAGGCAGCTTTTTGTGGGTTGTGAAATTGTAATAGGCTTGTTGAACAGATGTCAAGTATAACAGCTCTGATGATGTACTTTAACTGAAAATACAAATCAATTTCAGTTGTTCATGCTAGAGAGCAGATGAGTTACTCTATTAAGATAGAAAAAATACTATTTTGGGGAAGCAGTTTCCAGTCAGTTAAAAAAAAAAAAAACAAACCTCTTTGTCTTTCAGCTAAAAATTAATAGAATGATTAAAAGCTGCAGATGCCTTTTTAAGTTATTGGACGTTAAAAAACAAAAACAAAACAACAACCTTTAATGAAATTCAAGTGTGTCTGTTCGTTGGAGCTTGTAAACTACATGCTTGCAATAGATTTGCTTTGGAGTCAAGAAGTTTGTGTATTAATAACCGAGGTATGTGTTAGAACCTGACTACAGATGTGCACTGAAGAACAGCTGCTATGTGCTAGAGGTAACCTCCCCAGCTATAGCAGCCTTAAAGTAAAGATTAACGATGTCTTAAATTAGCCTTGATTCTATTAGAAATGTCCCTCATATTTCATGCTCTGGAAAGGGATATGGGGAAAGAATGTCATAATGTTTCTCTGTTCTTTGACAAGCCTTTCAGTAGCCCTGTCAAAGATCCTTTAAAATTGAATTGAAATAATCAGAAATGATGTGCCTATGTGAAAAATGCTTGGTGGATTCTGTTCTGTAAGATGGGTGTATGCTAATGAGTTTTAAATTATGAGTTTAAAATTATTCTTATCAAGCAAGTGGTAGTAGCTCAGATTAATTTACTAAGATAGAAAATGAGAAGGTTTCTAAATCCTTTACCTGTTTCGCTTCCTAAATAGGATAAAAAAATGCTGTCTCGAGCTAAGTTAATACAAATGCAGGTTATAAACCCAAGGTTTTTATGAAGCAATAGATCATTCCCTATAGGTGGTCTGCCCTATATGCCCTGCTTTGTAATCAAATTCATCGGCTTAGAATACTGCTCTCCCCCCTTTAAAGTAAAAGATGGTACTGTGCAGGTGTTCTCCTCTGAACTTGGTGACTATTAGTGAAACAATGCTCTCAAATAATTATCTTCCTTTGTGAGTGATTCATCTTCTTATTTTGCTTCTACTAAACTCTAATATCCTTCAACAGTGTCACTTTATCATGTCTGATAATCAGAATTATGCAAGGGAATTATCTGTATGGATTTCACGCCCAGGAACTGTATCATCGTGTATTTATCACTCTAAGTAGGTATGTGGTGTTTTGTTTGTTTGAAGTACAATAGTTGAGGCTGTATTGACTTCTGAAAATAGATCATTAAAGTTTATGTTATCCTTCAAGTTAAAGCCTTAAAAGCCATAATCAGCTGCCATTTATTTTTCACTAACAGCATCAGAAGTAATGAATTTTCTTTGATAATTATAAGAATGTAACGGTGCCGTGGGGGAGGACATCTGGAGTGAAGGCTGCTGGAGCGACTCTTAGTTTCATGAGAACAATAGCATTTGATCTGTAAAAATCAGTTTGCCAGCTACCGTCAGAATACCAAGAAGTGAGAAATGGGACAAATTAGCAGCAATCTACTACTACGTGATCAGAGGGTATGTTAGATTTGCCAGGATTTCTGTTCTGGAGCTCAGTATTAGTCTGAGGAGGAACTGCAGCAAATGCGATCTGCACAGTATTTAAGACCTGTCTGTTAAATACTGCACTGGAAAAGAGGGAGCCAGACAGGCTTAGAAGCTCGTGTAAGCTGTGGCTTGAAGACTAATTCTGGAGAGAGGCCTAACATGGAACTTTAATTGTCTTAGAAAGCACGTGTGGTTCTAAGCTTGTGTTTCACATTGAGATGTAGGAAACATGCCAGATCTTAAAATTTTTCTCATAATAACACAAATATTTGCCAGTGCAAAGCTCTATAAATAATGTATATGCTCACAGGAGCGGGAAATATGCTACTGATCAGACAATGTCAACTTAGATGAATCCTGTCCTGAAAGCTGTGCTTTAAATGTGAGCAATAAAACCACTATTGACATGTGGCACTACTGACTGAAATGTCAATAGTTATAAAAAGAGTATTTCATAACGCAGAATCATTGCTTGGTTTGCTTGACTGGACAGATGCTTCTATTTTCCATGAAGGAAAAATAATTTCCATATTAGTTCTCTGAATGCCCAGCACAGCTTATTTGTCCCACTAAAGCTCACATTCTTAATCATGATCTTGAAAATACCGAAAATTTGCTTGCTGGTCCAGTATAGTGTAAAGAGGGGGTTTTGACACCGTGTGTGACCTGAAACGATGTAAATGTTGGCACGCTTACAGTTTGCTCAATCTGGGAGGGGGTGCGGGGCAAATTTGATACATGAAGCATCCTTATCCTCACCCCCCAGCTCCATACGGGAGACGGCTTCGACTTTTCTCTGGCAACTATAACTTAGGCACGGTTTCCAGCAAATACAGGCAGAAGGGACAATTATGTTTGGCTGTCTGTAGACTATTATATTCCTCTGGTTGTTCTTAAGCATAGTTGAAGCATTCTGTTTGTCAACAGATGAGACATGTGCCATAAGCAAAGAGAAAATAAAAGAGGCTAAAGTGCTATTAACGCCCTAGGCAGGTGGTGTGGCAGAGGATCCACTTGGATATGCCCATATCATCTTGGCTGTTGAACCATCCTCAGGAAAAGGTCAGAAAACACTAGGTTCCTTCCTGATGCTGCATCTGGCCAGATGCATTTGTGAGGAAGATTCTGAGAAAGAAATCTGTGTCGCTTCATCTCGCGCTGCTCACTAGTACCCTTTCTCCCACCTTGGCCATCCCTGGAGATTCAAAAGAGGGCAGATAGAAAAACCCAAGGATTAAACAATCAGAATGCTGGCATTTGATCGATGTGCCTCAGGAAAAAAAAAAAAACCAGCTATTACTTCTCCCTGATATGTAACTGGCTAAAGACCTGAAGCCATTGGTCAGGTCAGTCATAAATTTGCTGGGGTAAGCAAGGAAGCTTGGAGCATCCTTATTAGTTCTTGTTTTCCTTTCCTGTGGGAATGCATGAAAGCAGGGCATCCCTGTGAGCGTCGCAATTCTTCTGCAAATGAATTTGTGTGCTAAATTTTGGGAACTGGACCCAGTGCTTTGTGAAACTCAGTTGTTGCCCAGAAAACTGACTCAAAAGGGTACAGGCCAGTGGCTTTTTAGAAAAGTAAGAATTTTTCCAATACTACTAAGGTATTTTTGGGGAAGGGACCAAAGCGCTTACACAGTTCTGTCTGCTCTCAGCAGGCCTCCAGAAGGGCCCAGCACCCGGACAGCTGAGAGCCAGTGGCTCTGCGCCCAGGCGTTGTTTCGTTTGTCACTGGCAGGAGGTTCAGTCGTTAGCTGAGCAACTTCATAAGGGCTGTTTCCGTGCTACTGAAGCCCAAACAACAAGCTGATAAGGAGCAAAAGGACTTTTGAAGATTCCAAAATATGTTGAAGGTGTTTCACTACAACCAACACAATTGTCTTTGAGTTAGGTTTTACAGGGAAAGGCAGTTCTTTGGGGAGACTGTGTATGCCAAAAAATGATTATATGAATGATGGTCCTTAAATAAGGATCCTAACGATTAGTTCTTTGGGAATAATCAGTATCTTGCTGTTCTTTGCATTACTGACCATCTTCTCAACATTAAGTTTTACACCGTCCATTGACTTTTCCCCGCCAAAAAGAGTATTCTGAACAATACACAGCTGCAGGTTTTGGTAAGCAACACTGGCCAAAAATTGCCAGGTAAGATTGTGCATGGAAAAGAGCACACTAACAGCTTTCAAACAATTCCTGCTTTTCGGCAGCATTAACGTCAGGACATCGTAGAAAGATTTGATAATGTGATCTAAGGCAACTTCAAAACTGTGTAGATTAGAATCTCTCTGAGATCAAACAGGGACTCGGCAGTGGCAGCGTGATCAGTAATCCAATACTAGGCGCATCATAACCCCATTTTAGGTGTAGAGAAAAGAGGAATGCTACTAAGTCTGGTCTGATCTATTTCTTGATAACCTTGTAATCTTTTCATGGACCCGCTTGCAGTTGGTGGCAGATGATTAATTGGCCATAATCTCATCTTTCTAATCACTTCAATTGCAAAGTGTACTGCTGTTACCTTACACTTGGAAAAGCAGCAAATATTACATCCTTTCAAGGGATTTCAAGGTCAGAGGAAACTGGGTGACAATCCAGTTGACTAGATCTTTAAATCTTTTACTGCCAACGGCATACCTAGCTGATGGTAATGACTTTGGACTTACCTTTCATCCAGATGAACCCCAAAACATTTTGTCAACTTGTACTTCATCTCACCAGGTGCAGAACCGTAGCAGCCGTTTGGTAAAGCACAGAAACCAGTTCAACCATTGTGGATAGCAATGTACTTAACTGGAAGCTGTTGGGTAGTTTATAAAATGGCTTGATTAAGACGTATAGCTGCAGGCCCACGCTGCACAAAAGCACACCTCCTCAGCAAGAATTTAGGAAGGTATTTTGTCTGAAGCAAAATGGTATGATTGCAGGGTCAGCATAGTAGCAGTTTTAAATAGATGAAAAAGAGGCAACTTAATGAGGACGACCTCCGTTAGATTCATCTTCGACAGTGTGCTACTTGGAGGGCTAGAAATAAATGAAGATTAAAATACCACTGAATCTAGAGGGGGAAATGTGTTAAGGAATAATAAGTTTCTTTTTGTGGGTGTTGCATATACCAATTAGAAGCCCCTTAAAAGTGATTGTCAATCGGGTGGACAGAATTGTGATTTGTATTTTAGAGATTATTTAGAGCTGCAGTCTTCCTGCACTTTGTTTTGGATGTATTTGATAAACAAGGCTATTGTGACTGCTGCACCTGCGTGGTTTCATGTCTGATTATTGTTGTGTAAGAAGCCAAAAAGGCAACAGCGCAGCTTTCTGATGCTTGGAACTTCTTGTGCTTTTTAAACTCTCGTTGCATCTAGAGCTGCGGCCCTACTATGAGCTGGGAGCTGAACACCTCACCTGATGTTAGGACATGTGGTTGGGTTGCAGTTGGAAAAAGGCTTGGCTTTTGGTATCGCCTGCTTTTTCCTGTTTACCGGGTAGCTTCTTTCACCTTCTCTGGGCAGGGTTTAACTCCTCAAAGGAACTATTTAAATGTTGATAAGAAATGAATTTTCTGTGTTTGAAGTACTGAAAAATGCTGGAACCTTTCTAAATGTTACTGCTATCTATTTGAATCAATATAAGGTTTACTAAACGTTTTAAAGAACTTCTTTCATTAAAAGCATATGAAAACTTCAGAAAAACAATTAAAAATGTGCATTACGTAAATTTATACCGACAGTGTAAGCCTTTTTTTTTTTTTAAGCAAAAACATACATGGAAAATGTAGCTCTGGGTTGTTTTAACAAAGTGAAGAAGCTGTCTCTGCTAAAACTGAAAATATGGAGGCTCTGGATGATTTATTGAAATGGGCTTATATTGTGTTACTTTTCTAGTAAGTAAAGTTTTCAATGCAGCGTGCAGTCCTTCCCCTGCAAGAGGATTTACATGCAGTTGGGTGTGTGACAGCAACAGAGCAGTGGGTAAATGCCCTATCTTGTAGTGGTTTGGGGACTTCAGCTGCGTAACAACTGTGTGGTTGTACCTCCTTCAGCCAGGGCGTAATTACATGACACATTTTCTTCTTTTAAGAGCATTTTTTCCTCTCAGAATTCTTCCTGAATTAAGCCTAACCACGCAGCTTCGCTTAGGCAAGAACGCAAATGTGACCCGACAGTCTGCAGAAATGCTCTCCACTCGTATCCCCAGTTAGGACAACATAAACATCCTTCTTTAATCAGTTGCATTTAAACTACTTCTGTTTGGGTATGTCTCTGAACAAGTAGTTAGGAGCGGTTATTGGTTCATCTTGGAAGCCGAATTTATTACTTTGCTCAGCAGGTTTAAAAAGAGGTGGCTTTTCAGTGTTTTCCGTCATGTGCTTAGCATACTCAATGAAATACTGGTTCCCCGATTACTAGTGCTAATAGCCACCATAGGTGTTTTCCCTTTTTCTTTTAGCAATTTAACACTTTTTTTTTTTTTTCTTCCCCCACCCTCCTTTACCCCCGGCGGAGGTTGAAAAGGTTGCTAGAAACAGTTGTTTCCCTCCGAGTGTTGCGGAGGCTTGTGGTTAGGCTTAACAAGTTGAACAGCTTTTGTAGCGATACGACACAGAGCGATACCTGGGAAGGGTACAGGATGCGTTAACGTCTCTCAGACCAGCTCTCTGCCATTTGTGGCTCCTGGATGTTCAGCGCGGTTGGCGTTTGGGTTTGGCCGAGGCAGACCCTGGGCGCTCGCGCCTTCCCTGGGCTGCCTCGGGACCGGCACGACAGAGGCGGCAGCGGCACAACTGCCCTGGCTGCTTTTTAGCTGTCGCCAAAGGGCAGGAGCGCATGTGGCGTGCCGTTGGTCGCCCCCGCAGGGCTAGCTGTTCCCCCCTGTGTTGCCTCTAGGAAGACCGTGTCGGCCGGCGGGCCGGGGCCGGGCACTGTGCCCCGCTGGCAGCAGGGGAGCCCAGGCAGCTCGCGGCCCACTCCCCGCCAGCGCCGAACGCGAAACGCAAATGTCCGTTTTGCTAAAATATGGCCCCGTTCTGGAGCCGCTGACAGGCCGCAGGGCGGTTGTGGAACCAGCCACCTTTGGGGGGCGCGGGCATGGCCCCCGCAAAGGGACCACCGGCTGGTGGCCTGGGAGCAGGCCCGGCCCTCCCCTGGCACCCGCCGCTGCCCCTTCTGAAGAAAAGGCGGCGCCAAGGATGAACCATGCTGTGGTCAGGGGCTACTTTGCAGGCCGCTAATTAGTCTGGGCCATTAATACATAGATTTGACACCTTCTGGAGGTCTTCCGATGCAGAAATCGAGGAAAGAATTGCGTGTAACCTGAGGTGTCGTTTCTCACTCCTGTGAAGAGTATGCAGGCTCGAGGTGTTCCACAGGTATTTATCAAACGCACAGTAGGGCTTCTGGAAAATAGGAAGCGCTCACATAAGTCCAAGTAAACCCTGCTGTACAAAGCAGCGAGAGCAATTGCGCCTCAAGTGAACTGTAATCCTGAGCTAAGTGGTATTAGACTGGCACATTGTCTTTGCGTTGTCAGTGATACGGTGTCTGAACCCGCGTGGGACTTTCAGTACTGTGATAGTTTGGTAAATCAGGAGGAAAAGGATTTTGAATTGGGTTTTTGTAATGAGGTCAAACCAAGACAGAAACCTAAAGTTCAAGTGGATGTGTTGGTACATCCAGAAGTCAGTTAGCAGATGGCTTTAGATGGGATATTGGTTACAAATAATAGACTATTTAAAGTATGCTCTTCTCACTTAATACGCCTGATGACCAATCTTCTCTAATTTTATGGAGCAACCGTTCGAAGGCATTTATTTATAAGAATGCAAAATCTGTGTCGCCTGCTTATTATTGAAGCCGTTTAGCACATCAGATGTCATTCCAGATTACCAGTTGCATTTCAGTTGGACTGGAAACAAATACAGATCAGTAATAATGTAATGCTGTGTACCTTAAGGTTAAATGTCTGACGAGACAACTAGCGCTAATGGACTGTGACATTTTTCAAGCCATAGGTCTGACATTACTTGCTGTGTCAGAGTGAAATGTTTGTAATGATCTAACTCCACATTACAATATATTAAGGCATCATTCTTTTCTCCTGCGTCTGCTGCAGGTTTTCTGACTGCATCTAAATTCCACCGCGGCAGCAGCTGACCCGGGTGGAAAAGCAGCATTTTCCAAGTTCTGGGGAGCTCTGACGGGCACCGTTAGTAGTATTTGATTCAGGCCAGGATGTCCTGTAAGGTTTCTGTATGTCACAACTTTAAAACGTGTGCTGCGGATAAAACTCCATGAACACAACCCCATCTGTCCCGACACCATCTGGGACCAGATCTGCCACCGTGACTTTTCTGCGCAGTATCTCACTAAGCATGTAGTGCTGTGGGTAGCGATGGCTTCATGTCGGTGAGGATGGCAAACCCAGATCAAAAACTTTGTGCCAAAGATACCTGCTAAATTTACAGTACTGCAGCAGATTGGCTCTTGGAAATTTTATATTTTTTTTTAATAAGGAAGATTTAAAACAATGTTTTGCTTTAATAGAGCTTGAATGACTAGACTGATAAATGGTAAGTACACCTGAATGGCTTCTAATCATGTTTAAATAATATACTGTATTAAGAACTCATTAAAGAAATAGGTAAGAAATAACCATTAGGGGCCATTTAATAACAGATTGTTTCAGTGTCCTCATCGCATAAAGGCTCTTTCTAAATACAGGGGTTTGTTTCAGATATTAAGATGCTTCCTCTGGCTTCTGCTTTATCTATTTTCCCGTGTCTTATTTTCAAAATCCTTATACTTCTGATTAATTTACTATGAAATGTAAATTCTGTAAAATTCTGTAAATTCTGGCCCCTGTTAAATGGCTCGTAATGCATCAGTGCTTTTCTGCAGTTTTATATTTGGTGACACTTTCTTCCAGTGACTAAGATAGGAATTGGAAAAAAATACTGGTTTTGTTAACGCAATTTTCACCAAAGTGTGGGCGGTTTTTTCATAGGGTGGACTTTTTTTCTGCGTTCGGTCTTGCGCTGTCCCCCTCGTAGCATGGATGAGCGTGTAGCAATGATGCGAAACTTCGTGTGGCAGACTGACAGGCTGGTGACAGCGGATGCTGTGGAGTACGAGAGAGTCGCTCCGGCGGTGGTATAATGCTTCGTACGTTCCAAGTAAATCCTAAGAGAATACGAACCCGTCACCAGACAGATTTAAAATGTAAATGCTGTTCTGCTTGATCGTGAAGTCAATGACTATTAAGCGTGTAGTCGTGTTATGCCAAGATGTAGCATCAATACGGTTATTTTTTTTACTTAAAGCAACACTTCGAAATCCCTCAGGGGCGGGGGGAAGGTGAACTTAGCGGAGGAGAAGCAGCGAAGCCGCCTGACGGTGCTGGCGGGGGGGTTCAGCGGCGATGATCGTTATCGCCCGCTCCGTTACGCCGGTGGCTGCCGGCCCCGGCCCCGCAGCCCGGCCCCTCCCTCCCCGTCCCTCCATTCAGCCGGGCCCGCGGCGCTGCCCGCACCGCCCGTCCCGCCCGGGCCCGTGTGTCCCCCCCGTC
>VZSF01010886.1:1470754-1557227 GCA_013398295.1 Chionis minor
GGGGAGCCCGGCCCGGGAGCGGCGGGGCCGGCTGGAGCGGCGGCGCTCAGTGGCCTCGCCTCTCTCGCCGCCGCGGGGCCGCCGCGCTCTCTGCCCCCCGGCGGCCTGCGGGGAGCCCCGGGGACGGCGCCGCCGCTGCGGGGACCCGGCCGGGCGGCCCCGCGAGCCCGGGGCAGGTTTTTAGGGGCGTCGGGGCGGCTCAGCCCTTTGCCGTGAGCGCCGGGCAGCGGCCGGGACCGCCGCCGCGTTTCGGTGCGGGCGCGGAGCGGAGCGGTACCGCGGCGGAGCTGCTGCGCTTTACGCGGTGGCGCACAAGTTAGAGGCTGAGCGGCAGCTTGTCCGCGGCTTTCCCGAGGGGAGACGGGGGGGGGGGGGGGGGGGGGGGGGGGGTCGGTAGCGCGGCTGGAGCCGCCCGGAGCGGAGCGGAGCGCTCCGATCCCTCTGCCCACCTTCGCGGAAAATACGCGCGGTAAAATCTGTCTCTGGCAAAGGCGAAAAGAACGTGGCAGCGCCCTGTGGGTAGCCGATGGGGCTGAAACGGCGTCTGAAGGGATAGCTGCTCCTTTCTGAAAGGCTTTGGAATAAAGGGAAAATCAGAGCTATGCAGTGATTTAATGTTTTTTAAACCTGAAGTTTTTCTCTGCTGGCCGATGCGAGTCCTTAATGAGGGGCAGTGTCAGACTGAGGGGAGTCAAACGAAGTTTCTGATGAGAAATCAAAAGTTTAGAGGTATGTTTTCAGTCTGCCCTGTTTCCTAGTAAAATGAGGTCCGTAGAAGAACTTTGCGTTGTGGCATTTTAAAAGTCATAGTTGTTTTTTTAAATAAAAAAAAATTAAAACCAGAAACCATCTTATTTAAATGCAATATTCTTTTATAGTAAAGAGTATCACTGTTAACATTTGAATTTAATGCCCCCACTAAAATACTAAATCTGTACTCTGTAGAACTCTTTTGTGGATTTTGCAGGTAAAGTTTCTCTTTAAAAAAAATAAAATAGTTACTTGGGAAAAGAAGACCGAATCCTACTTCAGCTAGAGACTATTTCCCTTTTTTTTCCCACTTTGCAGGAGCAGTAGGTAATGGGCACCAATAGCAGCACAGTGTTAGAGGCACAGCAATTTTCAATTACTAGGCTTCTTTCTTCTTGGAGAAAAGCCTATGCGAATAAAAAGAAAAGCACTATATTCATTAATCATTAGCCATGCTGAATGTATTTGGCAAGAAAATGTAATTGGGTTGATTCAAATAGTTGCATCTGTAACAAAAGGAAATGCATTTTTTTAAGTGCAAAACTACATGGATATTTTAGCAGTCCCTTAGAATTCTACATATTCTGACAAGAGTTTTTCAGCATATCCCTTACAAGCCTGTTACAACCATGAAATCAAATACACAAATTTTTTTTAAAAAGAAGGAAAGTACACTAATTAAAAAAAATTGGAAGGTGTATTTGCCATATATGCTTCTGCATAGAGACTTAAGGTGAGTTGTAAAAAAAGCAAGCAGATGATTTTCAGCAACTCAACTTTGAATTTTTTTTTTTTTAAACTCTCTTGGGAGTTTCATTTAAATGAATTTCCACACTGACGTAAAATCTTGGCAGAGCCCAGCTTTGGGGTTTTAAAGTGTAATTCCTAATGGCTTTATTATGAAAATACTTAGGTCTTTGTACTTTTTACAGAATAATTCTATGCTATATTTCACTCATGTTTCACACTATTTAGTTTTCTAGTGTATTGAAAAGCTTTCTTGGTTTCTGTCCTTTCTCTAATGTGCTGGATGGCAATGTGTTCAGCTGCAGGCAATGTGTTGTTGTTTGTCTTAAAGTGACCTCTGACTGCCATGAAATAATAGATCTGCAATCCAATATTGTGGTTGGCGAGAGGTAGACCAGTAGCATAGGGAATGCGGTTTTATATAAGCTTGAAGGTACAAGGGAAAAATGTGAAATGTGTAGGTGAACCAAATATTTCATTTATTCTCAGTGCTATAATGGCATCTTTTGGCGCTTCTGATCTTTTACAGTTCTGAAGTTAAAGTGTAGGAAATTGTGGTCTGCAGGAGAATATGGGATGTTACAGTTTTCCCTACTGGATTATTTTTTTTTATTTTTAAGTGAAAAAGAAGAGTGTTAATCTCTTTCCTGCTGCTGTTCAGGTAGCCCAAATTGATACCGTGTGAAATGTGAATACCTAGTTGTCGTATCTTTCGTGCAACATAACGCTCTGGCAAACGTGCTTTCTTTCAATTTGGAAAGTCCTCAGACTTCCAGACTATGTACAGGTTTGAATGAGTAAAGATTTTGGCCAGCTGTCAGCACATTGATAGCTGCCCTAGTGTGCTTAAAGAACTGGAAAACAGACTAGTCCAATGAAGAGGCTGGCCATGTCCTCAAGACCGGCTGTGTGGCAAGAGGTGTAACTTTCTGGTTTAAAGCAGAGAGGAAAGAGGATTTTTTCCCATTTCTGAGAAAACAGGCAGTGGTGAAGCACCAAAGTTCATAGTGACTGAGTAAGTATTTTGTAGATTGATGGGCTTTTAAAAATTATTCCTCAACTCTGGCGAGTCTGCGTAGAGGATTCAGGAAGGCTTGTATTCGCATCCTTAGGTTATAATATATGCAGACCAGTTAACCGGCTGAGAGCTTTAAGGGAGAGTGCAACTGTACATGCTCGCCAGTAAAAGTTTCCAAATAAATCGGGTAGTTTCACCAGCAGATTCGTTGGTACAGATCTTATTCCTGCGAGAGCCTTCACTGGCAGAAGCTTCAAGGTTGACTTCAAGGAGAATAGCAGTAAGTGCTGTGAACTGGTGAGCAAATAGTCTGCACTGGAGTTCCAGAAAGGGATTCAGTTGTCATGCCAATACATAACTGGAGGTGAGCCCAAGACAGGGGGAGCTAGATGCCTACATTCAAGAGTGGTATTTTACCATTTTTTGGTACCTGCTTGGTAGAGGCACAGGAATGTATCAGGCCTGGTGTTGTTGAGAGCCGAAGTACTTGTCCTGTACTATCATCAGACCCAGACAGAAGGGTTCAATCTACTCATGAGTTTATGATGAAAATGACCATAGCGGTAGTTTTACTGTCCTTCATGTGGGCATTTCTAAACAGAGATTGATGGGAAAGGATATGTAAATTTCGTAAGTTTTTTCAACCTGGGTGTATTTACTGTTAAGGTAGAATTTGAGCTACTAATCCTGACTTTTCCCATGTGGACATCAACAAAGTTGAATGTGTTGCTGTTTTGTGGAGGATAGACCAGATGAGGAGACTCAGTTGTTACTTGGTTTTAAGGGAAATTGTTTCGCTCTGGGGGAGTCTGTGCTTGGATTGTTGCAAGTATAACTAGTTTTCTGACTGACGCAGTCTCTGAATGAAAGCCCGGGCATTTAAAAACGTCTGTTTAAGGAAATAGACTGTTGGTTTCCTGATTAGCGCACATGATTTTTGGATCTCACTGTATTTTTTCTGACGACCCTCGCTGCGGTTGGGCAGATAAGCAGGATTTCCCCTTGCTGCCTGGCTGTAGCGCTGGAGGGAGCGTTCTTTACTTGCAGCGACGTCCACGCTCCATGCTCAGCAGAGCCAGCTTGCTCGGAGGCCGACCGGCCGGGGATTTATGCCGTACTGCTTACTGTGGGTGAGCTTTTCTGGGTCTGTCAAGCCTGACCTTTTGACGTGGTTTTTGTCATGTATCTTGGCATCAACCTGCCA
The DNA here is from genome assembly GCA_013398295.1 of Chionis minor. NCBI lineage: Eukaryota > Metazoa > Chordata > Aves > Charadriiformes > Chionidae > Chionis > Chionis minor. Next base: position 1,474,474 of record VZSF01010886.1, read on the forward strand.
GCACGGTGGTAATTACTCTGTGTTTTTCACTGGTAAACAACTGCCTATAGAAAAATATCTTGTTTTTAAAAAAAAAAAAAATTGCTTTACAAAGTGAAGTATGTTTAAATTTGCCTTCACTGTGGTACTATTGAAAGTTAAAGCCAATTTAGCAAATACCCTGGTACAGAACTTGTGTTGACTAAATATTAACAGAATCTGGCCTTTGGAATTGCTAGTTGAGAGGCTGGGTTTTTGCTGATTTAATTTCATACGACTGATCTGAATGACTTACTTGTACCCAAGACATTTGTTGCATCACATTCACAGGATAAGATTGGTTTGAGGCTTATTGCTGAAATGTACTTTTCAGGCCCTTTGAAAGACTCTCAAGACTTGCAAGTAAAAGAAGAGGAAATCTGTCTTTATGTCTCACTCTGCGATTATCAAAGGCAGTTGCATGCTCTGTACAAGTCTCGGTTGGGGACACTCCTTTCAAGTATGGAGAATCTGTACGTCCTGTTTAAGTCAGCGAAAACTGGGTGCTGAACATCTCACTAGATCAAACTCTTTAAACTTATGTACAGCTCTTGCCTAGCTAAAATGGTGAGCTGGCTGGCAACACAATCTTAAAAATAATTCTTCTAGGATAATTCTGAATAATTGGGGCAAAACCTGATCTGTGGACACCACACAAGGACTTCTGTACCCGTTTTTTAAACAAAGTTCTTGAAGGGATGAGGCTGTAGAGGTGGGAGTTAAGCGCTGCTGGTGGTTGGGGCGTGGGCTCTGCACAAATATGAAATGTCATCGCGTTTTACCCAGTGAGCTGATACGGGAGGTCGGGGGCAGATGGCAGCTCATTCAGCGTGTGATGCGGGGTAATGGCCTGCAGCTTCGCAGCTTGGCTCTCCAGTGGGGAGCTGAATGTTTGTATTGGCATTTATTAGCTCAGGGAGTAGTGTCTAGAGGCCTTGGTTAAGAACTGAGTCCTCTTTATATCAAGTACTTTCTTTACTCATTCCCCATTATAGAGAGCTCTGCGTGTTTTGGGTTTGTTTTGTGTTTTGGTTTTTTTTTTTCCCCCTAGGATAATATAGCGCTCAATTTTAACCTTAAGGGGTTTTAAATCTTTTTTGCTTCTCTTGCCTACAGTACAGTATAGAAATGATCACTATCACGTACTAATTACTGGCAGGTTTGTTAGCATTTCATCTTCACTACGCAACAGAATTCTAAATTGGCATATTTGTTTCTAAACTATACCCACTAAATCAAAACTGTCAAATCTTTGTGTCTCTACTGAGTAGATACATGCAACTTTGTCTGACTTTGCAGTTCTCTATCTAGTATTAGAGGAAGTTGAGATGCAGCGTGTTCTTTTTTTTTTTTTCTTTGCATTCCCATGAGATAAGTTTTTGTAGTGCACAAAATAACTGCGTGTGACAAGAATTAGTTATTACAGTCAGGCTTGGTACATTTTAGAATGTTATTTTGGTGTGGGTTTTTTCATTTGCAATGAGAGAAAAACATAAATACTCACCTTGCTTGTGTTTGTCTGTGAGCTGTAATTTGCAATTACAGCTGATAACTCCTGAGATCAAGCAAGCAGTAGTTCTCTCGTTTTGTGATTTGTCTTTTCCTTGAGGACTGATATCTAAGGGATATGCACGTAACTAGTGGTGCAGAAACCTTCTTCTAAACCTCTCATTCCTTTTTGAAGATCAGTTTTTTCTCTTTTTTTGCAATAAACATTAACGGGGGAGGGGAGGATTTCCAAGAATAGGTATGTTACGAGAAAAAGGTGACTCTCTACAGTGCAGACCTCTGCTTGTTGGATGAAAAAACCCCCACAGACCGAGAAGCTGAAGCAGAAAGCCTTGTTAGGGAATGTGGCAGATGAGCTTTCTTCTTCTGCTCCATACTGTTTTAAAGGGAGCCTTGCCTACGGTTAGCAAAGTCCTTAGTTTGCCCAGGTTGGTTTTTTTTTTCCCCACTTTTCTTGCTATAGGCATTTAGGCTAAGAAGTTCTGCAAAATACAGGTTGGCAAGCTCGGTGCAGTTTCAGGCTGCTTCCCAGTTGCCTGCACCTTATGTTGAGAACACCAGGGAGTGACTCAGGGCGGCAGTGACTCACGGGGTGTCGTGCTGTTCCCCTCTTCGGAGTGGGGTGAGCTGCGGTAGGGAGCCTGCTGACAGACTTGGAGGAGCCGGTGCGCTGCAGAGAGTCCCTTGCCGTACCCGCACTCTGCACGGAGCTCGTCTGCCTGCACAGGTTCACACACACATTCCCATTTGTGTGGAAAAATGCAATTAAATTAGCATTCACTTCCCATTTCCTTTTTGGTGTCAGGGGAAGGTGAAGCCTTCATGCTGATGGGAGCAAATGGATATCCAGGAAAATCTGAGTCCAATGTTGTGAACACTAGGGCGTCTCTCGTGCATCCTACTGCCACTGGCCTTGTGCGTGTGTACTGGGCGCTCAGAGGCACCACGCTGAAGCTGTTGGGAGCCATGCAGTTGCAGTCTCTGAGATGGCTAATGCTCCTTGTGCTCTTTGGATGCAGCCTAATGTGAATCTCTGACGTTTAAAGCTCACACAAGTGCGAGAGTCCCTCCAAAGATGTTTGGGGGTTCCACAGCACTGCTGGGGTGGGGATAGCTGCAGCCCTCGCCATCAAACGTAGCCCGTGTGTTCACTGCTGTTAGTGAGTGCACCTGGGTGCAGCTCATCTTGGTGTGAACTTGCAGTGGTCAGCAGCACCCACTGCTGCTCTCCTTCAGCGTGCAGCCTGGCTCCACTCCACTTAAGTAAGGTGCCGATTTCACTGTGCTTCTGGTTTTCTTTCCTGTCTGGTGGAGAGTGGTGCAGGACCCGTAGCTTGTGGCTCTTCTGTTCCTGCGATTCCAGCCTTCGGGCCTTTTGTCATGCTACATCCATAGCCATCTAGGCTAAAATCAATGTCGGGAGAGGTATAATCATCCCAGCTTTCATTTTAAGAGCATTTATCTCAAACTTTAATTAAAACTACTTGGATGTAAATAAGTCTAACCTTTTCACTTCTGAACAATGCAAATAGAATAGTCAGCATACTTATAGGGTATCAGCCATGTAATTATTGTGTAATGTTTGTGTTCTTTGAAATACTGCACTATTTATTGCCATTGAATCCTGGGATGAGGTGCTTCATAAAACCAACTGCATGACTCTTTATTTATGCACTTTAGAAGAAGTTGATCATTCTCAAACAAGGGGGCGGAAAAGTGACATTAAATCCTTACACAGACAGATGCAGTGTGTGACAAAGCATTTGTCAGAGTGTCCTTTCAAACTGAAGTGACCAAAAGCTGGAGTTCTGTCTGGTTGACAGAGCACCACGGGCCGTGTTCCTGCGTGCCAGGATTGCTTTTTCCTGGCTCTAGGTGGTGCTCCTTGGAGGTGCTGCGGGCACCCAGCCCAGGGGGCTGCGCTTGGGCCTCCTGCCACCTCTGCTCCCTCCAGGGATGTTGGGAATAGTTTCTGCACTGTAGACTAAAAATAAGGAAAAAGCCTTGTCACCTTTTGCACATGGTGTCTTCTGCAGCGTGTGGTTTGTTGAGTATTCTTGAAGTATACTCGGGTATTCTTGCTGTTATTTTGTCAACTGCACGAAATGGCAACCTGGGGAAGGATGCAGTACGGCCGTGGCTTCTGCTTCCAGCTGTCACGGGTACCGAGAGCTGATGTATTTGGTTCTGCTGGTTTGCAGTTAGACAAGTGAGGTAGGGTGGTATTTTGCGCTGCTTTAGTTAAATGATCTTAAAAGGCTGGGTGGCATACCCAGAAATGCAGTTGAAAGCCATGTTTGCTTCAGCTGACTCTTATTTTGGACAGAATTGTCTTAGTTTTAAATAGTGATTTCAGAATAGAAGAATTGGGACAGTGGTAACATGATTGTATGTAGGGCCTTAGGTTTTCAGTCTCCAGCACAGCTTGAAAGGTTGACAAAGCTGTGCTCAGGCATGTGTTTGTGGTACTGAATTTCTACCTGTTTCTCCAAAACACCAGGAAAGTCAGGATTGTCTCAGCCATTTTCTCCCTACGTCCAAGTATCGTTTGCTGTTTAAGACCTAGTGCAATTTACACGATCCAGTTAGAAATCAAGTTCTCATTGCATGTGGCACTTAATTCACATCTCTTGCGGAGCTGTCGGGGATCTTAGGAGTTGATAGTGTGCCATGGGTTAAGTGTGCCTAGAACCTGATGAGCTGATGTCTCCCTGACTCCTAATTCTGAGGAGAGAAGCACTCTGTTGTCCAGCCTCCTCTGCTTGGCCCTGTGCCTAATGGGACATGACTGGAAGTGTCCTGGATCTTCCTTCCACCCCAAAAGAAGGTTAAATTCTCTCTAAGCCCCAGGTGCTCTTCGCCTGAAGCCCTGAGTCTAGGTCGAGTGTAGAAAGCTGGTAAAAAGTGATCCCTGGTCATCAGAACGTTTGGAGCTTCCTTTCTGCGCGTAGGCATTTGCATGCTTTAATTCTGCCTTGCGTTTGAGCGGTATAAATTGCTCTGTGACTTGACAGGAGCAGCCGTAGCTGCTCTCTTCCTGTAGCAACTGTAATGTTACTCATCATGGGTGCGTTTTTCCATTCAGCTAAATTAATTAGCTCATCATTGTGTTTGATTAGGCAGAGTAGTTAATTGTGGGAAAACACACTTTTTTTCTAGTAAACTTGGAGCAATTGCTTGAAGCTCAATTTGGGAATTAATAAACCCATCTTCTGCACTGCAGAAAACTGCTTGTTGTAGATTGCCACCGGTTTTTCCCTTTCTTGGACTAGCTCCTCTAGTTCACTGTAGAAATGCGTGCATGCTGGGTGTTAGATTACAGCCCAATTTTGCAGAATACAAATGTAAGTGAAACTACCATTTGGTACTAGGCCTCAGCATCAGGCTGGGGCACCGCAGGCTTTTGGAGGCGTGTTTGCAGCTCTTGCTGCAGTGTCACGCTCTGCCACGCAGAGAGGGACAGGTTGTTAGGGATTGTCTGGAGCAGCTGAGCTTACGCTCAGCACTGTTTTCCTTCCCAGGGACGCTCCCTGCAATTGTTAGATTGACGGAGGTGCATTGTCTTAAGCTTTAGGTAGAGTTTTTCTTGTACCGTGGGTGCGTTATTGAATTAAAAGAAGCATTTGCTTGAAGCATGAGTACATAGAGATGTTTATAACTGCTGGATAGATTCTTGTATCAACAGATAATAAAAAACCCAGACAGGTTAATTAAAGAGCCAGAGATGTTTCATTTGAGAAACCTCATATACGTAGGCGCCTTCTAAATGGCTGAGGAAAACAGGCCCAGAGCATTCCTCCCTCCCGAGATGCTCCCTGGTGATAGCAGGAGGAGCAGCAATGGCTGGCAGCTCCTGTGGCAGCCAGCAGTACTGAAAGAATTTTAGATTCTTTTTTCTCTCTTACAAAAAATGGCTATGCTATAATAGGGTTTCCTCACTTCCAAATTTTAACTTGAAATTAAAATGTTCGAAGTAGTGCATTTCTCTGGCCAGTACACTGGTGATGTATCTTTAAACTAACTGGCTTGGAGAGGGGTATCAGTAGCAGTACTGATTTTGTTGTGGAAACCTAGAGCTCAGCAAGGGGAAATGTTCCCTCCGTGCTGTCACTGTTCCAAAATACTCTAATTTTCTTCTGATATTTTCCCTCTCAACCACAGTGTTTATACTTACGGAAGGGAAAAATAGCCAAACGTAAAGGTCACTCTAAAGCAGAGACCTTTTGAATGGCAAAATCTCACTCCAAAGAATTTCTGCTCTTAGGATTGATTTAAAAGCCCTCACAGAAGTGCTGCAGAATGGAAACTCTTTTGTATGTCTCCCACTGGCAGCTCCAACATGTACTGGTGGTAAATTTGTGCTTTGTAACATGTTATTCCTGTCAACGTTGATTAGTGTTTTGTCACAGAAGTAAGTAACTTTGTGATTTAATCTTCCTTGGTATTGTCAGGCTAAAATTTTATGTAAACACTCTGCATTGTGAAAAACGGTACTGCAGAGGCTACCCCTGGTCTGGCAGTCCCTGCGCTGGAACCTGGGGGAGGCCAGCAGAGGAGCCGGAGAGGTACCGCTCCAGGCTGGCCTGGCCTTTCCACTGGTCCCAATGCAGCTGCTCCTGGTCACTGCTGCAGTCCAGGCACCAGCCCAAATGATCTAAAAGAAACTGAGGAAATGCATACTTGACGAGGTAATTATACCTTATGTTAAATACATTCAGATATATTAGCTAATGCTTGTATTAATTTGTAATACTTGAAAAACCTGATCGGATCTTGGGTTTTAATCAAGTTATCATTCCAGAAGAGTAGCACAGTTCTTGTGGAAATTCTGAAAACAAGTTACTAAGAAATCTGACTCATAAAGCAAGTGCCTCATGAAATTTGAATGTTTAGAAGAGAATATGACTGGCAGCTCCTCTTGTAAGCACGCTAGTTGCAATAAAGTATAAAAGTTCAACATCAAAGCGATCACCGCTTAGTCTGTGGCATACTTGTACATCAAAGAACAAATACAGGACAAAAGGAACTGTATAGAGATAGAGTTCAGCCTTGCAGACAGGTCCCTGTGGAATGCTGGAGCGGGCTGCTTTCATAATGTGGAAATTATTTCTGGCACATCTTCTTTTCTGATTTGGGGAATAGGTAAGATTAAGAACTAAAAGCAGTGTCTCAGAATCCAGTCTTGCCAGTAGACTAGGTAAGAGCGTCTGAGCTTACATGATGTCATCAGTTCTGTGTGCGATGTGACTCAAATGTATAAACATGGGTGACAGATAGGAAGCATGTGTGTAACGCTGCCATTTCACTGGGTGGGGGAGGATGGGCAAAAGGTACATAAAATGCCTAAATGAAAGTTAAATGGACACTTTTGGATTTATTTTTTTTTTTATGTACTATTATGCCTGTGGTCAAATACTGTATCCTGTTGCCCAAAGATGTTGTGGAGTCTCCATTCTTGGAGACGGTCAAACCTCAACTGGACACGACCTTGAGCTGTAGTTGACCCTGTTTTGATTGCTGCATCAAGCAATCTCCAGAGGTGCCTTCCAACATCAACTCTTCTATGATTCTATGAGAATAACACTTTTATAGTAAGGCAGCTGTCTACTTATATCTTTGGTTATGACCCCTCCTAATACAAAACACAATTTGGCCAAAAATGTAACCAGCTCCGGCACAGCAGAAGTCCGCCAAACTGATTTTTTTTTTTTTTTAGCGCTTTTCTGAGCTTTTGTAGTGTGGAAGCTGAATGTATTTTTGCTGATTTGGTCTTTTTGTAGTTTGTTGTGGTTTTGTTTTGGGTTTTTTTAAATCCTGAATTCTCCTCTAAAATAATGAAAGAGTTTGTGGATCTCTGCCTTAGAAGTAAAGTAATCTTGGGTATCTGGAGCACGGGTCCTCTTTCAGAACAAGGCAGGGCGTGAGAAATTGATCACAGAAGGCTGTTGGGCTGCTCTTGACTGATTGCTGGTAGCATTGTGTTGAAGGCAGCGGAGACGTTGCTATTAATTTAAATGTATCTGGCTTAATATTAAAATGCAAAGTAGGTCACATCAGTTCTTCAGTTCCAGTCTTTCTTCTTCATTTGTATGTCTTGTCTTTTAGTGCTGACTGCTTATGTGGTATATAAAAATGCTAATCATAAAATCCAGACTAAATCTGAATTCTCCAAAGTTCTAGTGTGCTTGGATCAACAGTTTTAATACCAGTTCTACCTTTTATGGAGATAGTATTGTCAGCAGACTCTTACTTCTTTTATTGCAGAACTAAAAATAGTTCCAATCTCATGGAATCATTAAGAAATACAAAGGGTTTCTGTTAAAAACCCTGGGGAAACCTGATTAGGCATACTACTGTATAATTAATTGATGTGCTACTACACTTAGAGAAGTAGAGCATCAGTAAACAGAAGTCAGAATGTAAGAGACTAAGAAGAACTGCTGGGAATTGTGTAAAGACATCAAGGCCTGAAAATAACGATTTGGGCACCTCAGGAGAGACCAGCATTTGCATTGGGTGGGAGGACAGAAAGCTCCCCAGAAGGCCAGGACGGGGGAACTGAGAAAATTCAGGCTTGTGTTTAGCGCTTTCTTTGCCAATGAAACAGCTGTAAACACCTTTGATATTACCAGTTGCAATATTCTGTACTACTTCCAGGTTGGTGTTCTGATAGTTCCCCAGATGATAATCTTACGTTTTTAAAATAGTGTCAAGTGTTGTTAAAATGTTTCTTTTGTTAATACTGTGCTTTAAATGCATTTGTTTTAATAATTAAGTTGTTGCTTGAGATACGAAATGGATCACTGGTTTGTGCCACTGTTTGTCCTGTTTGCTTTGAGACCAAGAAATAATTGTCAGGAAGTAGTCTGTAATCATCTCTTCTATAAAGTTACTGTAAGGTTGTGTATGTAGAGATCAAGGTGGACATGATGATATGCGAATGAATTATTCTTCCAGAAATATGTATAAAATGTGTATCAAATCCCTTGCTGCTACCCCATTGCAGTAGCGTTACCGGAGAAATAATTCCATCCTGGGACAGCACATGTACCGTGACGAGTCCCCGTGGCCAAGGAGGAAAAAGGAGCTGTTACTACGAGCTTCCAGCATTTCAGAAATGTTAATTCTTGATGACTGGAGGAAGATGTTACGGGGAAAATAGGTTGATATTTTTCTGTTTAGAGAAAAATAGATATACACCATACCTAAGGAGGCCTATTCCTGTATCTGTTTATACCTCACCCTGTTGGTGGGGAGAAATGAGCTGTACTTGAAGAGCTTTACCAACTAAGTGGCTTTACCTGGATCTTGCAACATGCCTGAGTCCTAATAGCGCTGCTCACTTCTGCACACAAGGACGCTGGGGGGAGTTGAGGATGTTCAGCGTGCTGAAAATGAAGCCTTTGCTTGGGAAATTACAGTAATTGGCTGTAAATAGTTAGCATTGCTCTCAAGTAAATGTGATGGCTGTGTGTGTACCTTGCTATGAGGAATTACCAGCAGACGTGTTTGTACTGTGCTGTTAAAAGAAGGTGGAGGTTTCTTCACTCGGGTACGTCAAGTCCTGGCCTGCTAGCTGGCATTGAGTGCGTTTGGAAGAGACAAGAGCTTTGCATTTTAGAAAGACTAATCAAATAAATGAATTTTATATGCTAAATTGGAGGAACTTTTGAAAGAGTTTACTTCTGAATTAAAAGAAAGACCAAGTAGCTCTTTAGAAACTATATTTCCCACCTTTCAAATACCTGAACTGTCAAGTTAATAGTTTGTTATTTCAGAGAGCGTGTGTATGTGCATGCACAGGGAGAGTTGCCAGCAACTCGTAAAATCAAAATCCCCAAATGAAATCCTTCAATACTTCCCCCCACCCTTGAGTTGAGTTAAAAATTTCTTAGGGAGGTGCCAACAAAAATAACATGGGGTTGTGTAGCTTAACTTCTTCTCTGGGATTGTTGCTGCATTATTAACGATTTGGTAACTATGTGAAGTTCAAATTTTGTATTAGCAGGGGGTGGGATCTCTTTACATGTGAATGAATATTCTGAATGGGCAACGTGGACAGATGTCCAACTTGTCTCCTTGGAGCCTAAAGTTAAAGTTCTAGGACCGTGTCCAAAGCTGGCATAAAGCTGTGTATTTCACATGGGAAGCACTGCTCTGCACTGGCCAAGGAATTATTTCTAAATGTGAGTAAGTTTTTGTTAGGCAAGCATATTTTCATTGGTGGAAGTTTCACAGTTTTTGAGGACTCTTATCTACTTCTAGTGTAAAAGCACCTTAATAATTGAAATTACATAGCATGACTTCAAATGTAATCACCAAATATAATGTGGGAGAAGAATTAAATTTAATTATAATTAATTCCAGTTTTCAGAAAATGCTTTGAAAGTTGTATTAAGCTGGATACCGAAATGGTTATCACTTTGGAAAGTGTTCCAAGTCTCCAAACGTCTCAGTGAAGTGTCTGTTTCACAAAGGACTACTTTGATCCAGCTATCTAAGAGATTTATCCAAGGAGACAAAACCCAGATTGCTTGCTGCTAATCCGGTGCTTTACAAACAAGATTTTAATTTTTATTCCCTTTGCTTGTTTTTCAAAAATTCAGGCAGATATGCAATGGGATGGTTTCTTCCCGTAAATAATTAAGCCCATTGTAAACGATGTCAGTAGAAAGTAGTCTTGAGATTCATTTAGTTTTAAGTACCTACTCATTTTTTTCCTTTTGAAAACAATGTCACGTCCCAAGCAGTTTGAATGCTCATAAATCTTGTTTGTAGAATCGGAGAAATTATTCCAAACCTACTCTCTGTTAGGCTTTTGCATTTCTTCGCTAAATTTGATTGTTGTCCCAAAGACTGTTTAAAGAAAGAAGTTGTGCTTTAGCTTGTTCCACAGCCGGTGGCCGTGAGGTCGGTGTAGCAGATCCTGTTTATATTTCTCTTCGCATTAGCAGAGTTGCTTGTGTGCATCCGAGGTGCAAGTGGTTCCTGTCTCCAAACGCAGGCGGGCTGAGCTGCTTCGGTGCAATACCTCCCTCCCCGGTGATGTACAGAAGAACTCTGCTCTTCTTTAATATGGGCCAGTAAGGAAGTTCGGTCTCAAAGTGAAGCTGTGCTTATTACTACTACTCAAAATGATATTCTTTTCATTATGAGATCAGGTATTTGAGCAACCTAATCAAAGAGGCTTTAGCATGACCTGTAAGAATAAAAAGCATTTCCATCCAAAAAAAAAAAAAATTGGAGTGTAAATACTATGGTGTTTTTCAGGGAAAATAGCGTATAGTGATAGAACACAAGAAGAAACTGAAGGACTGTATTCTTAAAAAGAAAAGACCTGTAGCACTGAAGGAATGAAAATAAGCATGTATGTGTTTACCTATCTGCTAATTCTATCACAGGAGTTCCAAGCACATTGTGGAGTTGAATTAAAGAACCCACCTAAATATTTTAAGGCATTGTTTATTAACAATACCTGGGTTTAATGTTAGAAAAGGTAAATTAATTTGGTTACGCAATTTACCAGACGCTGCTGAATGTTATGGGTTTATTAGTTATTAAGTAACCAACAGTTAGTCTGGCAGTTTATTAAATCTCAGGACATTGCATGAATAGTCCTAGATGAGAAAAAAACAAATCTCCAGTTAGAAGGTGAGTATCCAGTTTGATGCTGTGGACGGGTGTCCTGCTGCCATGTGAAACGGGGCTGCGCCGGCAGCCGTGCGCTACGATGTACCGGTGAAACGTCACCCTGCCCTCTGCAAAACCCCGCAGGAACAGGCTTTGTGGCAGCAGCTAAAGGAGCGGACTGGGGTCCACGCAAAGCAGTGGGCACAGGACGCATCGCCCACTGCTCTTTAGACTCCTGAACAGCCTGGAGCAGTCACACTTCTGCCTTTCACATCCTTTCCAAATGTAAGCTGGTAAAGGGCTTAAACCTGCCCAAAGTCAGACCTGCGGTAAGTGCCTGCTCGCAGGTGGCCGCGAGCCGGGGCCGTCCCTGCTGCCGGGCAGACTGTGCCTGGTCCCGGGGTAAGGCCCAGCCGGCACACCGCCTTCCCACCAGTGCTGCTGGAGAACGGCAGCTCCTTGGCCACCGTGCTGACGGCCTGGCTCTTCTTTTCTTTGCCAGCGGAAGGGGGCTTCGGTGTTTAGATGAAGTGATGTTTCACTTTCTGGATTCAGGAAGCTATCTGTGTTTTGGTTTTGAAGGTGAAGAGCATCTCAGAATAACATTCGCGATAGGTAAATCTATAAGTTCTCTGTTCTCTTTTTCCTGATTTCTTTCTTACTGACTGCTTTAAACAAATCTTCATTTAGTTTTTTTCTAATGAAAACATTTTTTTTCCTGTAGTGAATCAGTCAGACAAAGTAAATTGACATGTCATGTAATGGGCTTTGTGGTTGGCAGGTTTTTTTCCCTTGTTTTAAGTTAATGCAGAAGGTGTATTTTGATGCTGTTGCACTGTGATGGATGAAAAAACTGTACTGACTTTTATCCAGGAGTTTTCTTTCAATGGCTGTAGATCAATTGGTGTCTTACAGAAGTAATACCACGAAAGTGGGGAAGAACTCCTCTTTGATACTCCAGTCTTTCTATTTCACTCGGTACAATAATGGGCTTTTGAATTAAAGGTTTGTTAAAGCTTTGTATCTATTTCAGAGTATTGACAGCCGAAGCAGACTCACTGAGGCAAAATTTATGTGTTTATCCAAGGCTGTTAAAATCAGAATTTCTGTTGACTGTACTAATGTCTAAGCTTTAATACCACTTTTATATAGAAGGCTGCTATTTGAATTTTCAGTGAAGTAAATTTCTTTACAATATGCCTTTGAGTTATGATTTATAACTGGATTCATATAAATAAATACTTTCAGCTAAATGCTGTTGAACTAATTCCATTTTGAAGTCATTAATTACATTTGGCTCATTGAAAAAAGGAGGGGGAAAGGCATCAACTAACCCTATATAAAAGTGACAACAGAATTGTTTTGTGAAAAGGCTTTTGGGCCTCTTAAGCTATGAAAAACGAGTGGTTTGTTGGGTCGGTGGTTGGTTTTTTAATCAAAGAAGTGTGAACAGAAGCTAGATAATGCATTGCTATACTGCAGAGACAATTCATTTTGAACAGGCGTTAATACACTTAATGCTTTTGCTGTTATCATGTTAAGGTCTTTGGCTTTGCAATAAGATCTGGCTATGCAGTGAGCCTACTAGTTTGTGCACAAAAAAAACCCCTTGTTTTTTGATAGTAAATCCATTAACTTTTGTCAGATTGGTAAATTCTCAAGGTAAATTTCTTCTGATGTCTGTTCAATTGAATAATTGCTTTGCTACATTCAAAGAACTTAACGCAAGAGAGATGTTACAGCTTTGACTTCTTATAATATACATTGCATGAAGCTTACCGTAAAGTGCTAACCAATCATCAAAAGTAAAATCTCAATGCAACCAAAAGACAGTGGATTTTAATGCAGTTTTTGTGGGCCTGCGAATGACGCTTTATTAATACGATTCCTTTTTGTCTTCCCAGGAGTTTGAGAGAGCAAATAATAAACCTAAGCATTGCTGATTGCAGTTTCCCAAAGACAGATTGGGAAATAAGTAGTGAATATATTTTTAGACTGGAGCGTGGTACTTCTGCCATTTCCATCGTTACCCTTCCATTTTGGCTATTCCATTTAGGTGGACGTAAGAATTTTCCTGCTTGGAATTCACGTCGCCCTGGGATCGCATAGGCTGCATGCAGAACTGTCATCTTGCTGAAGTGCTGTGTAATTGCCTGATCCTCTTTCCTTTGCTGTCTAGTTTCTCATTTCTTTCTTTTCATTACTTTCATTTCTTCTCCTTCAGGTTAACATTCTTCATCTCTAATTCACTTTCTTGTGTTCTTCTTTCACTCTCTTTTGAAAGCAAACTGCCAGTGCCTTATTTAATCTCTTTATCAGTGTAGTGAAGGGTAACAACACAACTATACATTTTAGGCCCTTTATAGCCAGCTGTTTCAGATCATCATGAAAGAATGAAAGATAGAGCCCTGTAGGACACCTCTGTGCTTTACCTTTCTAACACTGCACGCTCAGTTCTTCAAGAGGTCTTTGTTCTTTTAGTAGCCTTCTGGAATAGTTCCAAGCGCACCAGAGGGTGTGACAACTGGAAGAAAGCATCTCTCCGGGTGGGTTTTAATTGTCTTTCCATCTACCAAAATTCAGGTCTGGTCTCTAAAGCCAGGCTCCCGGCCCCCACCCCTAAAACGTTTCTGACTCTGTTACCACCTTTTGGCAGTCTGTGTCAGGGACGCCAGCAGAAGCTCACTGGCATGGTCAGGAAACTTAATCTGTTCTCACTTGGTGTTTCACTTGGAGAGATGCTGCTGCTCTCAGATTTGCCATGTTGGAGGAAAGAGATGTGGAATTACCGTGCCAAGCTGCTGCAGTATCTAAAACGCTTAATTTTGTATCACGAGCTCCCTGAACACAGACAAACTGTTGTGGTTACAGCATGATTAATAATAAATGAACCACAGGCTAGATTTTAGGAACGTGTCTGTGAAACCTATGCCTTGCTCATAGATTGCCTAGTAAATTTGAGTGTATTAATATGAAGTAGCACGAAGCAAGAAGGCTGTATGCAAATACTCTTAAATGAGTTGTTTTACACAGCAGTCATTGTCTAAATCACATATGAGGTACACAAAACCAGAATTACAGTGAAGTGAACTGGCCAACAAGTTCTTGAACTAAATAGTAGGGAGCAAGGAAAAGGTGAAAGAACGTAGAATTTTGTATTTCCATTAGATATGCTTGGAACAGGGACCATCTTTTTATCTGCATTTATACATACTAATTTTTGTGTGTATGAGGTCCTCATCCAAAACTGTGGTTCCTCAGCTCTACTATAGTGACAGTGGTGAACAAGCCATCTGTCTGTTCTTCCCTTTTATTTAAGTCGTTTTCAAAACCCCTGACTTTTATCTTCAAGAGGAGAACCTAGAGCTGGTGTGTTTGTTAACACAGGTAGCCAGTAGACATTATTTCTTGCATATCAGGTCGCTTAGAATAGTAGTCTCCAAGCTTTTTTGATCTTGCACCCCTGTCATTAAAAATGGATAAATAAATTTGAGCATGCACCCCCAATGTATGCGCAGTTAGTTATAAATTATACACATGTGCTACTGTAGTAATGTTATGTACATTATAAAACATGCACAAAAATAGAAATTAAGAAAGAATGCGATAGAGATGATGATTTTTGAGGTCAGTGTGCTAGAAGCGTGGATGACCTGGACTGTGCATAGTAAGGAATACCTTTATATTCACTACCTAACTCTTCCTGTCAGAGTGGATGGATGTTGAGGTGGGGGAGTTCCCATGGATGGCTAGTGGGCTATAAAATCACTACATCTAACGAAATCCAATCAGTAAATTGATCGATCATTGATTGTCTTGAACAGTTTTGGAAGATACTATTTCCAATTTTCATGCATTCATTGCAGTTTCTTGACAAACTACTGACTTATGATAACGTGTATTTCCCACTCATCCGTGAGAAGCATAATTCATATTGGAAAATGCTTTCTTTTTTAAATTATGCACTTTATAGCATGCTTCCATCTTCTGCCCTCCCCTCTCCCTTTGCTCAGCTCTGGGTTTTGGAAACAGATGGATATAGTTGATTCTCAGCTAATATTCCTGGTGGTTTTAGTCATGGACATAGTTGGGAAATACATTGTTTCTGTGCATCTAACCCATGGCTTACCTAGCTTCTGAAACAAAGGCATCTCCAGACTTGATTCAGAAACTACCTGTGGGTAATACCAGGGAAAGTGTATCCTGTCAACTGTGTTATTCCTTTGTACATCCTTCCCCTTCTAACGGCTTCATCGTTTCTCTCCTGCACAGAACTGCCTTGTGAAATGTGCCACCAGCCAGGTCGTATTTAGCTATCATGTCTCTTACGATTCAAAACTATGTTGGAAGGCAAAGCGTGAACATAGCTTCTCTTTCAATGCTAATTAAAGCTAAAAGGAGCATCTGCTTGCACAGTGATCGCGCTATATGGAAATACGTTTCTTTGTCACTAGCTGGTACGTGAAACCTGAGCAGGCTGCTTACAGAAACCTGTCGCAGTTTTTTTAAGCTTGATCACTGCTTCCCCAGAGCTTCACTGCTAATCAAGTAAATGTTTCAGTTCAAACAATTCTTTGGCCTCTTACCTCTTCCCTCCATTTCTGAGTTTCCAGAAGACCAAGAAGAGCTTTGCCATGAACTATTGAAGCCCTTTGCTTCCTGACAGAGTAAACTGGTTTTGTATTGGCATCTTGCTTCACTTGAATGTGGTGGTTATGCAGTGCTTCTGTCTGTTGTCTTTCACACCTGAAATTACCGAAGATAAACCAAATAGAACAGCTCAAACTTATTTGTTAAAAACCTTAAGTCTTTCTGTGTCCATACATATGCTTGCTTCTTTCTTGTTTTGTGCTTTTTTTTTTTTATTACACACTCAAGGCTTGGCAATGCTGTGAAGTAGAACGGTGAAACATAAATATTAATTGTGGTAGGAATATTGTCTAGAATCTCATCCTTGTTTTACTTGAAAATAATACTCAATTGTTTTGGCCATGCTGGAACAAAGACAAGACCTAAGGGATGTGCATTTGTTTGGCTGCAACTTTATTAACACATTTGGGAACAGTGCCCAGCAGTAAATCACATCGTGTGAGTCACGGCTTATTCCTTGATCGTTCCTACCTCTTTGGGAGAGCTGCTGTCAGCCTTCCCCCTCCCAGCCTGGCACCCTCCTGGTGCAGCTTGCTTGTGTATTTGGGGGCTGGGGGGGAGGTTGGGGAACAGGGGGATCGTTTCCCAACTGCACCAGATGGTAGGAGCCACAACTGCTTTTCCCCAGCTTTCTCGGAGAACCACTGCTGGCCTCGCTTGGTTTATTTTTCCTCTCTGGCAATGTGAAAAACCGTGGGAATGTATTTAAGACGGGTACCACCTAGGAGTGGCAAGCCCTGTACAGACCTTCCCACTGCTCTTCCTGGGTAACACCTAATTTCGGAGGATCACTAACATCAGATAAGGGGCTACTAATCCTTTGTTTGCATAGGCTCCATTAAACTGCTCTCCTCAGTTTTGGGAAGACTGTAAATTTTAAGGGCAAAGCTGAAAATTACAGCCTGGTTTGGTAATGCTTGTTTTCCAACTCCTCTCGCTTGGGCAGTCACACGTATAAGCGATCTGCCTGCCCTCTTATTCTGGATTATGACTAGCTTCTCCTGGAATAGGTGTGTGGCTCTTTGCTGCTGCCTCCACTCGCAATGTAAAAGTATATTTGTCAAAAATTTCCCCATTGTTAAGCTCATTGAGACAAGTGCAAAAGAGCTGAATGGTTTCAGAGGTTGGTATTGTTGCCTTACTTGGGAGGATTCAGAGCTGCACCGTCGCTAGCAAAATAATACTTTAGTGCCCTGATAGTGTATGTTCTGAAAATGGATAGTCTAATTTAGGAGTGGTCTGGTTTCTTAGGGCAAGGGGTAAACATAAAAAAGTGATTCCAAATACTTAAAAGTTGCAGTATCGTAGTGGTTGTATTTCCTCTGGCATAATTGACGTTCTTTTCTGTGTAAAGATGGTAAACTGCACTCTGGGACGCAGACGTGCGCAGGCTGAAGCTCCACTGGAGCGTAGCGCTGGCAAAGTCCCAGCCGTAGGACGGTGTGAAGGCATGCGGGAAGCCCTGGTCACGCTTTAGCTCCGTATTGTCTGTTCTGGGACAGAAGCATGAAGGAGCAGAAAGGCCCTCCTCCCTTATGTAACACTCCGCACAATGTGGAGTTGAATATATGTTTTAGAAAAGTAATGGTCATGAAATCATAGGCAATTTATTTTTTTTAAATAAACGTAATAACAGTTTTTGTGCGTGCTGATTTTGAATGTCATTAATGTTGCAACAGAGCTTTGGTTGGATTAATTACGTCACCTGTGGGCAAACACAAGACAGAGATGAAGTTCACCTAAGCTTTGGCTGAGAAGCTCAAAAAATGACAGTTTGTTACCTGTGTTCTGAGGAGCGTCAGCAGCTGCTCTTACTGCTAAAATGTGCTTTATAGGGAGATGGTAATGTTGTTACCTTTGCAATGAAGCAAGTGAATTCACTGCACTGATGTGCAGCAACGGTGACAAATCCATTTTCCAGTACTGGATTATGGTCTTAAAATCAAAGGCAGAAAGTACTATTTAGTTCCTGTAATCAGTAAGCTGCTGTGTTTCACAGAAAACTAGAAATATTTGGTAGTGGGCTAGGCAGTAACTTAGGACAGAAGTTCAGCTGTTGTTGGAAAGCATGTTTCAGCTCCTACTTTTACAGTCGTTTTTCAGTGGCTCCAGAAAACCGTAATTGCAGAGTTAGTAAAAACTTTATCTTGCTTGTGTCTTTCAATATTCACTGTTTGAATTGATGCGTTTGAAAATGAGATGAGCTAAATAGGTTTGATACTTTGACGTTAAGTAAATTGTGTGACAGTGAAGACTGTAGCTCTATCGAGTTATATTCTATACCACTTAAAGAAAATTGGGGGGGGGGAGGAGCTAAGATTCCTGGTTTAGTTGCTAATGTGCTCTCCTCTTTCTAGTCTATTTCTAGTCATCCTAGTATGAAGAACGTGTTACTTAATGTGTCTTGTAGTTGAGTTTTGTGCTTAGATACACTGTACTGGTGTATGAAAACTAGAAAATTAAGTTATTTCTAAGCACAAGCCAGATAATAGGCACTGTATAAACACAGGAAAAATACATTATCTACCCAGTTGAGCTTAACATCTGAAAATGTAAGACAATCAACATGTTTTTTGTAGAACTGTCTTTGCATTCTCCAGCCACTTGTATATTTCCGGAAAACAGGGTGTCCAGTGTTAAACTCCTTGTTCTCAATTTACTAGAAGTTTCAGCATTTCTCCAGTAAAATTTAGTCAAGATAACACATAAAATTGTGCTGAAAACCAATGGTGACGTTTCATTCCAAACCAAGCTAAATGTAGGAGATGCCCTGCATTATATGAAGTCCTTACTATATGTTACCAAGAAGTACACTTTCTTAAAAAAAAAAAATCTTTGTGGAATTCAGTAAACTTGGTTTTCTGGAAGGGTATGCAGATTCTATCATCGCTTCTGGAATGCGCTTTTTCCCTGGGCCAGGGTTGCCAGACAGAGCCCTCTGACAATCTCTTTATCTATAGGGTTGTCTATAATGTTAATTAGTGAACTCTTTGAAAAACCGGCTTCCACAAGTTAATTTATGCATAAAACATCACTGAGGGATGTGTTTTACCTGTTTCATAAGTAGGGGACTGAAGTATAGCTTAAGAGACTTGGCTTGGGCCACACAAGAAGCCTGTGTCATAGCCAGGAATCAACAGATTCACATTTCATTGCCTAACCACAAGACTTCAGAAAATAAAAAGTTGAACAAAAGCAGATGCAACACTGAGGATTTGAGTCTTGGGTCCAATTTACAGGGTGCTTAACTCTGCCCGTAAAACTGGAAGGATCTGCTTTGGAAGGCCAATAACGCTTATGCATTCCTAGCAATTTAATTGCAAACTGCCGGACTGACGGCGGAGATTTCAGCCTGACTTGTGTTTCAGTGGTCTTCAGTGCAAATCCAGGTAGTGCAGGATTTTCACTTTCTACTGATGCTTTTTTATTAACCCACTGATACAACTTCATAATAACGATTATTTAGGGCTGATCCCCTGGCCCAGAGGACTGAAGAGAGAGAATTTCAGTGTTAGCTCTTTCCAGGGATTTTTAGAATCATCAGCCCAATGTCTCAAAACCATAAGGCAGGAGCTAAAATCCTGAGGCTGGTATTTCCACTTTAGAGCTGTCTTTGGCACATTCTTATTTTCCTTGTGTTTTCTGAATGTGTGCTCTCTAATCTTGCAAGGACATAATAAGCTCAATAAGACTTGAAACACTATATACCTATTTAAGTGGCTTCTCTTCCTAGTCATGTATCCAAGCACACTGTGGTATTTAATGGATCCTCACAGATAGGAAGCCTCCAATCCTAACGTGCTACAGGTATAAACTGAATTGCAGAAAGACATGCGGCCAGCTCTGCGAAGCTATTTAGTCATTTAACTCCCGGTGTTTTCAGTAAGACCTACACGTCTCACAGAAGTTGGATGCGCGTGTAACTCTGTGGTAGTTCCGTGACTTGCCCCGGCTCACACCACAAGCCTTGTGACAGCGTGGGGCTTGAAGTCAGATCTCCTCAGTCCTGTAGCAGCAATCCTGCCTTAGCCTGAGAGGAAGAAATGCTTCTTGTATTCCTCTGAAAGAAGGCAGGAAAATTCGGGCTAGAAGGAAAGGACAGGTGTTAACTGTGAGGAAAGCAAGCTGTTAGAACAGTTTCTTTTAGAATTGGGCTGCATTTTCTATCACCTGATGGCTCTGTGTGCGTAGTAATGGCACTTTAAAAATAAGTACCTTCCAGTATCACTGGTGCGTACGGGCATCGTACAAAACCCGCTGGGTGGTACTCCATTGTTTCTATCATACAGAAGGCAAGATTTGATTATCATGTTACCTGCCAGCCTTACGCTTCTGTTTCTGTAAGCTTTTCTGTAAACTGACCCCATAATTTGGATGCTGGAAGCAGCGTGTTCACAGAATTTCTTTCAGTCCAAATCCCATGACATTTTGTATCATGCAGTTCTATCTCTTACGGTCATAAATTTTGGAATTGGGAATATGAGGAAGGAGAATGGGATAGAGTCTATCCCTAAATGTTGTACAGCTAAATTAACACATTGGCCAACTGTCCTTCCACAGTGCAATTATTTTTGTATGTACAAAAGACACCTCCCTGTAAATTCCTTGTGACATAAGGTTTCTGGCTAAAATTAGGTCATAGCTCTTTAATTGTTCAGGTGTCAACCCACGAGGGAGCTACGGAGTGCTCTTTCAATTCCTTGCAATCAAGTAAGTAGCAGTTACTCTCATTTATCCTCTGAGGAAATAGTCCGCCAAAAATAATACGTTGATTCCGTAGCCCCTCCCTGTCACTAATCACTCCACTCTTGTAGCTACGTATGAACTTGGCCCTCAGCACGAGAGCGTCCAAGTACCTCAGTCACTAATTTTCAACTTACAACACTTTGGTGATGTAAGAAAGCGTTGTGCTCGTTTCGCAGCTGAGGAATTGACGCATCAAATAAGTGACTTGCTTAAAGTTTCACAGCAATACTGGACATAGAAACCAATGACTTATTCATAGACTATTCTGTTTCTTGGAAAACCAACCCTGTGTTCCTTGTCCTTCTGCCTCCTACCCCAGTTCTCCTCTTACCGATTTAGCAGCCTAACAGTTCAGTTCTGTGAGTATTTTAACCTCCCGTAAGCTGGTGTTTCCAAACAAACGCACCCCTCCCTTGTGCAAGCACAAGCAGCATCTCCGCAGTCACGTGGGGAATTCAGTCAGGAAACTGATTCGGGTTAAAGTTAATCCCCCAAAGAACAGTTTCAACCTGAGTGGTTCTGTCACTGGGCTCTCGCAGTGCAGCTGCACAGAGCAGGAGAAGTTACAGATGTGGGGAGAAGCCCCTGGTCTCAAAAGTGACATTCGGAGAGTTTCCAAATTGCTGTGCCAAGGAGCTTCCAGCTCTCAAGCAGAGTATGCATTGAATCCTGCTGCTTCGCTTGACGGGCTGCAACATAGGAGAACCTGTCCGTGTGGGATGATGCCCTCGTCCCGACTACATCAGAAGCCCAGAAAACTTTGAGGTAGGGACCTTGGCACACTAATAACTTGGTTGTTGATGAGTAAGGCAGGAAGAAGGGTGCCAACGACATTTAAAAGGGGACTGAAAGAAGGAGTTCTTGCACTTAAGAAATTGCTACAAAACAGAACAAAACATTTTTTCAATAACTGCTATTAATGTTTTTTGCAGGAGGATGATATGTTTCCACCTGAACTGGCCTATGACTCCCTGAAAATCTTTCTTGCTGCAGTCTTTGTGGCTGAACCCTGTCCCCCCACTTTCCTGCTTATTTGACTTCTGGCTGGAGCGTGAAACCTGGCTGGGAGAGCGAGAGGGTGTTGCAGATGGTCCTCAGTGCCATAAACTTCTGTTGCGAAAAAACCTCTGGCCCGTGTCAGCTGCAGCCACAGTCCCTGTTCCATCCCGGCCGTCTCAGAAGTCTCAAAAGAAACATGTGTGGGATCGTTGTACTCGGTTTGTTGTTCGGGCCTTGCTCAAAGGCTCAAGATTGGGACATAAATCAGTTTGGTTTTCCTCCGCCACTGAGTACAGATTGTAACATCACAGCGCAGCCACTCTGTGTAGTAGGAACCTAACAAAAACCAGATTTTAACATAGTCACTGGTTCCTTTGAAGGAGGCAGTGTTAGCAATTATGATCTAGACTAGACATTGGTAAGAACTTACCAAATAATTACAGGCTTCCTGAAGTAGTATAGTATGAGTAATTACAGGTTTAAAAATGTTATTATGAGGAGTAGTTTATACCGAAACTTCATCCTGCTCTTTGAAACCAGCATCCATAACTCTCATCGTGCCACAGCAAATGCTTGTCCTTCTCCACACAAGAATGTAGGCTTGCTTTATTGTACAGCAAATGTTCTGTGGTACATTATTTAAATTAGCATATAATAGAAACCTAATTGCCCACTAGGGCCCAAAGCTTTAGCTGGTGGAGATCAATGTGCTGCCACTGAAGGCAGTGTAGCAATGTTGATTTTCACCCCTTGAGGATCTGGCTCAGCAGCTTGTTTCTATTCCAGGCATTGTTAAAGGAGATAGTGTGTTTAGAATATTAAACTATGGCATTGTCAGAGATAGTCAACTCAATTTATGTGCGAGTGAAGAGAAATAAAGCGGTAAAACCATTATTTTTATCTGAGGATTTCAATTTACATTGTCGATTATTCATATTGACTGATCTGGTACAACAGGGAAATCATGAGCGTGGGGTCATCTTGTTGTGGTTTTAATTTCCTACGTCTGTAGTTATCTAATCCTCTCAGTGTGAGCAAGCATGATTAGTATTTATTTCTATTCTGTGTGCCAGTGCCCTGGGCCAGGGTCTGTGCTAAATCCAAAGTGACTCTCCTTCTTAATTGGCATTAACTTGTGCTGCAATAGTATAAATAAAAACTTGTACTTTCTGCGTAAAGCACCTGCAACATCCCAAACAGATTTCTTCTACATGGATGTTCTGCCCCCATGTTAAGGCTTGTGCTGTATCTGTTGATATTTTTTAGTCAGTTTGGAACTTTGACTAGCAATGTTTTCCGAATAATACTTTGGTAAACACAGATTTGGAGGGAATCTGGCTGCTTGTTAACCATTGAGATGCTACCAGGAGCGTAGTTACAGGTGTACCACTGGTTAATGAATTGCTACGGTAAGAACAACAGCTGTCTCTCTCTCTGGAGAGTCAAATACCAAAATGAACAATAATTCTTCACTTTGTCAAACGGTTTTTACAATCATTTGGAATGCTTGCTTAGAGAAGCTTATTTTACTTAATGAATGCTCCATTCAGGAACAGGGAAACTTTAGGACTGAGCTGAGCCAACACTTCTTTGTGGAGTTTGTTTCCTCTCCTTTCACTTCCATTATTCTCAGAAGACCTCTGGCTGCTCCCCCACTTATATCTGCTGCCGTTTGTCCCCTGGGAGCTTTGGATAATCAAAGCTGTGCTGCGAGTATTCTTCTGAGAGTAGGAACGAGGGAGTTCTGGTTAAATGTTTTGGGTCTTTATCAAGGACAGTATAGTAACTGACTGTGTTGTGAGCCTTTTAAAATAGTACAGTGTTAAAACTGTACAACTTTGCAGTTGCCTGGCATTCGTTCTTGTCTGTTTTCTGAAGCGTGCAGAACACAGGCATAGAGAGAAACATCAGCAAGAATGATGGGTAAAGACGATCTTGAAAGGGTGGAGAGATTATGTTCATCGTTCTCAGTAAGTTATTGTGTGGCTTCATTTAGCTCTGGTTACAAGGTTATTTTCTTGTCCTGACAAAGTGATGAAGCTTAGCTCATTAAATGGTTTGGATTGTCTTTGGATAAAATGATTGCAATAATACAGGTGCTGTTTCTATTACTCTAACTTTTATCAAACCTCCTTTATTTGAGGAAACGCAAATCCAACACACTCACTACTTGTCAGCTTCTACTTTTTGGGGTGATTTGGCTTTCAGAAACCTAGTGTTAACCATATGAAGCAAGTCGAGTTTTTCCTTTTCATCTGTCCAATGCATTTAGCAACAGTTGACTCAGTCATTTTATTCTGTAATCTCCTGTTCATACTCGTATTCTACGCAAGGTGTGTATTCTGCCTGGTTCCGTGGGACAGAGGATTCTCTTCTCATTGTTGTGCTGTCAGACTTGTTTGAAAAAGATGTCAGTATTTTCTGCTTGGGTTCTTTCGGTGGCCATTTTGTAATTTCG
The DNA here is from genome assembly GCA_013398295.1 of Chionis minor. NCBI lineage: Eukaryota > Metazoa > Chordata > Aves > Charadriiformes > Chionidae > Chionis > Chionis minor. Next base: position 1,498,484 of record VZSF01010886.1, read on the forward strand.
TGATTTTTATAAATGGAAGTAATAAAGTATTAAGTCACTCATATAGATGTCAATGGTCAGTCAGCACATCAAGTTCCTTTGTTTTCAGCAGTGGGTTTTTCAGCTGCAATGTGGGGTTTTTTTCACTTAAAAAAGATGGGGACACTTTGTGGCCAGAGACTTACCTAACATGAGTCATCCTATTTTGAGGTAAGGAGACCATCTTAGAGCCAGGTGCCCGAGACCAGCATTGTGTTACCTCCATTGCAAAGATAACAAACATTACGATTTTGGAGTCTGATGGCCAAATGGCACACCACCAAACATGATAGCTTTTCTTTTCCCTGAGCAGTAAATCGTGTTAGATAATTCATGATGCAAACTGCTGTTATTTCTAGAGTATGTGAGCCTCTGATGGCATAGCAGATTTTCTTAGCTCTGTAAGTTAGATGAAAAGCTGAACGAACTTTGAGAGCAGCAAAATACTCCAGTAGCTCCACTGCAGTAGATGAGCCGATACTTCTTTGTTTGTATCGTTTTACTCCCCAGCATGGCCAGAGTGGTACAGCTCTTACACGTTGTGCCTTCCGCCTTTTTGTTAGGAAGAAGCAGGATTGCAAAGATAATGGGTGAAGGCACTGGAGCATTCATGGCAGTAATTTCTAAGAGCTGAAGATAAATAAGCAGGCAAAGTTGAAGACTTATCTGGGTGGGGGTATTAGCATTTTGAATACTGTCTGCACATATGCAGTTATCACTTAATTAACTTTACCTTAGGGAACACTAGAAAATCACTTCACAGCCATAAAGGCAAAACTTCTGCACATGGTCCGTAATGGTTCTGTTCTGCTGTACGAGAAACTGAGGCCATTTTACTACCAGAGCTACAGTGGGGAAAGAGAAAGCCTGCCGCAGATCTGCTGCTACGTGCACCCGGTCGTGACAATTGGCGTCTTGCCCTTCCTTTGCACCTATTCCCGTGATCACTGTCATTAGCCTGAATTGAATCACAGCTGTCCCCTCGCCTCTGTCTTGGTACAAGGAGTGAAAGCTGAGGGAGAGGGGCCCGTGCTCTCCAGAGGCTGGTTGCCCCCAGACCGGTCCTTTCCCCAGAAGGACAGTGGCTGCTGGAGCTGCCATCTCAGCTCAAGGCCTGGCTCATCGCCCACAAGATGAGGTCGCAGCCGTCGGTCTGTAGGTCTGTCTGCCATATACACCCCTCCTGTCTGAGGGCCGGGGCCTGCTCAGCTGCCCTCCCTGCGAGCCTGGAAGCTGGCGGAGAATTCTGCGTTCAGGGCCGCAGCGATTTGTGCTACAAATGGGATTGTAATTGATGGCTCCCCTGAGAGGCAAGGGCCACGCGCGGCGTGCCCGTCTACCCGCTGCACACATGGCTGCCAGCAAAGCTCCCAGCCGCCGGGCTGTCCCGCTGTGCCGTGGCCAGGTGGGGGGAAGGAGCCACGACTCCTGGGTCGGAGGGAGAGGGCAGGGACACAGCCAGCCACTTTTACTCCTGCCCCGTTCTCTGCCTCGCCTGGGGAGGCGAAGCAGCGACATAGGAACCGGGAGAAGTTCGATTTGTTCATTTTGTTTCTAAACTTGCTTTTCAGTCTTCTGTCAGAAACAAAGAGGCTTGTTTTGAATTTTAAAGGGGTTTTGTGCAAAAAGAGTTGATTGTATCTTTAGAGAGGCTGCAGACAGATCTGTCATTTGCCCTGTTTTGCAAAGCGCGGGCTGGTCTCTGGCAGTACTGTGCCGGTATGAATATAGAGAGTGAATCCTCACCGAGTCTGTTACCAGACTGAGATGGGTATTTGGTGTGGCAGGACCTCTGGTTTCTCACCCTGCTGATTTGCTGAACACGGCCACTATTGTCAGAGTTGTGCAGCTGATGACAGTGACACCCTCAGCTCAATGGGGTCTTTTCCTGTAAAATAATTTCTTGGTTTGCTTGTAGTCATTATTTTAAAATTTGCTATCTAAGCATGTTAGGGGTTTATTGATATTATTCCTTCAGCAGCGATATTGGTTACTCCGGGCGTTGTTTAAAAGCTTATTCTTTTGCATTTCTTAGAGATTTGGCTTAGAGCAAAATCAGTAAGGGGAAAAGAATTAGGAAATCAAACCCTTCCTTTCCCTTTTCGAACCTCTCGGTTTTCCAACCTCAAATAAGTACGTGAAAGGGGTTTAAGAACTTTAAATTGGATTTTGGAATGTCAGATGACTCTAATAGCCTTTGTACACAAATAACAACAGAAGAGCTGATTATTGTTTCTGGGCTCTGCGACGCACTTATGTAATCATTAATCTTGGCACTTCTTTATCTCCAGCAGATTAGGAGGCCGCTGTCATTTTGAAGACTGCCATTAAGTAGACTTTGTTAGTGTTTAAATATGTGAAGCTTAACTTTAAGCTTCCTTAATGTATGCAATGGAGGTATCCTGTGCGGACAGCACTGCAACAGAGCTGTTGTAGTAAGTTTCAGTCACATATCTGCTGCCACAGTGTGACCTCAGACAAGGTTTTATGTACGCTGTTTGTTAATCAGCAGCTGAAGAAACTTTGAAAGCTTTTTAAGCGTAAAGCATTAATGTATCTGTTTGAAACAGCAAGCAAACTTGCTTTATCTCCTACCTTTCACTTGGTTTAATCACTGAGAGGCAGGAAATTAAATGCTATGAGATCAGTAGGCAAAAGAAAGGGTTCTAATGACGGTCGTAGCACCTAATCTAATTGTGACAAAGGAAAAGCTTTTGCTAGACCTTCCCTTTTCACAAGCTTGTAATTTTCTAAAACATTTTTGTGGGCAACTACATTTTTTTTTCTTTCATAATGCTTGCCACAAAATGAAGATTGTTTTCAAATGCTGAGGGTAGTATAGACAGACATCATGACGATACAAAGAAGCACAGAAATGGAGCCAAGTCCAGGGAGATGGCCTGAGCATGGTTGGTGGGGGACAACACTGTAATACGTGGCTTGAAGAACACGTTGGGGGGAAAAAGCTTTCTCTCTCGCAGGAGCGTTTTTGAGGCTGATAGACTGATGGTTTTCTTTTGTGGTAAGCCAGAGCCTATAAAATTTCCATCTCCTCTGAGACCATCCTGCATGTTCTCCCTCCTGGCGCAGCTTTTGGGGACAGGTTTCCTCCTGTGCCCTTCTACAAGAGAACATTTGAGGGAAGAGAAAAATGTGTGCCTGCCTGCAGGCAGAGCTGCCTGTCCTCCCATGGCTTCCCCCCGGTCCCTGGCCAACCAGGAGGCCCCAGCCTGCTTCATAGAGATGAAGGACCGTCGTGTAACTTCACGCGAGTCAATAAAGTACTGCTAAGATTACAAAGAAAAAAGTTCTATCACCATCACCAGAGTGATGCAGGCTGTGAGTCTGCAGTATGACAATTGCCTTGTAAAGCCCGTTCTAGTTGATGGGAGATTCTGGTACAAATGCTGCAGGTAGGTAAAAATTGTCATTAAAAATTGTCATGAAGCCTGTGTGGCCATACTTAGTGTGGTGTGTGCAGGTGTCTGTTTCTACAGACCTATGTGGCAAGTGGACATGCAACCTACCTAGGTTGTCATGAGCGAATGGTCAACATGTGGGGAGTGTGTAGGTCTCCTCGTCAAAACAGTAGAGTTAGAGAAGTCACACAGGTGTTAGGGAAGAGCGACAGCAAAATTATGCTCTGCATCAGTTTTTTACTGTCCAGCCTGTCTTCTAGGCTTTTGTTGTACGAGTGATGTAGCCTTCCTCTTGATCCCACATCATGCTAATATTGCTCCCTCTAAGCTGGGGAAGGGGCTGAAAGAAGCATCTTTCCTGGAAAGGAAAGCAAGGTTATTTGTTCAGCAGAGATTGCACCACGTGTCATAGAAAAGGCTACAGCCTTTGATAATGTCTGTAGTTCCTAGGCTCTTAATACGTATCAGGAAATATGTATCAGCTGTAAACCCTTTATTACTTCTGGACTTTAGTGACATTTTTCTAAATGGAGGAAATGTAGCTATAATTGATGTATTTTGTGCTCCCCCCCCTCAAGATCTAGGGGAGTAGCTGAAGCTGCGTTGGCTGAGGATGCGGTTTCCTCTGGAGTGTCCCTCAGTTTCATTAATCTTCTAATGACCTCTGAAGAGGACTTGTGAAGAGGAGCTGTGGTGAAACAACACTTACATACTCGAAACAGTGGCAAGGGGAAGCATCCTCGGATAAAAAAAGTGACCCCGCGTCAGCTAGAAAGGTGCAGGATACAGAGATACAGAGAAGAATCTCTTTTGTGAGGTTTGAGGGGAATCTGGCTGTGTTTTGCTTCTCACAGCTGCGTATCACCGAAGGAGTTGCAGAATTCCTGCTCAGTATTGGCTGCCGTGTGAATCCAGAAAGGAGGTGTTGGAGGGAGTTAATAAATGAGTGAGTGCAGCTAAAAGGCTTTTTACTGTTTGGAGTTCTGAAGTTGGTTTTGCTTGTTATTGTTCATCTCTTAGATGAATCATCTGAAAATGAAAATTTAAACTAGACATTTAGAGCACACCTTTGTGAGAAACTAATGATTCTACTTGGCATACAGCATCAAAGGAAGCCTTTTTAATGACATCAAATTTATGTACAGCCAAAAAGAAGAAGAAAATATCTTAAAAATGCAGATGTAGTCACTTCAGAATGATGGGGTTTCTAGTCTGGATGAAATACTTTTTTTTTTTTTCCTCTGCAACTTTTTCTTCTAGAAGTAAATTCAGGTTTTGAGTGGTTTCTCATCAAAGTTCAGCTCTGTTGTAAGGAAGTGGCTGTTGCACCAGCCGTGTTTGCCTGGCTTTAACTTAATCGTACAAAGTCCCATTTCTCAATACACACTGTGATACATCCTGCAATTTCTGCAGAGGCCAAACCCTTAATAAAATTTATGCAGCCTGGCAAAATGGCACGGCGGACACTTTGTTTAAAGGGACACTTACTGAATTCCCCCCTGCTTTGTTACCTCTTCTGCATTCGTCCAATATTTCTTTTTCCAAACTGACTGTTGCTATCTCTCGGGAACTATTAAAGTGGAACTTGACTTGGCCAAATAGTAAGTGTAAAGGAAAATGTGTGTATTGCGATAGAGAACGTGTGGCGGTGATGGGTTGCTAATCGGATACAACCTTCTTAGTCGTAGTACCAGGATTTATTAATGCTTGATCTGAAAGCTACGTGCATATGAGTAGAAGGAATGAAATTGCAGTGTTATCCACAGTTAGCTGGTGCTGTAGTCTCATTGACCTATGTCCCTTTAACGATTCAGGAGCCTGACACCTTGTTAATGACTTCAGTTGAAATTGTTAATAATTTTGACACCGTGTTGCAAGTGATTAGCTTTCTTAGGTGGCTTTTTTAATGCAGTAACTGTAGGTATCATTTGATTTGTGCTAGTAGATAGCCTAACGAGACCATTGAACTGAGATGTAATTTTGCAAATGGATAGCACAAATGTATGCACAAAATCAAATGACTGAGGTTTCATATTGCATAAAAGGATATCTAAGACTCTCTAAGTACCCTTTTACCACTGTTCTAAAATAGCCTTCCTTAATGAATGGTAGTGTAATCTAGCTAGCAACTAAGTTACTCTCATAATCCTGCGTACAGTAGCTGTATGCTTTGTAATAGGAACTGAAATGATTGCCTTCAAAGTGCTGATCATTTAAGACTGCAGCCTATGAAATAATTCAAGTAAAGGTTGTACTGTGATACTTCTAGCTGACTTGCTGAAGTGGCGCTTAAAATTGATAAGTGGTTGATAAGTTCTTCTTTGTTTTCCTAGTGCAAACAAACAGAAATGGGAGGATGTTCCCCTAAGCCAGTCCTTCTAATTAGGGAAAAGAAGGTGGGAGAGCAGTGTTGGAGTTAACAAATTACAGTCTTCAGAAGGCCAGGTCCAACATTTGAGAGCGGATTTCATATAAAACGGGGGTTCTGTGTATCTGTGGAGCGAATGTCAGAGATAATTTAGATTTTCACTCTGAAATGCTACATTATTAAAAGACTTTCTGTATTAAAATCAAGTCTTTGTTAGAGAATTGGGAAATTAGATGGAAGTACGAATACGTTTAAGCTTTTTAGTACAGATTTCTTTTTGGTGGAAGCAGGGAGAATGCATTTAGTATTGTCCATCTAGCTCCAGCAAATAAATGTATTCTGAATTATGTTCTCCTGCAGATTTCCCTTTCTGTTTTCCTCTCCGTTAATACTACAGAATGAAAGACCAACATACAGACTCCAGGAAGGAGAAATCGGAGTAGATTCGCTTTTCCCAATGTAAGAGAAAAATAAGTTGCAAAGACTAGGAGAAGTCTCAGTGTGATTGAGCGTATAAGGGCACTTTCCTACCTTGAAATGCGCATGCATCTTGGCCTACCAGCTCACTTCTCTTTTTTTTTTTTTTCTTTTTTTTCTTTTTTTAATTTGACAGACAATATGCATTTGTTTGTTCTAGCAGCACAGCGACATGGTACAGATGGTATCATAGTAGAACTGTGCTCATGCCCCTGCTGCAGGTGTTTCTCTTCACAAGTGCCCAAGGTTAGTAGTTATCTGTAGAAAGAAATTAGGGATGTCAAAACCTGAGTGAAGTTTAGAATCGTGTTAAAACACGCGGCGTGGATTGACATAAACACTAGCTTGCTGCTTACTGAATGAGTGCAGTAGCAAGTCAGAGCAGAAGTGGTCAGTGTTGGCAGTTACTGTGTAATAACTCACACCTATGTTGCTTCTCAAACTTGATTTTGTGTAGTTTTGTCAAGAGCGATGCTCTGTAGCTGTGTAATTAAACCTCTGAGCTTTGTTTCTAAAAGTTCAAAAAGGAAACTAACAAAATTCAGACAACTAGCAGTACTATTAGGTAGTTCTATGGCAACTTTTATCTAAGCAATGCAAAACACTGGAGATTTGTTTGTCTGGAGGCCTGCTCGCTAGTTTCTTGGGTCGTAAGACCAAGATCCAAGATTTGGCAGTAAGTACCAGTCACCTAAGATAGCTGTAGATAGAGGTAGAGATAAAGAATGATTATCCTGATTATATAGATAGAGAAAATGAGACGCCCCCATTCACACAGCAAATCAGCACTAGAATGAGGATTATAGTATCTATTTCTTGATGTGCAGTTCAGGGCTTTGATTAAAACTATGTTATATTTCATTAAAGAGAATCACGATCGCAGTGTCAGTGTGTTTTCTTTTCTTGTGAAAAACTGTTTTTCTGAATTGCTTTAACAAGAATTACATTTAGCCTAGTCTTCAGATTAATCATACTCCAAACTGTGTTCATCATAGCCACTGTAACTACTGTTAATGTTCAAGAAGAGAAGAGGAGGGGAATAAAATGGTTAAATGTCTTTACAGCTGCCTGAAAGGAGGTTGTGGAGAACTGGGGGTCGGTCTCTTCTCTCAAGTAAAAAGCAGTAGGACAAGGAGAAATGGCCTCAAGTTGCACCAGGGGAAGTTTCGATTGGGTATTAGGAACAATTTCTTCGCTGGAAGGGTTATCAAACATTGGAACAGGCTGCCCAGGGAGGTGGTGGAATTGCCATCCCTGGAGGTATTTAAAAGACACGTAGAGGTGGTGCTGAGGTACATGGGTTAGTGGTAACTTGACAGTGCTTGGTTAACAGTTGGACTCGATGATCTTAAAGGTCTCTTCCAACCAAAATGATTCTATGATTCTGTGATTCTATGTTTATTCATAAGTACCTGAGCCACCAAGAATGTGAGAACCCAAAATATTGGGGAACAAAACTGGTGTTTTATGAAATTTGGAAGTCTCTTCTGTCCGTATTGAAAAAATTGAATTGGTCTTCAAATGCTTTGGGTTTGAAATTCATAGGACATTGCACAGCAACACTTTTCCCTTCATTCTCTCCCTGTTGTTGTTCTTTGCGACTGAGTTTGGTTACTGTGTCTTGTTACTGTGCCTGCGGTTTGTGTCTAGGGAATGAATCTTCTCCTCCACTATAAAAAGATAGAATTTGTATTCAGAGTTGGTGCTTCATTTTTTCTTTGTTTTTATCTTCTCAAAAGAGTTAGTATCATTTTTCTCTATCTTGCTACAGTGTACATATTTTGGTGTCTATTTCAGCCATCTTCATGATTTGTGTTTGATACAAGTTCATGAAAGGAGTAACAAAGCTGGAGCTTTCCGAACTCCCTAAACTTCAAAAACTGGGAAGATGTTAGTTGTATGCCCCGGCAAGTAACAAGAGTTTCATTCTTCAAAGAAGTACTTTTCAGTGCTCCTGGACAACGGAACACATCCAGATGCGGCAGTCCACATTATTAGAGCCTAAGCTCAGTGGTTTGACACTGTAGTTCAGTCTGTGGTGTGGTTTCATAATGTGACCAGAGTCCCAAGCTAGAGTTGTCTCTACCTGTTGTTCCTTCAACAAGGGGAAATCAAATCATCTGCTTTTCAGCTGCAAACTAGATTGTGGGTCCTTTTTCCTCAAAAGTACAAGGAAAAATCTGTCTTCAGTTGCTCGATGATACAAATGTTGAGATACCGAGTTGCATTGCTGGGTCGCGAAAGAATTAGAGTATTTCTGGATGGATGAAACCAAGACGCTGGAGAGATACAAGACTGTTATATAGCAGGAAAATAAAAATCACTTAGTGGTGCACCCGTGACTGAGAGGGACTAAACGTCATTTCTCTGAGTTCCTCTGAAAACCCTAAAACAAGCTAAACCTAGCTTGTTTGTGCTCCTAAATACTTGCAGAAGTCCTAGATTGTTTCTGTTGGGAGGGGTTTTTTTATTTTATATTTTTTATAAGAATTAAGAGTATTATGGTGGTCTCTCAAGGTTTTTTGGCAATTTTCTATTTGAATATAACATTAAAAATACACACGGACCTCACCACAACAACTTCACAGAAATAGTTTTGCCTGTTGGAGAATCCAAACCATTTTCCATATAGTCTTCTTTCATTAGGCGTTCTGGTGTCTTCGTTGAAGCCAGCAGTTCATGTAATAGCAAAGCTTTAGTTCTTTAAATAAATAAGTAAATTTTAAAAGTGAAAATTTTTGGCTTAAAGTAGAACAATAAACATTAAATATCAGCGACCCTGGCATGAGAATATGAGCTCTTACTGCACTGCTCCCTTCGACGTGTGCAAATCAGTAACAGAGGTTGAAAGAATTTAGATTTGGTCCTAAAAGTCAGTCTTGCAAGCCCCAAAAGTGCTCAGGTTGTTCCATACTGTTTATCGTGCATCTCCTTTAATACTCTTTGAAGGCGAATGTTTTTAGCGTTACGGAGTGCTGTGCAGTATCAAGTGACCTACTAAGAGGGATCCAGCTGTGTTCAGGCCCAAAGATGTAGTCTTGGCATTGCAGCATTTCTGCCTTGTGTATTTGAGGTGTTGCTCATACTTTAGTTTTAATTAATACTTTGGTGGCCATGTTCGTTTCTACTCCACCCATCACACCCACAGACTTCAAAGGATTTGTACCAGCATAACCTCAGTATTTATTTTCTTTTATTACTAGTGTGATTTCCTAAGGAAACAAGGCTTGGAGAGCTTGTTTGTGTTTGTCTGGTTTTCTGCCCATCACCCCAATCCTCCTCATTTCCAAAACCATTTCAGCCCAGCTCGAGAGCATCAGCAGTCCCAAAGACGTGTTCCTACATGTTTCATGAAAATTGAAAAACATACCCAGAAAGATACCCAACTAGTACTCCGCTGCGGGATACTGCGCAGTCTGAGCTCAGCTGTAGATAGGAGAATCAGTAAAGGAGAGGAAGACTCCAGGAACGTCCCACGTGCTGGGAAGGCTTCTGCTAGAATTTCAACCTTACTGGACCCCAGAAAATCCAGCTGAGAGACACAAATCTGTAGGATACCAGGCTTTGTTAGTTCTTCTCGGGAGCTCCTTGTGCCTGGCTGTATCATTGTGGTCTCCAGCGGGCCTGCTCGTGGCCGGAATGCCATTACGGTGGGGATCGTATCTAGAATAAACAAACCTTTTGCACAAGGAGTGGGCAGGTAAATTCCATCAGCTCTTGATCAAAACACTTAGTGTGTGTTCTAAAAATGCCCCAGACATCTACCAACCAGCCATCATCCTGGGAAGTACACAGGCTTTGAGTATTTTAATATATATGAGTGGACAGATGGTCACTTAACGTAGTATATTAATGGAATGGGCAGAGCTGTGCTGCCACTGGCTTTCAGTTTAGTAGAATTGCAACGTTTGTAAGCTGCAGGTGTTTGGAGACAAGTAATTTGCAGCCAGCTCAAATTACTTAGGGTACATGACAGAGCAAATTATTTAGGTAATGAAGCTGAAAATGCAGGAAGATTAGAATATTATATAGTAAAATCATTCCTTGTTAATTCAGTTTGTGATCAGATATTATGTTGCTTTAAATACCACATTACATGCAGTACCCTTGTTTGAGTCAATGAATATGTATGAATATGTCAGTGAATATGTATGCCTCCTAATTTAATCAATATACTTACAAACAGCACCAGCAGTGATGTCTGGCACAAACTGCATCCCTTTAGAAGCAGGTTAGCCCAATTTGTACACGTAGCATATTTATTTCAAAGCCCTTCTGAATTAGCTGCAAAATTGTACATACTCTGCGAAGCGGGGGACAGGCCAAGCCACATTCAGGGAAAGGAATTTAAACCTTTCTTGCAGCCAAAGAAGGGATAACTTCTTCAGCAGTACCCTGAGACCCAGGAGATGCCAGCTGCGGTCCTGGCTGTTGATCGTACCCCACAGCTGGCCTCGAGGAAGGTCCTTGGTCCAGCTGGCACTTTCGGTTAGGGTGCTCCCCCAGAAGGCTGGTGGGCCAGGGAAGGATGCTCCGTGCCTCTAGAGGTTTTAAGAAATAGAGACCAGTCTGGCAGACTAACCAGTACATGCTCAAGTCCGTCTTTACCGAGTGAAAAAGGAATGTGTATGCCTGGAATTTCTTGATATTGCTGCCTTGAGAGCTGAAGGGTGGGAACTGCAATGCGGAGCTCCACAGAACATATCTCAATGGGACCAGCATACACAGGCGACTGGGACACTGTGTACCACGGGAGGGAAAGGGAGCACTTCCTACACAGGTTTTTCTTTCCAGAAAATGCTCGTTTTTTAATTCAGAAATAGTAAGAGGCAGTAGGATTCACCTGGCTTTCACCTTCTAAAAGTTAGGCTTGTAATTAAGGTATTGTTAAATTCCTTCTTGGGTGAGTGGAGAAGAGGCATCTCCATTCGGGGGTTCATCTCGTTTGTCTTGAATGAGATGAATCATCATGCCCCTTCTCACTTTCTCCCTCCCTTTCTTTTTCTCTCTCTTTTTTCCTCCCTTCCTCATCACTTTAGAAGCAGACAAGACAATTAACTTCAGCTAATTACCCAACTTCCAAGATAGCTCAGGGCAGCTAGGTGAAGCTCACCTAAAAGGCGGGAATGACGACCGATTTTTGCTACCATTGAAGACCCCGTTCCAGGATACCAAATGTGAGATTTCATACCTGGTACAAATTGGAAAAAATAATGTGATCTGCGTGAATGTACAATTTTAAAATAGCCGTGTAAAAGCAGGAGGAGGAATGGGAAAATCCTTTTTCTACCCCAAGACAATTAATTCAGACACAGTAATGGGGAGGTAAAACTTCTGTCTTTGGAAAATAAATTTTTTGTTTTGGAAAATGTTTTCTTTGGGGTGGACTAGTAATAAGCTTCGTTGTGTTGAGGCTCAATGTATTTCTGCTTAAATGGGAGAACTGGGGAGAAAGACACCCCATGCTTTACTTGGCTATAGGGGCTCTTCTTCTGACTGGAGCCTGCCCAAGGACTTAGGAAGGAACTAAAGATTATGATGAGCTTGTACTGAGCATTTCCTTACAAATAGTAAATTAGATTTCTTTCCTCCTCCACTGCTCAAACCAGAGAAGGAATACAGCACCATTTCGTGATGCGGGAATTAATAAAGAGGGAGAGGCTGCCTAGAGGGGTTGGTGCAGGGGAGAGCTTGAAAAAGGCAGGTGAGTGCAGTCAAACTCTTCCAGATTTGGGGAAAGAGGTGAAGCCTGGAGTACACTGGAGTAGGAGGGAATAAGGCATAATCTTCTGTTCCAGGTGCCAACAAAAGATGTCATGTGGTGCTCTCTCTGGTTGTCTGGTAGGCAGGTTCACTAGGAATTAGGTGGAGGCAGTTGTGTAATTTAAGCATACCAGAACTGCTTCAGACAGTCACCAAATGAAGGCACAGTGGATGGAGGAAGAAGAAAGGTTCAGGGGAAAAACATAGGCTTTTTTCCAGTGTAATACTTGGGCTCAAGTTCCTGTTCTTTCTGATTTTGAGCAAATCAAAGAGTCTAGATTCAATTTTCCTGCTGTAGAACGAAGATCATCTGACGTTCCAGCAGAGGAGCATTACCAGACAGCGCAGTGATAGGAATAGCTGCACGTTAAAGTCACATATTCTGAGAGATCTTAGTGGATGTCCGATGCCCTTTCCTAGGAGGGGAGGTTGCCTCCTGTTTGACATCAGATCGTAAGGATTGCTACCTCCAGCCCCCAATGGTCGCTTCTCTCTCTGAGGAGCCGTTTCTGTAGCAACTCGTTTGATGCTTGTGGTGGGTCTCTGTGCTTGAGCTTGCATTTGTGGTTGGTTTGGGCTTTTATTCCTATTCATTGCTGCCTTTGGCAGAGGACATCCTTGGTAGTATTCTGGAGCACTGTTATTTCAGGGTGTGAAAGATTCTTAGGCCTTTAATCTGGGAATACAAACTACATCTGTCACCTGGGTATCTGTAGCGGTTTCTAAGCAACCGCAAGAGTTTATTTTTTTCTGCAATTCATATTTAAGAAATGATTTGCTCATGCATGAACTAGAATCAGCCTGAGCACCACCCCAGGAGACAGAAATTGTAAACTGTAATTTAGGCTAATTCTAGTCTAAAGCATGAATTAGAGTATTTTATGTAATCTTGGAAAATATACCATATAAATATATGTAAGCACAGAACAGGTACAATTAATGTGAGCACAGTAGGAAGCTTTAAGTAACTGGGAATGTGAGAAACCAAGTTGGAACATATTCTTGACATGTAAAAATAATTCCCACCTGCCTTGTTTGCATAAGAACAAGGTTTTAGCAAGTACATATTTGCATGTCAAAGTTAAAAGTGGGGAAAATATTTTCACCCTCATAAGAAAAATGCATAATCTTGGCACGGGCAATTTGCATTTAGTAAGTTTAAAGTATCTAAGTCCTTTCCTGCTATATGGAGAGTGTATGAACTTGCGACAGGGATTCCATTCCGCTGAGTTGATTTGCAGAGGCAACCACGTGGAGCAGTAATTGATCTGATGTCTTTCTTTCCGTACATTAATTTGTAATACAATTGGTTGTGGCAGTCCCAAGCGATTTGTGCTTGTGAGTTTCATCCCACTGTCCGGTAGCTCAGAGTGAAACGATAGTTGAAGTTTTAAATGCGGCATGCTTAATTGAAAGTAAGTATCTTCAAGATGCAGTAAATTCGAGGAAGTCTGGAATTCTAAAATTATACCTGATTCGGTGCCTCTGCTCATACACACAGCAGTCGGCTAATGCCTGCACGGCTGGAGCCTGTGCATCTGTGGAGATTCTATTCTAACAGTAAAGCACCCCGGAAAATGCATTTGGGACTAATTATGGCACCTTTTAGCCTATTAGTAACCTAGCTTTAGGCCATCGCTTTGAAGGTATGTTACATTCCTTCAGAAACACTCTGCAAATGTCCTGTTGCTTAAGAAATGGGAATTGCATAGACAGGCTTCATGGGTGATTTAACTGATGTACTGGAGATTGTAGATAAACAAGATCCAATTATATCATACCTATTCAAAATAAGGCAGTAATTATGTCTATAAAAGTGAAATGTAAAAAATACATCGCCATGTAGCTGTTGAGATAAGCCTTGTCACTACCCTGTCAAAGGAGTTGGAGAAAGCTGCTGATTCACTGTAGCAGAGCAGAAAAATAATCAGATATTGAAAAGGCACAACTGGGAATGGGTAGATCTCTTCCGGAATTCGCCCACAGGATTGCCCTCCGAGTTTGAACTGCACGTCACACAAATTTTGAGTTTCTGTGAATGTCAGTCTGTTGTTCAGTTTGTTGATGTGAAGTGGTCTTATGCTACTCTTTCTGCTCAAAGCTTTGTTCGTAAACATACGATGCTTTAGTAATAGTTAATGGAACACATTAATAAAATAGTATACGCTTTATTTTTTCCAATGATTAGTTCACTTCCTGCTCCATTATGTTTAATGCTTTAGCTGAGAGCAAAGTGAAATTCAAACAGTTTTTGTAGGACTGCAGGGAAGAAGTCTTTGCTTTCTTACATGTCCTGAACAGACCTTTTAATTCAGCCTATCATTTTGTTGCTGCAGGGAAGGTGGGGGGATTAAAGATCAAGAACGCCAAGATCCTTGTCATGGAAGCAGATGCAAGTGGTGTCCTGCTGTATGAAAATATTTTGAAAGCTGCGGATATGGAAGTGTCAGGAAAACAGAGCATAGTCCCCGTAGCTGCTGGGTGCTGCTTTCCTCAGCAGAGCATTTTAGCTGCTGTTGGGTTCCTGGGAGCAAACGGGTACAATTCAAGTACTGCTCAGCTGCTCCAATCCTTGCATTTGGTGGCATCCAAAGAATATTTTGAAGGAGCATTTTAGCATAGTCAGGGCTGTGTTAAAAGTTTTCTGGTCTCCTAGTTTATAGTTATCTTACAGTTTTGCCCTGATCCTGAGCTATGATGTGGGGCTGCAATGAAACAGAGCACGCGGTAGCACTGGAAGATGATTCTTGTTCAATAATAAGCAGTCGATTAGGGATTTAATGGCATGCAAAACGCAATGTTTGCAAGAGTGGACCTGACTTTTTGAAAACAGTGGTAAGAGTCTAACTCAGCTCAAGCTAATGCATTGTAAGACAGTATTAGATGTGATTTTATGCGTTGTCACAGGCTGGATAACCATAAACTGGATGAAATAAAAGGTCTTTCAAACAACCGGGCATCTTGCGAGTGGATTTCAGTTCCTCACAGAGAATTAACAGCGCTTTTGATTGTTAACACATCACGGTTAGGGACGCAGCAAGAGTTGTGTTGGTACTTTCCTTTGGGCTAAGCCGGTTCAGAAAACTAATGTAGCCTGATCCTAACACCATTGCGGCAGAGAAGGGGCTTTCCTGGGGCGTTTTGGTTATCTACCACACAGTCTGTGTTTCTGTGCGCACGTGCAAGCATATGGAAAATGGGGACTGCTGGTCTTTGATGCTGTAAAGCACTGCCTCAGCATAATCCTATCCAAAAAGACTTGCTAGGAAAATGACTGCAGCCATACACTCCGAAAGCAGTTGAAGAGGTATTCCTGAGCATGCAGGAGTGCCTTCTTAAATCCATGTATGCAGATGGGAGGTGATTCAGAGATACCCACAGAGGGTTTTGTTTTGTCACACAGTAAACTGAATTCAGTAGGTATGTTTTATATGCGTGTTCAATTTAAAAAGTCAGAGCTTTCGTATCACATACCTCTGTGGCATCTTCCAGCCTGCGCCGACTCCTTTGTGTTTCATAAGGTGGCAAGAATACCGCCGTATCTCCTCCCCGCTTTGTTCTGCAGTAGCTAACACACACTGGTGTACTGATAATTCACTTCCAATTCAGATACATGAATTTTGGATTTCTTGTGCAAAATGCAGTTGCTTTTTACCTTGTTAATTCTCTTCCGGACTGGCCAGTCATGTGAATGAGATGGCACAATGGTGACCCTTCTGGTAACGGTGTTACGTTCACTTTCAGGCAGGGCAAACTTCGAAATTACCTTTTAGGAGCTCCCAGGAATAAGACTGGAAGAAACCTTTCTAGTGTCGTCGTAGCTCTTTGGCCAAAATGTGAACTCTCCTATTCTTTTGGGCTTTGAAATGCTGATTCCAGCCTTCTTGTGGGTTCTTAAACACCTTCTCAAATGACCCATTTTAATAACCCAAAAGCTATTATATAACGAGCAGCCATAATTTAGTCCAAAGCTCTAGGGGACCCTTGCAGTTCAGCAATGAATAGTTAATGCAGTATAATGTTTAGCAGGTTATTAGTTTTCACTGTACAAATGCTGATCAGGGAATGCTTTTATAAGGTGTTTAAAAGAAAATGTAATTAACTGGTTGCGTGCTTCTGTTGCAGCTCAAATTGAAATTATTCCATGCAAGATCTGTGGAGACAAATCATCAGGAATCCATTATGGTGTCATTACATGTGAAGGCTGCAAGGTAAGCTTCTAAAATATTAAGTCTTAAAACAGCATTTAGCCTTCTGATAGTGATTATTTCCTTTTAAAGCGCAAGCATTGCACCAAAGTTGTATGGTGGATTCCATTTCAAAGAATATGAAATCAATCGGGTATTCTGAAGTACTGGTTTTACCGGGGCTTTAAACGGGGCATTTTTGTGACCCACAGATTTCAGGACAAGCTTCAAAAGTCATGCAGCTGTGCCGTAAGCTGTCTCGCTGTGAGTGAGCAGAAGAGGTACCTAAAGATGATCAGCCTCTAGCGCACCACCGAGATTCTGTTCTGTGGATTCACTTCAGAGAGAGTTCATGGCTTTCTTGAATCTCCCTCTCCATTTTTGCTTTGTAAATTGCTAAGAAGCTGCATTGAAATACGTGAGAGCTTATTTTTGTAATCTGCTACAGTTAGAAATCTATTCCGTTTGGGATGGAAGATGATGTTGCACAAATAGCACACGCTATTGGTGTCAAGAACACTCAGGTCTTCCTGGAAGCAGGGCCTGTTCCTTCCACTGCAACCTTTGCTGTGTAAGGCTTAGGCTTTGGATTTTTTTCCTGGATTTGCACCTTCAGTACCTCTAGTGAATAAGGATTACACTAGAAGCATTATATTTTGTCTCTCACAACCAAGAATTACATCGGACCACGCTAACGCTAGGTGCTGTGAAGCAAATCACTCCTTTTTATCACTAGTACAGAATTACAGCGCTAGCTCGGGAATGACACAGTGTGCGCAGCTGTGCTCTAGCTTGTGGCTTCCTTCATGTATGTACGTGTTGCGATCCCGTGCTGATAGGTGTTAATCTACAGTGTTAATCTACATTTTAGGTGTGAAGAATGTATATTTATGACACTTTGTAGTCTGCTGTCCTGACATACTTGACGCTATCACTCATCTTCAAAAAGTAACTTCCCTGCTTTCACGTTACAGAAATTTCTTTTGAGGTTTTCCAAGGAAGATTTTTGGGTTTTCACTGACACATTCTTTCAGTCTCATGGAAGTATTGATAAGAAGGAAGGAAAAAAAAATAAAAAAACAAAATCTAAGAATGTTAGAATGATATAGGACAGCATCTTTTGCCCTTTGTAACTGCTGCTGTTATGGAAAATTCAAGAAATGCACTAAAAATGCATTGATAATGAAGTGGTTAGTTTTTTCAGCTTTATGTGGCTGAGCAGCCTTTATCCAATACCAGCTGTGTGAAGTGGCAGACATTTGGAGGCAGAATTCTGCTGTATTACTGTCTTGTCAAAGAGCAGCAAGTTATGTTCAGGGTCCAAGACCTCTTTAATCCTTAAACAGTCTGGGACCAGTATACCTGAGAGACTGCCTCCAGCTCCGTGAGGAACATCATCAACAGCATAATGCTCACACTCCTCTGTGCAGAAAACGGGCCTTTCTCAACATGGCTTCTTGCAGACTGGGAACAGGCTGCCAAAGGAAAGGGAAGCTGCCAGCTGTGTCACCTTTTGCTTCATCTTCATGCAGGTCTTTGGCCCTGCCTTCTCCTAAGCCCTGTATGTGAGAAAAGCCCCCGCGGAAAGCAGCAGGACTGCAGAAGGAAGCAACCGAGCGCATCGTACTCGCAGCCACATGACTTAGTAGGTAGCTGGTAGGCACTTAGCGCTGCAGCTGAGAGGCAGCCATACCCATGCAGCATTCCTCCATCAGTGACCGCGCTTTCCCAGGAATAACAGCAAATGTGAGTTATTAGGAGAAAATTCCTTTGTGTACCTCCAGCAGTCAGAACAACAGATGCTCACCTAGTGAGACATGCGTGTGCAGTTCCTTACAGTTCAGAAGAAATGGTTCTTCTTAGAATTCTGTATAAATCGAGTTCTCCGGGAGCTCTGTGCAATGCTCGGTCTGCTGCTGCGAATCCCACCAGAGCGGTCAGCTGGTGGGAAAGGGCAGAAGGGAAGGCAAGCAGGGAAGTACCCTTGGCACACTGAAACCCATTTGAACCTGGAAAGCAGAGTGTGCGTGGATAAGACAGTGGCCCAATGAATGAAGTTAGGCATTTTCTCTTTCCCTTGGAATAAAGTTTTCTAGCAGAAAACTACGGTTTCAGGCAGAATTTTAAAGCCAATGAATATTAACTTAGTTTACTAAGTTACTTCCTTTTCAGGAGGGAAATCACTCTGAAGCTCACTCTTCAATGCCAGAGCCCAGATGACTTGCAAGTAGTGGCAGATAGGGGGTTGCTAGTGGGCACAAGTCACAGGCAGAGCTTAAAACGATCACGGCCTAGACAGCGTTTAAAGTGCCCTACTGTAGCAGATGGGGTTGGTTTGTGCTGCGCTCTTCTACAGTAATGTCAACAAAGTCTCACCCAACAGAACTATTTTGGCTGGTGAAAAAGTTGGCATAGCTTGGCTTCTGCCAAATGAGCCAGGTGTGTATTGGTATGTTTTTATTCCCAGCTTTTCTGGGGCTATGATCTCTGCAGGTTTGAGCATGCTTACATTGCTCTTCGTGTTACGCTAAACCTTCTTTTGTAAAAAGTACTTTGCTGTGTGAAGACCTGGTTCCCAGTCCTGCACTCTGATTGCTGGAGCTGATGTCCTGCACCAGCGGAGAGGCCCGGGGAAGTCAGTGAGGTTCCGCACAGGTGCTACAAACCCATCCGTGTGCATCGGGCTGCGGGGTCAGGGCCCCCTCGGCAGCAGCGAACAGATGTGCTGCTGCCCTCTCAAGCCAGGCCTGTCAAGAATGATCTACAGGCAGCCACAGCAGCACCAGCCAGCAGGGACGTTTTCAGCTCTCACCGTTTTTCACTCCAGTTTGATGTGAACTTTAATGTTACTTAATGTTAGGTAATGTTAACCTGAGTGTTCCTGTGCAAATCCTAATAACCGCCAGAAATAGATTTATTTAAAACCCGAAGTGAAGTTTTAGTTAAAAGACCAACTTTGCAATTTTAATCTGTATCACATACGAAATCACGGACAAGCTCTTGTCGAATTGACTTTTGCTGAATCCTGTTGCTCTTCTAAAGGTTTGTGACCCTTACATTTCACAGAATTGAAAGTTTTCTGACCAGTTTTTGTTATATTGCGTTTCACATAACTAGAATTGAAGATTTGTAACAAAGCCAATTAGAGTTTCTTGAGAAGTTTTCATTTCTTACCTTGCTATGATGTTACTGGCTGGTTTTATGAAGTCAGCGGCTGTGTTTCGCACAAACGTCACGGAGTACTCCCAACCTATCAAACTATTCAGCTGAGTATGAATCTGCCTTTATGAAATAAAATTTAATACTCGGTCCTCTTCCTCCCCCCACCTCCCCAATGAAAAAAACAAGTTTTTAGCCAGGGTTTGTTTTATGCTTTATCTAGAGGGGTCTTGCGGCTTATTATAAATAAAAGAGAGGATTTTTTCTGTCCAACCATTGCTGATACCCAGTATACAACATATAAGGGGGGCAAAGGGAAGATGAGATTAATCACGTAAGACATTTACCTGGATGAAGCGTGGATGGAGAATGACACAAAGACTGTAACACAACTTAGAAAGAAAAGTTTATTCTCCTGTGTAAGACTGGAAATACTACTATTGTAGTGGCACTACTGAAAAAACTAGTATCTGTATGGAGCACCTCCTCAGCTGTTAGTTGTGGGAAGCCATTAACAACCTTTTGCTCTCTATTAGGGACCATGCTGAGAAAGGAGACTGGTTTGTACGTGTCCGTATTATTTTGTTACAGCTGAAAGCTGAATCTAGTTCAGCACTGTCAGAAAATACCTAAATGCTTCAAAAGGACATAGCAAAGCCTTTGGTTTGAAATGAAGTTTTTGTTAATGAACTATGTCTTTTAATTTGCAGATGCAGTTAACTTGCTTTTGCTGTCAGTAGTGTCAGTTCATGCCCAACTGACCCACAAGTGCATTCGTGTGATCCCTCTCTTGACTTAACTATACACAGTCGGTCTCATGAAACCATCCATGCGTGGCGTTTCTGGGTGTTTCTCATATTTTTCAAGGTTTATAGTTACTGGCTTTTGTCTCCTGTGTCTTTTTTGACCTAAGATGGTCTTGTTCATTGTAACTATAAGTAATGTCTGTATTTGTTACTTAAGAAAACTGGTGTATTGTCACTTCCCATCTTGCATTATCACAGAACCATAGAATGGTTAAGAGTTGGAAGGGACCTTAAAGATCATCTAGTCCCAATCCTCTGATAAAAGAGTCCCTCCTTATGTAGCCTGCAGCCCCTTTAGGGTACTGGAAGGCTGCAGTAAGGTCTCCCTAGAGCCTTCACTTCTCCAGGCTGAAGAACCCCAACTCTCTCAGCCTGTCCTCACAGCAGACGAGCTCCAGCCCTCTGATCGTCTTTGTTGCCTCCTCTGGACCCAGACCAACAAGTCCATGTCCTTCTTATGTTGGGGGCTCTAGAGCTGGACACAGCCACTGACCACAACTCTATGTTGAGTGCGGCCGTCCAGCCAGTTCTTATCCACCAAGTGGTCCATCCATCACATCCATGTCTCTCCAGTTAGAGACAAGGATGTCGTGTGGAACAGCGTCAAATGCTTTGCACAAGTCCAGGTAGATGATGTCAGGTGCTCTTCCCTTATCTACCAGTGCTGTAACGCTATCGTAGGAGGCCACCAAATTCGTCAGGCACGATTTGCTTAGTGAAGCCATGTCGGCTGCCACCTATCACCTCCTTATTCTCCATGTGCCTTAGGAGGGTTTCCAGGTGGATCTGCTCCATGATCTTGCCGAGCACAGAGGTGAGATAGACCAGCCTGTAGTTCCCCAGGTCTTCTTTTTTTCCCTTTTTTAAAAATGGGCATTATGTTTCCCCTTTTCCAGCCAGCAGGAACTTCACTGGACAGCCACGACTTCTCAAATGTGACAGATAGTGGGTTGTCCATTTGTTTCATTAATTCATTTTCTTTACTAGTCATTTTTTCATTACTCTATTGAACAGGGAGTGTCATATTGGCTTTGCAAACACTTACCTCTAATTCATGCTTTTGAAATGTGTTTTTTTTAATTTTTTTGCCTAGCCAATTTCAAGCAAAACATATTAGAAAAGAGATGAGCTATGTTACAGAAAAGGCTAGTCAGAAACCTTGTATAACCTGA
This sequence comes from Chionis minor, assembly GCA_013398295.1. Lineage (NCBI taxonomy): Eukaryota > Metazoa > Chordata > Aves > Charadriiformes > Chionidae > Chionis > Chionis minor. Next base: position 1,519,853 of record VZSF01010886.1, read on the forward strand.
TATACAGTCTCAATCCTGTAGTTATTACATGTGTATAACAACATTTTTTCTCTGTTTTCAGTGGCACTATAACTTTGTTATCAAATACTTTATTACCAGAGTTTATTAAACAATATTGTTGCAGCACTGTCCTCCCTTTACAACTAAAATTTGTGTTGTGTAAAAGGGTTTGAATGTTCACCTGTCTTTCATCTGACAATGTATTTTTCAGATGTTCCTTTAAAGAAAATTTGCCGTATTTTGCTTTAGAAAACAGTAAAAGAATGAACCCCCGCCAACTAATTGTTAATTGCTCAGAATATTGCAAAACTTAATGATACGTGGAAGTCTTTTAAGTATTAGCCATAAATCATGGGATTATGAATAAACCTTTGTTGTCACAGGCTTGCATACAGTCATTCCAAAACGTCTGCCATTAGGATGCAGCAAGGCAGCTGTCAGCTGTTTTCTTGTAATTAAACAGCCAATGAGCAGCTAATTAAGACATATGTGTATACAGAAGTGGAAGTGGGTATGTTAATGAACTGTAGGAATCAATTCATTAAATGAAAATTTGTCAAAAGACCAAACATGAGATCAGCATTTCAGCCTGTGCCGCAGTGGAGAGGGAGTCTGTGCTGTGCCATTTGGGACATCGGGGAAGCACAACTGGCTTTTCCCCCGCTAAGGAGCAAGCTTAGACACAAGCGTCTGTAATACCGAGCCACCGAGCAGTGAAGGTATTGAAACTATTAATAGGCTTTGCAAAAAACTGCTATTTACATTTCAAAGTTCTTTTTTAACAAGTTGTTATTCAAACTGACTTGCAGATGAAAAGTTCTTGCACCCTTTTTTCCCAAACTTGATTTCTTGGCAGCATATGAAAAACCATATATTGTGTTGTATATAAATAGGAGTCTGAAATGCAGAGATGAAGTTGTGGCTTGTAATCTGCTCTGCTTTGCTTCTGGCGCTGTGTTAATACATCTACATAAAAAGGGAGACATGCAAAGCTCAATGACGCCTCGTCAAAATCAGCCGGATCTTTATCCTGGCATCAGGAGGCGGCAGGACTCCCTGCGCTGGCAGGAGCGCTCTCTCCCAGGGACCTGGGCTCAGGCTGTGCCACGGTCAGAGCCGTGGCACACCGTGACGCTTCTCAGTGCAGCGGTAGTTTCATTCGGGTACCTGATCAAGAGGGGTCTGCTCTGCCTGTGGCCCATTAGGTAATCACCTGAATGCGAAATAAGGGTTGTGAACATGCATGCAATTAAGAGCATGTGGCCTGGGCTGGTTTGCATAATGCCTGAATGTATACACGTGTACCGTGCATGCATCCACCTCCTTCCTGGTGGAAAAATTATAGCTAGCTCTGTGCCTCTGGCAAAAGCGAGGAAATAGAACAACAGAATATAGTGTCTCTCCTCCTTGTCTAATAAAGCAGGGGAGAAACAACCTAGGAAGAAACTGTATTTAATTACAGAAGGTTCCTGTGATAGGGGCTTTCCCACGTGGCTTATAATGATACGAGAGCCCAAGGACCACCAAAAGGTTAGAAAACTCACAAATAAGTGACAACAGCATAGAAAAACTTTGAGAGTAAAAAAAAAAACCACCTTACTTTTAATTTCATTGTCAGCTCAGTTCCAAATCTCAGGTACATCTATTTCTGAGCTCTGGACAAGTTTAGATTCATTTCTGAAGTTTGGGGCAAGGGTTTTTTTTGCTTTAGCTACTGCTGTTTTCAACATGCCCACGTAACATTGCAGAGTTTGGTTTTTAAAAGCACTCTACTACATCTCTGGTTTGTAAAGTGCAAGTGCTTTTAAAGGCCCCGGTTTCAGGCAGTTCTGCTCTATTGAAAATTTAGCTTCAAGCTGTAACTTAGCTGATGTATTGTACAGTAAAATGTATTGAGCAGCTGTGTCTCTAGGGAAGATCTGGAAAAGCAAACAGCCCAGTATTTTCTCCATTATAATACTAAAAATAATCTTCAGCTTGACAAGAATATTCTTAATAAAGAGAAATACGCCAAACTGACGGTACAGACTTGGTATATGTCCCAGCTAAAGGATAACGTATAGCTCTTTGAGCTTATTGGGACAGGTTCATTTTACATATTGATCAAGCCGACTTTAAGGATCTCAGTGGACGCGGAAGATTTTGTACTGTTCGTATGCGCGCGTGTCGTTCAGCGTGGCTGTTAAAAGTGTTGGGAGAACTGCAGTGTTAAGGGACTGATAATGCAGAGATGCAGACCCTTGATCAGTAAGTCACAGGGCAGGTCGATACCTAATCCTGTTTTTCTAGTGACTCGCACTGCACTTGCATGTGTACTTGCACAGGAGTGACAGGCTCCACTAAGGGTGCTGACAGAACTGGAAATTAAGCCAGCTACTTACCTAAGAGTCGGTGCCTCCAGAGGGATCAGTCATGATGGCAGAAATTGCCGTGGTCTTTCAGGTTTTCTTTAGGGTGAAATGCACTCAATCACAGCTCAATATGTGCAATGCTTTAGTCTCGGTGACGATCATCTCACTATTGACAAACATTAAAAAACAGTTGAAAGTTCAATCATATGGAAACAAAGACCAGAATACATGGGTAAGAAACAGTGTACAGGAAAGCAGGATTAAAGACAGACATCTTTGGTTTCCTCATTTTTTTTTTTATACTCTGTATTTCCCCATAAAAGCTTGAATAAAAGGGGTACAATTGACAAAGACTGGTGCCCTCCTCATAAGATGGAGTAGGGGGCTTTATGTCAGTGTTCTGTCGTGTTTCTGTCTGCAGGAAGTTTGCGACGAAGTCCCTTACTTGACATGCAGAAGTCCTACCTCGTTTATTTGACCAAGTGTCTGGACAGAGCGTGCATGTGCTGAGGGACTCCAGAATGTGGCCTTCAAATAAATAAAAAAAAATTGGTTAAAGTCCAACTTTAATTAAAAGGTGCCCAGCCATTCTGAGGAAGTATTTTCTTTGCAGCACTGTTAATTAATCCATTATGTGGCAACATAAAACTAAAATACTGCGCTCGCTGATCTCAAATGCCTCTTTAGAATGACTACATCTTTACAGAATCCTTGTGAAGTAGGTATTACACACGCACCAGCTTATGTTTGGACAGTCTGTGGCAAAAAGATGAAATGAACTTCAAAGCAAACAGCTGGCATAGTGGTTAATAACATGCACTGTTCAGATGGAGAGACCTAGGTTGTAACTACTCCAGAACCTTCCAGCGCTAACTTTCTTTGGAGATGTGTCTACCCATTGCAGCTGACTCAGAGAAGAGATAATACATTAAATCTCTTTCAGCTTCCTCCCTCCTTAAAAATCTAAATTCTGCACCAAGTTGAACAAAACCTTGACTGTCAACATCGAACTAATCACGAAAAAACATTTTTAAAAATTGTTCTTTGTAGAAAGAACTGCTGAGCGTTATACTCTGTATTTTTAAACACATAAATAACACTGGCGAATTTTGGAGATCTGTACTGACCCACAAAAGATAGGAAATCTATGTCTATAATTAGTTTTATCTCATTTGGAAAGAATTAGTGTACCTTACGTAATATGGGATCTGTAAAAACAGTTTAAAAATGTGTAATTCCTCTGTGTCTCATAACACTTTCTTATGAACTGTTTCCTACTAGTTACTGGTTTTTGTTTGTTTCTAGTAGAGAGGAAAAAAACCTCCTAGTTTCCTTTATTTGACTACATTGAACTTCATTTTGTGTCAGGTACGCTACCTTTCAGAGTCTTCATTTGCTCCATCAGTTAACAGCTCCTTGACTTGTGTTTTGCCATTCTGTTCCAGGGCTTTTTCAGGAGGAGTCAGCAGAGCAATGCTACCTACTCCTGTCCTCGGCAGAAGAACTGTTTGATTGACCGAACTAGTAGAAACCGCTGCCAACACTGTCGATTACAGAAATGCCTTGCTGTGGGGATGTCTCGAGATGGTAGGCTCTGCTAACACATAGCTTAATTGAAAAAAGTAAAATAATGTTTAGTATGCCCTGTGTTCAACTGAAACAGCATCGGATTTGAAAGTTAGTTGTGTGTTAGGCTGATAGTTGAGATCATTTTCTATATTGCTATGTATTCACATAAATATAACTAAATCAGGGCATGTATGAAGTTCTTGGATTTATTTTTTTCCCTAATCATCTATTATAGTTCCCAGTTAAGAGCTTTGCCCCGGTCACTTCTTGAAGATGCAGGTTTTAGTCTAATGTTAATACTTTCTCTATGTGTGCATTCTAAATAAAGTGTTGTATTATAGTTGCAAGTAACACTCGTGATTGTCACATTGGTACAGAACAGAACTGTTTGACAATAGATAGTGAAGTTTAAACGTATGTATAATGAATAATGGAAAAAATGCAAAGAGAAAATAGCACATTTTTTTTTACCCAGATAAAATTCTGAAGAAAATATGTTCCAGCGCTGTTAATACTAAGCTCAAAATTACACCTAGTGTAATGACAAAAACCCACCTCTGTAAAATGGAAGCTTATGTAACTCACTTAGAACTGGATTTGCAGCTGATACTTGCACACCTCCCCCATAGATGTAACGAAGCTGCCACCGCTTACCCAATTTGAAGACCTGACTCAGTCTTTTCCCCTGTAATAGTGACAGCAACGCTACACGTTCTACAAATACATATGCATTACTCTGTGTACATGAGGCCCGATTAAGGAGATTGTTAGCAGATTGCATTCACTTCTTGAATTTACTATGTCTTAATTTTTTTTATTTGGCACGAAACTAAAAACGTGAAACAGCTGATGATGTAATGACTAGTCCCTCCAACACGTTTGCTTTCCTGTAGAAAAGTACAAGGTGATAGTCACCTTCCCCAACAGTGAGCTCTTACAGCTGATACAGGTCCCAGAAATCCCATATCGTGTTCTTAGGAACTCCACGGATGTGCCAAACCAGTTGCTTCTGGCTTACGCTTAATAGTAATGCTTCTCAAAGTAGTAATAATTTTGTGGAGAGTTCTACACACGCCGGTTGTGGTTCTAACAATAATTCACTGGGTAAACATTTTTGCCTGTCCGAGTAAGAGTAAGCTGCCCTGAAAGCAGGTTCTGTGGTTCCTCCCATGTCCCTTGGTCCCCATACCAGCAAAGCCTGCTTTGGATGCTCTTGGAGCTCGACCCCACCTTTACACCTAACGCCAGGCTCGTTCTGTAGTACGAGCACACAGCCAGTAGGAATTGGAGGGTTCATCTCAGGCCGGCATATTCTGGTTTAGCTTCTACTTTTGCAGGTAGGATTCGAACGCTGAAGAGATGCATCTGTCAACTTGGGTGGATAGGCAAGAGAAAATCTTTTCAGTGTAGAAGTGGAAAGTTAATGAATTAAGCTAAACCAGCAAATTCTAATGGTCCATTTAAATAGCATATTAAAATGGTCTTTTAAATAGTAGATGCTGCAGCTGTGTTACGTGTAACTGACGGGAGTGGTTCTTAGGTCTGCCCATCCTGCTGATTTGCCTTTTATACTGTGTCCTTAAGCGTAGTATTTAGAGACACAAGACGATTAAAATGCAGCAGTGGACTTCTAGAGGTGTAATCTGTTGTGTGTCTGTGTTTCAGCTGTTAAGTTTGGTCGAATGTCAAAAAAGCAGAGGGACAGCCTGTACGCGGAGGTGCAGAAACATCGAATGCAGCAGCAGCAGCGAGATCATCAGCAGCAACCAGGAGAGGCAGAACCACTAACACCAACATACAATATCACCACCAATGGGTTAACAGAGCTACATGATGACCTCAGTAATTACATTGATGGGCATACCCCTGAAGGTAGCAAAGCAGACTCTGCAGTTAGCAGCTTCTACTTAGACATACAGCCTTCTCCAGATCAGTCGGGTCTTGATATTAATGGAATCAAACCAGAACCAATATGTGACTACACACCAGCATCGGGCTTCTTCCCTTATTGTTCTTTTACAAATGGGGAGACCTCTCCAACTGTGTCCATGGCAGAATTAGGTAATGAGAGAGAAAAGCTTCCATTGTAATTGTCTTAATATAGTACCCTTTGGATTAAAGTGACACGTTTAGCCAGGCGATAGCGAGAACGCTGCTTCAGTACAGCCGTGAGCATGTGTGGGCATTCTTCTGTGAAGTGCACAGTACCCCAACGGGGGCACGTGACGAGCACCTTACGGAACGGGACTGAAAATCTTGTGGTTGATCAGCTCGAGTAGCGTTGCGTTTGTTTTCAGTCCTCGTAACAGAACCCTTTGAATACAACAAGCTAATTTTTTGTGCTGAGCAAAGAGACAGGGTATTTCTTTATTTGCAATTATTTTTTTAACCTTTTATCTTCTTTTTCATAACCTCAATACTCTTTATTTTCTAAGAAAAAATGATGAGGCTGATTTTCCTCTGCTCTTTATCTGTGCCTGGGCAATATGAAACCAAAGCACCTGTCCACTCTGAGGGCAGTTCTCCTCGCCACTGGTTGAGAGAATCTGGCCCCAGATACTTCAGAAAATTTTTAAATGTAGCAAGTTTTGATAATTTCCCCAAGAGCCTTATAATGACCACTTTAATGAGCACATTTTACTTTAAACTCTTCCCTGAATGATTACACTAGGGCTGAATTCCACAACTATGACTTGTCAACATGTGAGACTCGATTTAGAGCGTGTGTGTAAACTGGTTATAAGCAAACTGGAACAGGACATGAGAGAAGTGCCTTTAAGATTCCACTACTTATATAAGCAGTCAGGTGTTTAAAACAGTGATTTTGCTTGCTTAAGCAACACTTCCGCTAATTATTCCATTATCAAAACCTAAAAATAGTTTGAAAAATCAGGTATTGCAAGTTAAATTTTTCTTTTTGCTAACTTTTTTTAATTAGAAGCAAGTACATGATAGGAAATTTTGCTTGTTTTATTTTGGTTTATGTTCTTTTGAGAAATTTTGCAGAAAGGAAGGGACAAGAAGGCTTACTTTAAAGGGCATTAAAAATGATGCCCTTGTGTTGCAGAATGTAGTTCTCTGCAATGTCATTTGTTGTGACAGCCAAAATATTGTATCTGGCGTGAGTTCAAATAATTTCAGTTACAGATAAGTAAAAATCAGAAGAAAAAATGAGGATAAAGGCTATGCTACCAGCTTTGTCTCAATCAAGTGCTTGTTAATATTCTCGTGGGAGTTTTTAAAAGAGCTACATTAAACCCAGCAGAAAAAAGACAGGGCTTTTCCTTCCTAGGCAAGGTGTTGAGTTTGGAACACTGGCCTGAAGTAAGCTTGTCATGTTGCTTACCTGTATTTACACAGTGCTTGCATTTCAGCCTCACAGAGCGTGATTTGGGTGCCCAGCACTGACACTGCCAAACAACATTTGAAGAATGTTTGTCTTCCAGACGAAGGTTTCAATTTAGAAAGGTGTGGCTGTTCAATGAAAGTATTTAGGCGTGTGCTGAAATACAGTCCAGAGCTGAGGCCGAGCTTTGTGAATAACACAGTAATATTTCACCTTCTGTATCTTGCAAGGGCACGGGTATAAAACTGTCAGTTGGTGCGAGTGAGTGCAAATGTTTTCAGCATGTTTGTAAAAAAACCAAATGTGCATGGCTCTGACATACATGAAAGCCACGGTGACAGCCAAAATGTGAACTACCTTATATTCTACGTTATTGATAGCACAATAGCTAGCAGGCTATTGCCTGCTATATTGCACTACAGCAATACCTATGTGCTATAGGTAGCACATAGAATCTGATTTTACCTCATCTGGTAAAATCAGACTTTTCAAGTGATACCTTACATCAGACTACTAATGCAGTAAGTACGACACTAAACAGACTGACTGGTCCAGCAGTTTGGTTTGTGAAGAGTTGGGTTTGGTCGTTACTAAACAAAGCAAGTTTCACAGAAGACCTCCCGCTGGAGTCCCTCGGAATACCCCCATGGCGTCAGTGGCGACTGTTCCTGTTCATTTTAAGCCTGCCTTTTCAGTGGCCTGACCTGCAGAAGCACCAACTGCAGAATTCTGTGAGACAAGTCACCAGGCCTCTACTTGGGACGTGCTAAATGAGGAGAACAGACACGCGTGAGGAGTCAGGGGAGAAAAGAGAAAGAGTGGAAGGGGCGTTCGGATGTCTAAATGCTATTCATGCTTTTGAAGGTGTTCGTAAAGGTTTATGGAATCAAGTTTTATTAATAAATATGCTTTATGGGTCTTTTAACTAAGTATAGCAGCAGAAGATAGTTTATTTTGAATGAAAGTGTTGTATGGTAATTTTAAATCGTGCAGTTAACTAAGCGACTATTCTAAAGCTGAGGAAAAAACCCTTGAGTCTTTATTGTGTTTTATTAATTACCTGGATTCCCTAAGAATTGTATTTTCCTAATATTTTTTAAATCGGTGGAGCACAGAACAGAAAAGAAACTTTTCCCTCACAGAAGGGTGGTGTCACGCAGTGACAGTGTCCTGCTGGACTGAACGCTGGACAGGTGGTAACCATCTGCATTTCTTTATTAGAAAGCTTATTAGAAAGTGTAAAACGCAAATGAATGTCGCTTCTGAAGACGTGCCGCCCGGCTGGCGGTGCTGCTCGTCCTGTACGTGGCACGCAGCGTCCTGCACCCAGAGAGGGTCTTGTCCCCCAACTGGGAGGCTCTGTCACCTTCCCGGCGCAGATGTTTTCCTGCGGCTCTACTTCACGGTGCCATTCCCGGCCTGGCGGCGGGGCCGCTGGCTGTTGGCTGCTCCCGGGTTCCCTTCGGAAGCCTCCCGACCCGGCGGGCCCCGCCGAAGCGCCCCCGCTGCCGTGCGAGCTCGGGCTCCGGCGGGGCGGCCCGGGGCGGGTGTGCGGGCGCAGAGCGGCCCCTACCGGGCAGAGCCGCCTCCAGCCTCCCGGCGCTTCGCCCCAAGTGCCTTTATTCTCGCCAAGCAAAACCCAAGGGCATCTCGAATTAGCGGTTTTTTTCTAGCAGGTGACCCTCTCCCTCCCCCCGCCCCCGTGGCAGCTGGAATGTGTTCGCTTTCTCCTGTCTGGAGCTTTGCGGTTTTAATGTGTGTCGCTTTCTGGTCTTTCTTTTAGAACATCTTGCACAGAATATTTCCAAGTCCCACATGGAAACTTGCCAGTACTTGAGAGAGGAGCTACAGCAGATAACATGGCAGACTTTTCTGCAGGAAGAAATTGAGAACTATCAGAACAAGGTATAAAAGCATGTCGAGCTGTGGCATGCTTTCTTTAAAGCATGGTATTTCCATAACACACTGCAAAATTCACTTTTTCACTGCTTTCTGTTTACTATCAGGAATGTATATTTTTGTGTGTTTTCAAAAAAAATAATACACTAGAATCAAAAGCAGCAAGATGGTTCGGATATCCTTTGCATTTGTGATTTTTACAGGTACAGGAAAAGCCGTACTCCTAAAATCTATCTGTCTGTGATTGATAAACAAGGATAAGAAACCAGAAAAAAATTTTCAACCCTAAATGGCATGTTATTTTCATTTCTTAATTTGTAACCTCCCAGATGAACACCATCACCGAAAAAAGCTGAAGTTTTACAAAAATTACAAAGTTTTGTAATTTTACATGGTGTGTTTTGTTTTGAGCTTATAAACACAGAACTCTTGTCAGAGTCCCAGCCTTCGATGCCCAGTTGTAATCCCGATTTGTTCCACAATTGTCCCCCAGTGTTTCAGGTTTACCTACAGAACAGCAGCACGCTGCTGCCGTACCACCAGTGGCTATCGTAAGATTTGATGTTTGTATTCCCAATGTGCCTTCCATCCACAAACTACTACCAAATGGCTACTTTTGGAAAACACCATTAAAGCATACTGTTCTTTGAACATATTTTTCATTTAAAAAAATAAATATTTAACCTTTAAAAATATAATTTTTTTCTACTCGTTAGGTAAGTTCATTCCAACTGACTATCAACATACGAAAAAATCACTGCTTGCATGCCTTCTTTATGTTGCTAACAAGATGATCTTCATATACGCATATCTTTATATGTATCTTTATGAAGACCAGCTCGTTAGATAATTTACATTCAGTACAAAATACAGAAGTTGATAGGAAAAATGTGATTATGCACTGCTAGTGTAAATTGGCATTTTCTTTTCATGCAGTGAATAAAATTTCTACTGAAATCACCAGAGTCATTATACTTTGACATTTTTGGCTTACGAAGTAAAGCCACGGCCACCTGGATCTCTTCTGACATCACTGAAGAAGTCTTACGTGTTTGCGTTGTCACTCATCCACGCGAGGCTTTGGTTTTGAGGTTAATTCCCCTCATCTTACAAGCAGACTGTAGCCAGGAGTGCTAAAGACAATGGACTCCATTTTTCAGCTCAGTTTTGCTTTGTGAAAATGGGCTTTCCAAACCTCAATTAGTAATTTTTCAATTTCTCTTCTCTCTCAAACAGCAAAGGGAGGTAATGTGGCAGTTATGCGCAGTCAAAATAACAGAAGCTATACAGTATGTAGTGGAATTTGCCAAACGCATTGATGGCTTTATGGAACTGTGTCAAAACGATCAAATTGTGCTTTTAAAAGCAGGTATGTGGGTCAGTTTTAAGGTCTGCTTCTCTTAGTTTTGGCTGAGGAAGATGTTACCTGTATACAGTGACTGTATACACATATATACCTATGTTGTACAATGATCATTTAAAATAATACGGGGGAAAACCCCTACGAATTATCTATGTCTTTGTTTGAAGTACTATACCTTCTTAGTTACTCTGGATAGAACGAGTTCAAGTGTACACATGAAATTTTTATTATGAACAAAGGGAACAGCGAGTGTGTAAAGATGGCAAAGTTGGATTCAGATTTTTTTATTTTGGCTTACTAATACCAAATGACATATTTCAAGGTAAAAATCCAGATTGTTCTATGCTCAAGATGTTGTAGAAGTAATGCAGTTTACAAATACCGGACAAATTTGTCAAACCTTCGTGAACATAAATCTGAATGAGCTCCTTTGACTTCAGAGACTTCATTACTCTAATAAAAACATTAATTATTAGAGTTTACTAGCATTAACTAAGTTGCTTTAGCAAAAACTTCTAAAGGGTTTTATGGGAATTCTTTTAATTCTACTAGCAAATCAAGCTATGCTCTGTTACACCACAGAAGCCTACTACACCCTGCTCTATTGATACTGAATGCAGAGCGTAGGAAATTTTTTAATCCTCACTTAATGCTCTTTGCAACGGAAGTCTCTAGGTAAGCAGTCAAACATACATTGTTTCTGTTTTAGGGTCTTTAGAGGTTGTGTTCATCAGAATGTGCCGTGCCTTTGACTCCCAGAACAACACAGTCTACTTTGATGGCAAGTATGCTAGCCCAGAGGTTTTCAAGTCCTTAGGTAAGGAAATGTCAAGTGTTGTATCTTAAAAAAAAAAAAAAACCAAACCAACAAAACCAAACCAGAATAAAAATAATAAGGTGTAAAAGCAAGGGGACAGCTGCTTTGAGAAATTCGGGCTACGGTATTCAGAGTTCCAAAGCTCAAACTGCTTATTTTCAAAGCAGTCGTGCAGGCTCTGTCGGAGGCCAAGCTTATTTCAGGCGTTAAAACAGCTTAACTCCATGCAGTAAAGGACTGTTGGTGTTGAAATTCAACACTTAGATCAGGGTAGAGCAGTCTGGACACACTTGTTAAGAAGAGAAGCCCAGATTTCATATCTAGTGCAACATCTTCTATATCCTGTTGGAAAAGGCAGCAGATTTTAAGCTAATTTTGGATATACTGACATTACTGCTTTAAAGATGTTAGCAGCATTTTGTAATATGCAAAGTCCAGTTATTTGCAGGTAAAATATTGTAAATCAATTTTTTAAATAAATGACAGTTTATCATTTTGAATTTTTTTCTGTATATTTTGGCTGATTTTAAAAGGATGTGTTTCACTGGGTATAGATGTGGGATGTAAGCCATTTTGGAGGGCAGTGAAAATAGAGCAGCAGAGAATGCTGTATAATTGCTGAAGTATTCTCTGCCTTTCTAAAACACCTCAAGGTCCAAGGTCTGAGTGCAAACAATTCAGAGAATGCAGTATCAGGTGTGGGTTCCAATGAAACGTAACTTTCATCTGTTACCAACTACATCCAGAACCTGAGGCTGGGTTGGGGCTGAGATCTGCAGAGGAGAGCCCTCTTCCATCAGGTTGCAAACCCCTTCAAAGCAGGGCTCCACTTTTGCGAAATGCGTAACAGCATGTGTAACAGCAGCAGTAACCTGACTTACACCTGTGTGAGCAAGAGAATGGATGAAAGGAGACAGAGTTCCTTTTCTGCATGAAAAGCTTTCAGACCTTGGCTTCTGCCTTTGCTCCTGCATGTACCTTGTATGCCTCTCTCCCCTCCCTCTTCTGTGTGCTCAGCGGTCTTAAAATCAGCACCTTCCAAGTACGCATTTCAAACCTCCAGTCCACAGTGCCATGAGAACGTTCCATTTAGAACAGAAACAAAGCTAAACCAGTTTTGAGCTTGAAGATGGGCTTGGGTTTTATCCGTATTTACCCCAAAAGAACCAAATGTGGAAAAGATACAGCGTGTAAAATCTTCAGAGTACTGGCTGCCAGGATGTGGGAGCTCGTGGGAATGGGGAAATACGCTCAAGCAGGAGTGAGATCTCACTACCATCACTCCACAGTCCGTAAGGAGAAGAACTTTCACCTACGAAATATTTTACATCCATTTTTCACCTCCATCAGACTTAAATCAACAACTCTGTAGCTCTGAAGTAGTTTTAAACAATGTGGCATGAACTGTACCTTCTTTTTGGCAGGTTGTGAAGACTTCATCAGTTTTGTGTTTGAATTTGGAAAAAGTTTATGTTCTATGCACCTGACAGAAGATGAGATAGCTTTGTTTTCTGCGTTTGTGTTAATGTCAGCAGGTAAGAGAGAAAGGTTTGCTCTAGGTTTATTTGGTAGAGGTAATTTTTATTTTGAAGTCTTTTAAATGATAATGTTAAGACGATTGGACAGTGTGAAATGTCAGCATCTTTTTCAGTGTCTCCTTCTTGGCCAAAATTTTTATTTATTTAGAAATAAATTTGCTGAGTTGGAAATCCTAATCTAAGCCTTTGTTTTCCAAATTTTCATCTTGTTGAGAACTCGACTTCTTTGCAAAAGCGTAAATGCATGTGAGTGAGACCAGATCTAGCTGAGACAGGCAGACAGTGGCCACTGAAAAGTCAGTTTTCAATGTATGTGAGCTGGCAGCTGCAGCAGCATTGCCTCACGCTCAGGACGGAATGCTCCTGGTGTCACCTCAGGTCTGCTCAGTGGGTTTGCCATTTTAGTGTGGTACAAAGGTACTGAGGTAGCTTAGCTCTCTGTCCCCATTGGGAGACTGGGTACACCAGGAATTATGGTGCCAGACACACAAGTCACCCCAAGAGTCGGCCTGGGTCTACCATACCCATGACTAAAATAACTTAATAATCTCAAGTAGATACGCGCAGTACTCCAGATTCTGGGAAGGCTTATTATGTCTGATGAGACAAGATACTGGTGCAGAAACTGGGTTCTCATCTGGCATAACACCCAAGGAAATACCCGCTCTGTTTTTAGACTGCAGCACAGTGGGCTCAGGAGTGGTGGTGGAAGAGTCAGTTAGCAACAGTGGGTTTATTGAAACTATCACAAATGCATTCTCGTGCTGTTTGCCAGATGGCAAGTATGTCAGCCCTATGTCTTAGTATGTAAGCCACAGACTCCCACGGTCCTGCCACGCAGCGGATGTGGCAGCTAATACTACTTTTCTGCTAGGAAGCTTAGGAGCTTTTTTTTTTCCTTAATAGCTGAATATCTGCTTCTGATTTTTCTGTATGTCACTGTAGATTTTTGCAAGAAGATTCACTCCAACTACTTGTTTATTATGTGATGTATTTATTTCCCACTAAAAAGTTGATAGCTTCATTTTGCAAATACCCTGCATTTTACAGACCTTGTTAGCAAATAATTAATAAATCTTATTCAGATATGCTGCATTCTTCTAATTAAGGGCTTTATAAAAGTAATTTTCAATGCACATAATAAATATACTCCAAAACCTTTTAATTTTGAAACTCATTTTCTATAGAGGAGTATGTAAGAAGTGGAAGGAAGGTTGCAAACAAGAAAGATGAATCTGTAACAGACTTGGTACTTTTTAGTGCACTGTGATTGATGTGTGCAGTACTAGAGGTGTTAACTCCATTTATATTTAGATCGCTCGTGGCTTCAGGAGAAAGTAAAAATTGAAAAACTCCAACAGAAGATCCAGCTAGCGCTACAGCATGTCCTACAAAAGAACCACCGAGAAGATGGCATTCTAACAAAGGTAAGTGTCGTACTGTGCCATGTCACGAAACTGGGAAAGTATGCTTTCTTATGAACAGTATCCTAATGATGGTGTAAAAGTTTTTAAGCAGTTATTTTTTTATTTATAAACCTAGAATTCTTTGTTCAAAATCAAAGCGCTTAGCTGAAACGACTAAAAACTAGAAGAGGTGAAATAATGATGTACTAGGGAACAAGGTTGATAATGGTCTGAAAAAAAGTATTTTCATGTCGCACTTCATGAAAAGCCATGAAGGTTCTTATCCTATTTCTTCTACAGAAAACTATTTCGGTTCTACAATATGCTTGCCTTAATCCTTGTGAAATCTCTGCCTGCGTGACAATTATAACATGCAATACCCAAACTAACCTTGTTTTTCAGTCTTCCATGAGAAGTTCCCCACACAGCCTTTTTCTCAGCAGTTCTTCCAAATATTGATGCCTAGGGAAGAGAAAAGTGATACTACATACTATTATGCTAATCTAAAGTATCTTCACTTAATTTTTCAAAAATGGAAAAATGGTGTGAGGTTAAAAAAATAAATCTCAAGAACTGGGGAAGGACAGGCACTTCCTTACAGAGCTACTTCCTTTCAGAACTCTACACGGCTGGTTAGTTTCCCACCACAGAACTCGTTACAACAGAAGCGGGATGGTCCAGCCCAGGCTTTGCAGATTGTCCTCATTTCAAATCCGAGCTCATGTAATTCTTTTCCCAGCCTATACTTTGGATACCTTTATTGGAAGAAAGATTCTTCCATTTGCTTTGATAAAAATAATTTACTCAGTAAGTTCAGGGAGTACCCTAGTAATATTTTGGAAGTACAGATTTTTCTGGTCTGTTCCTTTTCACCTTATTTGGCATAAATTAAAAAAGCTGAATCTATTCCATTGACAGTTCCCTCCGTAATATTCACAGTAGGTTAAAAAGTAGTCAGGACTGCCTTCTTCCAAGAGAATGACCAACTTGCATGAATTAAGATCCAGCCATGAAATATTTATAAATCAATCCAGTGCTTGATAGGCAAGTGGGTAGACCTAAGAATAGACTTTAAGATTATTTCATTTCACAAGTAACATTAATCCATTACTTAACTAGCTTTATAGTCGCTTCCTCTTTTTTTTTTTTCCCCTTTTGTTTTTTTTTAAACTAACATAACAAACATCCATGACTACACATCTGAAATGTCATTGTTAAGGTAAACAGCTGAAGCTGTTTGAGAGAGCTTTAAATCGTAAGACCAAGACTGGGAGGCCTGGTTCCATATATGACCGTATGACTTCTGTTCATTTTTTTACAGTTAATATGCAAAGTGTCTACTTTAAGAGCACTGTGTGGACGACATACAGAAAAGCTTATGGCATTTAAAGCAATATACCCAGACATTGTACGACTTCATTTTCCTCCACTTTACAAGGAGTTGTTCACTTCAGAATTTGAGCCAGCGATGCAAATTGATGGGTAAATGTATCACCTAAGCACTTCTAGAATGTCCGAAGTACAAACATTAAAAGAAAGGAAAAGAAAGAGAAAAAAAAGAGAAAAAAAAAAAAAGAAAGAAAACCAAGACACTTTATATGGCCCTGCACAGACCTAGGGAGCCAACACACTGCACATCTCTTGGCGGTCGGGGTCAGGCGAAGGATGGGAAACAATGAAACAAAGTTGAACTTGTTTTTCTCATGCATATGATTTCCATTATGCCTACAAATATGGACCCTTTTTCTGTCTCAGCTTCTCAATCCTTGACCTCTGTTTACACAGACTGAGGGTACTAATGTCAGAAGGTTGTTTTCTCATGTAGTTCACTGCCCAGACTTTTGACAGAACAATCAATTTGTTGATCAGAACAGAGAGTCCACCTAGTAATCAGCGACTGGTGTGCATTGCAGAGATTTCAGCATCAGTTTGCACAACTTGCTCATTGTTTCATGAAGGACGATTTTTTTCACCTACCAGTTTGCCAGTAGACAGAACGGCATGAAAAGGGTCCATAGCAATAGCAACAATAGCATTATAATATATTACAGGGTAAATGGGCATGAAGACTATATATAGCAAAAGAGATATTGTTTATATATTGTTTTAATTAATATAAAATGTAGTTACTGGTATAGCTTTTCTTGTTGAATTGATAAGGCACTTTCATTTTGCACCTTTTTCTTTAAATTAAATGCTAGCGTGTTCATTGTTGTGTTGCATGTGCACCAGAAATTCAAGTTTAACTGAAAAGGGTTTGGCAGGTACTGGTATATTGGGAGGTATTTATGCTGCTGTTTTCCATGTTACTTTTAAAGAGAGGCTGGTCATATCCTGAAATGGTTACACAGATTTTTTCAAGAGTTGAAAAATAATGACAATTTTCTAAATTAAAATCAGCTTTTCAGCTGTTAATTTCGAAGGTACTTTTACTTCCAAATCTTTCAAACCTGGATGTTTAAAATTACATGCCTAAATTCAGATTTAGGTGCGCAAGTCAAAAGCCTCATTTTCAAAGGTGTTGAGTTTACGTGATCAAAGTTAAACTAAGTAATTACAGATCACTTACAAATGAGTAAGGCAGCATCCTTGAAAATCAGGCTATTAAATAAAGTGTATTTGTGCCCACTGTAAATCCAGGTTTGAAGGTATTTAATCAAGTCTGTATCTACAGTAAAAGTATGTGTGTATGACACGTATGTGGAAAAGTAATTTTTATACATAATATTACATACTTTTGTACTCCATATCGTAAACAATGCCTTCAAACTCCAAACTCTAGCCTATCAAAATCCATAGGAGGTTTGTCTTTGACTTCAGTGAGATGAGACACTGACCCATGTTCTTCCAGCAGTTCAATTTGAGGTAGCTGAACAGAGAAGTAAGTCTGTTGCTCTCATTTAAAAAGATGCACTTTAAAGTTTATCAGATGAGGACAGACGTAACAAAGTAAAGGCATGCTGTTGCTAGAAAGCATTTTTTTGTTCTCTGCATAATGCCTGGAAATCATTAATATTACAAATCTGCATTCTGAAATTGTGATTCCTGTATTGCATAACCGACCAGTAGCTGAATCTTGCAGTCTCTATTGTTTTTAATTACCCTTCCCTTTTGGAAGAACACAGTCTCTCAGCAAACTTGGCAAGTATAGCTAGTTCTGAAGGACGTAGATTCACAATAAATGACATCAGAAAATAAACTGCAGCTCTTCGAGCCAGAGGCGCGTAACTGGTTTGGATGAGACTAAGGATGTATAACTGGACGCCTTGTAGGTCTACACAAATGAAGTTTCTGATGAAGTACGTAAGAAAAAGGCAGAACCTTTAAAAACGAAAAAGGAATAAGACAGCATGTCCTTCAGTTTCCAAGGATAAATATTCTTTTACATATATTAAAGTCATTGAGAATGAACAGAAGTGAACACAAGCATACTGAAGTCTAACTATTTTTAAAAGGATGCTTAGGTCAGTGGGTTATTATAAGCAAAATTGAGGTTTATTCTATAATTTGAACGTTTCCTTTGGGTTCAACTTGAGACATTTAGCTGTGACACCTATTAGAAATTTTATATTCTGCCACATCAGGGAAACTTACAGCTGTCACTCAGCTCTGTGGTTCGGAAGGATCAGGTGTTTCCCCTACAGAGCAGTACGCCCCTGCAGTGTGGGAGAGGAACACCGGCACCTCCCTGAGCACTGGGATGGAGGGATGGGAGGGCTTTTGGAAAATTCCACGGAGCCCTCCTTTTACTGCTTCATCCTGCCTGCTCCCGAGGATGTGGCTCACAGCCCAGCACGTGCTCTCTCCACTCTCACTGAAACACTTTTCCTAGAATCATTGTTTACTTTATTGGAGTAACTGGCATGATATGGTACTTTCATTCTAATGTGTGTTCCTATTTTTAAAGCAACCCTTTTAACTAACAAATGTTTTCTGAATGTGACCAGCCTTAGGTGCTAGTCCTGTAAAGATCAACTAAACTTAATTTCAGTGTCAACTAATGAAGTAAGACCGCTACTCGTTTAGAGGGTGAGATACAACGCCTGCTTCTGACAGTAAGTAGACTACCAGGCAAAATACTTCAGGATTAATTTTCAATCATGTCCTTTTCTTACCTTTTCCTGATGAATATTAGTACTTTACCAGGCCTCTAGGTGCAAATGGTTTTGTTTAGTATCCAGTTCAGCATATTTACATCTGTAAGTCATTGACAACACAGATTTCTGGAGCATTTACTAATAAAATACTTAACCATAAAAAGGTTCCAGACCAGGCCTTAGCTGAAAGCCATTTGCATCTGAAAACAGCTTGTGACGTGATCTTCCACGCCAGAAAGTACTGCCGTTTTTGTCCATAGGAGCCCCTGTGTCCTGGCACCTTGTTCAATCAGGCTGTGCCTATGTACCCCGCGTAACTCTGCTTTCCTGACCAGAGTTAACAGCCACTTGGCAACAGAATATTATTTTTGTTTTGCTCTTCATAGGGGAAAAACGGGGATACAGAACAGCAGATTTACTGATAAGACCTGCTGCCAAGGAGGCGCTTTTATGAAAGGGGACATAGAATAACATCAGGGGCTGGTCAGTGTGACGGCCATGTAAGAACCCAGCAAAGCAGAGGAAATGCATTCTGCAGAACCGCTGGGACCATGGCCTGGTGTCAGATCATCAACCAAATACTCAGTTAAAAAACATATTTGGGGTCAATGGATATTCACATGAGTATTTTTGTAATCTGCCCAGTTCACTATAAACAAAAACACGAGCGTAGCTGAAGATGAAGGAATAGTATATTGTTTTTCAATGGTCTGTTCCTTAAAGTCTGCAAAGAGATTTTCATGGGGTGTTACATCTATCCGCGGAGATGTTTGCTGGCTTTTGAGGAAAGAGATACTATACCGTACTGTCACTTGAACCAGCCTAATATACTTCAGCATCTCCGAGATTGTTTGATGTTTTAAAAACTACAGGATTAGGTGAAAAGGGAAGCTGGTTTTAAGTTTGGTTGTTCTTTATTAAAGCTTATCTTAGTATGGATACCAAGATATCTGTGTGTGTATGTGCACCTGTGTGTGTGTGAGAGAGTACATTTGTGTGCGCACATGAATCTATGCGTGGGTACGTGTGAGTGGCTGCTTCTAGGCTGTTAAGTGTCAATGGAATAAAGAAAATGTATTCGAAATACTTAAGTCAAAAATAGAAGGTGGAAAGATTTATTCTATACAAAGCCTTGTCTGGACCACTTTAGAGAGACTTCTATTTTTTTAACCCTTCTATAAATGTTTGATGGCACTTGAAATATTCCTGCAATAAAATGTGATTTGTGTAAACATTAAAAACAAAAGATTTTGTAATGTGAAACAATGAAAGAAAGTAATGTAATTTTTCTAAAAAACAAAAAAAACCACAAACGAACGAACTTTGTATTATTTTCTTGATGGAATTTGTCTATTTGTCTTTGGAAAACTTTTTATTTCATTGAATGTGCCATAGTAGAGGTGTGTTTTCTTTTTCTTTCTTTTTTTTTTTTGTTTTTTACATTTTAGATTAAAGGAATAGCTGTGTTCCGACATTCCAAAATGCAAGATGACATAGCAGTCATGATTAAAAGGTTTGATTAGTAAGCTTCAATCATTGTTGCTTTTTTTGCACATGTTCTTCATTCCTCTACAGTGCAATATGTACATAGAGCACTTGCGGGTGTAACCTTGATCCCTCAGGGAAAAATACATATTTGTACAGGACTTTTTTTTTTCCTTTTTTTTTCTTTTTTTTTTCTTTTTTTTTTGCTAAGGAATGTCGATTGAATCACTTGTCTGTCGTTGAGGGGCAGCCAGATAATAATCCTATACCACTGTCACAAAACATTGATTGTTCAAATTTTGTGCCCTTTTTATAATTTAAAAAAGAAAAATAAAAGTTATTTTCTGACAGTTCTTTGTGCTGATTGGTGAAAAAAGGGTAAATAGATAAGCACCTTATGATTGACTTAACTGTGAATGACAATCCATCTCGTTACCAACAACAGAAGCCCTATGATTTTGGAGCTGGGGTTAAGAGTCAGAAACTAATGTGCTCAGGGATCTTCTAAAACTCTTCAACAGGGTGGCCAGTACTACTGGTGGAACAAATTACTTTTTAAAAAAAAAAAGCTAGTATTTCTTTCCTTCCCCCTCCCCCCCCAGGCACAAGAGAACTGGATATTTTTTTTAACTAAATGCTCTATGCGTGCCTCATTCTTTTACTCAGTTTTGCAGTATAGCTGCTCTTTGGTCTTTATTTTGTTCAAAACTAAAATACTCTAAACAGCGCAAAGGTTTTGCAGTTACATATTAGAAAACAAATTATTGCTGACCCATTAAATAAATGATTGAAGTGAATTTCAGTACCCTCTGGACATTTATATAGGACTGTTTTTCCAGCTTAATTTCAGTGTTTTGCAATAGAAAATGGGTTTTTTCCATATTTAAATTATTGTCAAAAAAACCAAATCAGTTTATGAGAGTGCAGTAAGAATGAAAAGGTAATGATTAGGTTATGGCAATGAAGTCACATAGAAAGGAACATAAGATTGGCAGGAATACAAGAATAACAATTCAGACATTGTCTGTCACTGTTGCATATGCTTCATGGTAAAGCAAAAAACATGACTGCAAAGAAACACTGAGGCTGCAGACATTTTGATACCTTGTACATCAAATACAGCAATTCAAGTGATTACAACGGCACCGAAAACCAGCAATGTCTAGGAAGTCACCAAGTGCCAAATTGTAGGATTCTGGAACCTGTCCCAATTAGCCTTGTTTTATGCTTCACATTCTTTTGCAAATGCAAGTAGAAAAGTAAATAAGCAGCTACAAACAAAATGAGCAAGTCTTCGGGAAGTCTTGAAGAGACTGGGAAGAGATTGAATTCAATTAATCATTAGACAGGTCTTTCTCCTTGTAAAAAGCATCAGTTCTCCAGTATCTTAGGTTATTGAAGGGTTATTCACTGGGTATACGGCTTCCAGTTGTTTAGGTTGCTTAATAAATATGGAAACCTTTCTTATGGTGTTGCAAGCGTTCGGCCGAGTTTAGCTTGGAATTGCCTTCCGAGGCAGACAACTGCTTAGCAAGTATGACCCCTTGATCAGCTTGTGTTCTGGCATCTTCAGCAGCGGAAAATTCCGATTGCTGATTCGCCACAGAACCTGTTCTTTACATACTGGCAGATCCATTAAACATACTCTTAATATGTACAATCTATAAGA
This sequence comes from Chionis minor, assembly GCA_013398295.1. Taxonomy (NCBI): domain Eukaryota; kingdom Metazoa; phylum Chordata; class Aves; order Charadriiformes; family Chionidae; genus Chionis; species Chionis minor. The sequence goes on from VZSF01010886.1 coordinate 1,541,393, forward strand.
TGTTTTAACTGCGTAGTGGGGTGATCCAAACATTTCAGTGTCTTTTTTTAAACTGGCATAGACAAGTCTGTACTTGATGAACAAAACAGGTTGCATAGTGTAAGCTGTACAAACAACGTGTATTTTTTTCTCTAGACATTCCAAAACTTCCCAATGTAGATACACTTACTAATATAAATGTCAGAAACAGCATTTACTATCCAATATCCAAAAATAATAAGCAATTTTCTCTTGAGTATTGAGTAGATGAAATTCTACCTGTGCTAGCTGATTGCACAGAAGAAACATCTTTGTTTGGAGCAATATAACTATTAGAATTATTTTTTCATTATTAATACTAATATTTATTATTTTAAAAGTTTCATCCATGAATATATTTGAATATTAGCCTCCTATTTTCTTTATGCTTAAATATTCCTGTCAGTAAATCATTTGGTGGAAATGAGGGCAAATGCATACAGATACCAAATAACAAAAAGAGAAGTTTTAAAATTTAAATGAGTATTTATTTAAAAATCATTGCAGTATGTGCTTTAATCCTAGTACTGTGATAATAGCTCGCTAAGTAATGCTAAGTCACTGGACTTGAGGGGAAAAATATGTAACGTTTAGGATAATATAAAGTCTATCTTTGGAACTTTATTCAGGTACTAAATAGAGTTTTAACATCAAAATAAAAGCTGTATTCTACCTTTTTCATATGTAATGTCGCTGTTTATCTTTTTTGGTTTTTTGGCCTTTATCATTGGTAGAATATAGCAATAACTTTATAGCAATAAGTAGGCTATCCAAATAAGAAACAAAACATGATAAAGGCTTCAGATCAATACTCACAGGTTCATTTCTTCTGCCACAATATTCACTTGTATGTCTTCCCTCATAATCTCATTACCTCTTCAAGCTGAACTTCACAATCAAGTTGTTCAACTTGATGTGTGACATCACACCTTTTTGTTAATACCTGCATGTTTTTGGTGTTCATGTGTCCTTTGTATACTTGTTTCCCTGTAAGTCAGTGTTTCTCAAGCTTTCTGAAAGCACAATCCCTCTGGACTATATTTCTTCATAGGGGTCTCTGTGTTGGAATTAACTTACCGTTTCTGGGGCAGGGAGCGCAAACCGGCTGTAATTACTGGCAGCATTTCCTAACTGAAGGAATTGAGGTGCTGCTGGTACTTAGTAACTCCATGGCTCCTGCAACCGCTTGCAGGCAGCTCCTCCGCGCTCTGGGGGCTGAGCTGCATCCAGTGAGCGGGATGTTCCCTGGCCAGCGCGCTCGCCTGCGGCCAGCACAACCTCTCGCTCTGCGCTGGAGAACCGCGCTGCTACGCTTCCCCTAGAACCGAGCCGTGTTTGCCTGACGTAGTGTTTTGATAATAAACACTTTGGCGACTTTCAAATGGTTGTGACTTTCGGTTTGAGAAACACTGCCCTAAATTACCCCACAAAGTCTTAATGTAGATGCACAAACTTTACAGGAACTTGCAATCTGTAATTCTATCTATATCTAATGCAGAGAATTCATAAGCAATACAGTGAATTTTATTTCACAAAAAGGCATACGTACTGTACACCTTTCTAAATCCAAAATGTTCCTCATTTCTACATTGATTTAGAAGCAAGTTACAGAACAGTGGTGAATATTTGAACTATTAGGACATTAACTGGCTGCTTCTTTATATGTAACTGTATTGTCTGCCTGCTCCTTTTCTGGAGATGTGTTTTTGTATTGGATGTTTGGGCCAATGGGAGGCTTCAAGCTACAATGTATTTTCCCAGATTAAATATATTTAACATATGACAAACCCCAGACAAGGCTTTTTAAAATGTATAAAGAACTGCAGTGTTAGGTGGTTTATTTGCAAACTGTTTTCAATGTTGTCCATTTTTATGGCACCTTTAACAATAATCTTGTTTCCAAAGTACAAAAAAAAGGTTAAAAATACTCTAGCCATAACTGAATGTCAAGCAATAAAAACAAATGACTTTTTGTGCATAGATTTAAAAGAAATACAAGTTTTAGACATCTGCATGTAAATGCAATCTCTTGTTTACTGCTTTCTTAAACTTGAGCAACTGATTCCTTATTTTACTACTAATTTAAGGACTTGTAATGGCCTGTAAACATTTTATCTTGCTCTATTCTTTCAACTCTAACTTTGTCTCTGCTTTGGAGTCATAATATTTAATGTTGTTCTGCTCACCTCTATACAGTTAACTTTTTGCTTTCATTCTGTATAGATAAAGTTATACTATAAACAGCCTACACAGTGCAAATATTTATCTGTTTATCAAATACCACATTATGCTGTATAATATCTGTTTTACTATATAATCTATTTTAGACATAGCTGTTTAGAACTAGAGTGTGCTATTTTTGTGTTTTTCTGATGTGTGGTGCTAGATAAGTTACTTTTGTGAACAAAAGCAAACAAACCCCTTTTATTCCTAGACAATACCACCTTTGGGTCTTGTTAATTTCACTGAGTATAACTATATATAAATATATATATATTTGTGTATATATATATACACACCAACATATGCCCAACAAGTACCTGTATCAGAGTACAAGATTTGGGACATGGTTTTCTCTTTAAATGCATAGTGTCATTATATAAATTATTCTATAGTATATTTAATAAGGAGAAAATTACTTCACCAGTACAGATACTTGATATCAAATGTAGAAATTTTTTCTACATTATTAACATTATTAATTATTAACGTTATTAAAAATGTTCTGTCCAGCTTGTTATCCTTTTGGTTACTAAACAGTCTGCCTGTATTGTATCAGAAAAAAAGAAAAACATTAATCTGCCAGTATAAAGTAATTAGAATATGCTGTCTGTCTGAAAGGGAGGTAGTTATTTGGCTTGTTGGGAGAGTTCTATCCTGTCGTTGCATCTGATATTTATAGATGTTGTTCTGCTGGGTGCCTTCCTCCCTCTTCACTTTAAATAGGATAGGAACACTCAAACTGCAGATGTTACTAGGCCATGCCTACACACTTAACTCCGGTTGCTGTAAATAGGAATTTTCTGTAAATCTTCCATGATAGATGGATGGCTAAATTCAGTCCTTGGATATGCTTCATAAATCATGCATACATATCCAAGGACAGCCATTAGCAACTAAAGTTAATTAAGAAGTGGAATTTGCAACGTTTTGTCAGGTCTGGGGGTTTTGTTTTTATTTTTCATGTATACCTTAATTTACATAGTCATGTACCCTTAAAAGTATTCCTGTCCCCTGTTCCTTTCATTCTAGGTATTGTTTTCATGTTAATTCTTAAAAACTGATGGATATCAAATATCTAACTAAGGAGGTAATTAACCTTTTAAATATTTATTAGAATTTTTCTGTAATATTACTGAATTTATAAGATCTTTAGCAAAGATTTTTGAGCAATTTATTAAATACAATGTTTCTGTTTACTGCACTTTTTGATAATAGAAGGTAGTGAATTTTAAAGCCATGATTCTTGGCTTCCATGCACTGCTTTTATACCCTCAATCCAAGGAATATATATATATAAATAATTTTTTTTAAACAGCAAACATACTGTTGTCCTAAAAATAAATACAAACTTTACTGCACCGTGGGTATATTTTCATAAGTGGAATGTTTAATTGCAAACACTATCAGGACAATTATAAAAACCTCTTGAAGCTACAATCTTATTTAAATATAAGCCATGACAATTTTATTTTCCCTTGTTGATTTAAGTCACCTTTTGATATTTTCAAAGAGAAAAGGAGTCGCTCTTAAATTTGTATGTACTGATCTATACATAATGCTAGGAACGCGTTCTCCCTATTGTTTTAATTTCAATAGTTTGATATATTTATGCAAAACCATTTGGTTAACATATATTCTCCCTGTTTACTAAATGTTCAACATAACAAGACCAGAATAAATGCTGATTAAAATACACATCGGTTTGAAGATTAAGCACATAGACTTCAAAAACCTCGTTGAGTGATATGCTCAAATTTCTGTAAATACACACAAGTTTAAATGCAATTATACTGTACATGTAAATATATGATATGTTATGTGTACAGTATGTATAAATTCCTTTTCTAGCCACAATAAAGTGTAAGCCATCAAGAGGAATACTAAAGTGGTATTGTACTAAACCTTTGCTAATGATCTTTACCCAATCACTTAACTTTTCACTTTCATGGACCTTTCCAACTCACTCTTACGATAGCCTGCTTATATTCAAGTTTGTTATTTTACTCAGTCCCGAAAAAAGTATTTTGATTCATTTTGTAAATATGACTGTAAAAATAAGAGATTTAATGTTGTCTTTTAAATACTCCAATTTTCATTCTAATATGAATGTTGTTATATTGTACTTAGAAACTGTACCTTTAATATTACATTACCTTTATTAAGTGCATTGAACACATCGATTTTAGATGTGCTTTATGTACTGTTATCCTGTAATAAAACTTCAGCTTCTAATGGAAAAATCTGTCTTAATTTTTTGTCAGTAGCATCTTGTTTGTTTTTCTGAATCGTGGTTTATTAATTCATTCCTTAAGGAATGCACCATTACAAAATCAGGCTGTGCTTCCAAGCATGTATATCAGAGCTGTTTAGCACATACATCAAGTAATGTTTGGCAGCAGGGAAACAAGAAGACTCCCGAGCACCTTTTAAGCTCCCTTTCGGGCAACAAGAGCTTTAAACCTCCTCAGAAAGTATGTGGATTAATCTAGCTTCCCTCTCCTTGAAAGGGTCATCTTGTTTGAAATCACAGTTCACTGCATCAAGGGCAAGATACAAGAAGTCTGGCCCAGTGACTTTGGAAATACCACTTTGGGCTAGATCTAAATGAGGATTTGGGTATCAGATACAATTTAGGTACCAAAATTGAGGTTTTATTACAATTTAGGCATCAAAATTTAAAGTTGCAACTCCCCTCTGCTGTGCTAACTTTGAGAGCACCTGAATGTCAGCATCACACTTGGTCTTAAGACCTCAGCATTTAAAATTCTACTTCTGCACCTACCCAGAAACGCCTCAGCCTTGACAGAGCTTTAGCAGCTCATTATTTATATGCCTGACCATGATCCAGAAATAGGTATTAGCATTCATCTTTGAAGCACTATATCTGGAAGCAGCCTTCACCTACAGATCAAGTCTACAAAAAGAAGCAGTGGAAGCCATCACTTACTTAGAACTCTAGCACTAAGTAGTGCCATTTGTTCTACAGCAGCTCCATGACTAAAGCAGTCTTCGAGACATTGAAAATCCAGATTTAATTTTCTTATCCACAGGACATCCGCTCTTTCCATTCATAGTTGGGTTCCGAACCACCAGGATATAGGTTACGCATGAAAAACTATCTATGTTCAATATAGAAGGCAGGAATCTTTCTGAAGTGAGACACAAACTGAGGACTCCCATGCCCACCCACAAGGAAGGCTGAACTGCGGGTTAGGAAGTGGTGATTTTAATCCCTGACTATTTCACAGAATCCCAGAATGGCTGAGGTTGGCAGGGACCTCCAGAGGTCACAAGCAGGGCCACCTAGAGCCAGCTGCCTGGGACCATGTCCAGACAGCTCTTTAGTAAGGATGGCGACTGCACAACCTCTCTGTGCAACCAGCGCCAGTGTTCAGTCACCCTCACAGTGAAAAAGTGTTTCCTAATGTTCATGTTTATGTCATGGAATTAGAAAGATTACATGTAGGAAGTAGCACCATTTAAAATAAAAAACAAACCAACACTGCAGGTTGTAGAGAGGAGGAGACTGAAGCAGGATTTAGCCTGCCACATTCACAATCTGTGGTAAGTATTCTAATCGTGTCTCTAGGTAACTGTTAGCATACCTGGGTTTTGAGGTAAGATTACTCCTTACAAAGCTACCTCCAGGACTGGGCTCTGGGTGGATCCAGCAGGGAGATGGAAACCTTTCCGTGCCTCAGAGATCCGCAAACCAAAAAAGGGCAGAGTTAAAACCAAACGTCCTTAAAACTCATCATGAGCAAGCTAAAGAGACTCCTTTGTTGGTGAGTTTGGACACCATTCTGAATAATCTCAGGATTTTTATGCATTTATGTATATTGCCCAGAGTTTTAGTTACAGGACTAGGTGCTGCGTATGCTTCGATCACTTCAGGCCACAATCCTCGCTTCCCTCTTCAGTTCTCCATCTGTAGAGCTGTGAAGGGGATCATCTTTTAACACCAGAAGCAAATGAGTTTCCATCACCTAGACCTACAGGTACCGAGAACAAAATTTGAGTTCCCCATTTTACCACACTGGGAAGTTTGATCATCAGAAAAAAGGTCTCATGGCTATGCCCACGTGCCAGTAAGTGGGCAGTAAACCAGGGAAACTGGAAGCCCAGGGGAGGAGGGAAGCTGATAAATGCAGCAACCTCCACGGGGCACCCAACCCCGCTCAGGGGCGAGCTGCTTGGTAGAGCCCGGCCCGGCCACCTCTGCACACCCAAGGCGGGAACTGCCACTCGAGGCACCCAATATCTTGCCAGTGCCACACCTTGGTGAAGAATGTGTAGTCGGAGCGGAGCCGAGAGACCTTAAGCACGTTTGATCTCCCGGCGAGGCGGGCCAAGCCCTGCGCCTGCAGGGGCCTCAGGGGCGGCGCACCCCCCGCGCCCTCACCGCCACCCCGCAGCAGCGCTGCCTGCCACAAGATGGACGCCGCAGCTCCTCCAGCCGCTGCTAGATCGCCTTGCCATTGGCTGGCGCAGAACACCTGACCCCGCGCGCCGAGCCTTACGCTACGCTGATTGGCCGGTGCCGTGAGGCGGCAGAGAGGCGCGGAACCGGCCTCTACGCTTCCCTGAGGGGGTCCGTCAAGATGGCGGCGAAAGGGGCGCTGCTGAGCTGGTGAGTACATTTCCCCCTCTGCCCTTCGCCCAGCCGGGCGCCTCGGCGGAGCGGCGGGGCGCGAAGATGTCCCCTCGCTCCGCTCTCAGGCGCCCGGGGGGAGCGGGGCGGGCCTGGGCTCCCGCGGCCACCTGGCTCCGCCCCCTCGCTAAGGGAGGGAGGGACGGCGCCATTTCCCGTCGTTCTGTCAGCGGGAGAAGGGAGGAGCGGGCGCGCTTTTCCCCTGAGGAGGCGCGAGACTTGCAGGTGTACGTGTGTTCAGAAGTGAGGGCCAGTTAAGTAATGCGCATCCACGGATTTGGGGCAGTGGGGTTATTCTTGTTTTTAATAAGAGGAGCTCCACAAAGAAGTAATTCGGCTTTTTAAGCCTGGTGGGGAGGTGTTGGTTTTGAATTAGTTTATTTGTGAGGAAAACCAGAATAAATCTTTTCTCGTGCCTTTCAGAATAGTTTGGGAAGATTGACATTCTACAAAGGCCTCTGCACAGGAAGTGCTATATTAAAAAACCAAACAAAACCCCCAAAGAAGAGTTTAGATAGTAAAGTCCTGTCTAGAAAACAAAATACCTCTTTTCTGCAAAATTTAAAATAAGGTTTTGGTATTAATTCTCACAATTCTGGCAACTTCAACCCAGTGTTTAGTTTTGAGTAATAAATGTGTGAAAGCATGTGGCTCCGTGAGAATTTCTCTTGCCATATCTAGCATTTATAGCCTGTAGTAATGAAATGTTCTTTTTTGACTGTGATGAACATATACTTTACTATTGAAAACCAGTAGAGAATTAGACGGTGTACATCTATAACTTTCATAAAGATGGAATGTGGAAACTCTTCAGATAGCCTCTTTTTTTAATAAATAATTATGTCTTTTGTTTCTCAGGGCAGATGTAGCCTTTATTTTTCTGTGTATTGAAATGCACTTATTTGTTTGTTGTTTTTTTATTATCAGGGATATTTCACCAAAAAATGGCAGTGAAGTATTTTTCTCCCACAAAATTTATGAAAAATATTCGTTGGCTCCAAGCCTCTCTGAACTATGGTGCTTATCAAACAGGTATATTCTGTTCTGGTACAATTTTGTGCTGTTTGTCATCACGCTGTTGTTACATACCCTTACTGTTCTGGAGGAAAGCTGCATGTTAGCTGTTATGCAGTGATTTGTTACTGACTCCTTGGTCCAGCAGTTGATCTGTGCTTTACCGATTGTGAAACCTCAAAAAGCAGGAAGGGTCCCGGTTGGGACCTCTGGTCTTTTGTGTCTTCTGGTGGGGTGGGGTGATATTTTGGGGGTTTGGGGATGGGGTCTGGATTATTTTTTGGAGGTGGTGCTTGTTGGTTTTTTGCTTTCACTTATGTAACCAAAGAGGGTTGAAGTTTAACCCACACTCTCAACTGGTCACAGTAAGGATCCTGTAACCCATAAACCAGGCCTAATTCTTTTTAGAAAATGTCTTGCCGTCTGTGTGTGTCTTCTCACTTTGTAGAAGGCTGACAATAGTGTACATTGAAATTCTTTTTACTTGTATCTTTTGGAAGCAGCCAACAGTGTTTAACATATATCCAGCAGTGTCTTAGGTACGGTGGAGATGCAATTAATTCCTTGAGTAATGAAGGAACTGTATAGAGCATCAGCTGAAGAATAGGAAAGGAAATTATGTGAACACAGGTGGTACAGGTAGTATTGGTTGTGCAGTTTTGATGTCTTTTTTATGAGGAAGTAGAATCAGCATTTGTTTCACATAGTGAAAAGCACAGCTCGCGCTGCTGGATTTCAGGAATTGGAAGACTGTATTTAGGCTATTGGGGTTTTTTTAAGAGGTCGTTAAGCTGGGAAGGAGGTACAAGTAGCAAGTGTCTCATGGTGGATGAATGTTCACACCACAAAGAATGTGGATGGGAGACCAAGGTAGCTACTGTGCTCTAAGTGGAGAGTTCAGCATGTGGAGAAGTTAAGTTGTTGTAAAGGGGAATTACTGTGTTTTTGTGAACTGATACTGAGAGTGCATTTGAGGGGAATACCTGTCAATACCGCATGACGCTGTATTCTACATCTTCAGCTAGAGAAAGCTTTTTTGGTTCATCTCTATTGGAGCAACTTTCCTTGAAAGAGATGAGCACAGCCCTGGCAGCCTGCTGCTGCTGGGTACACTGGGTATTACTGTAGGATTCTTCCTTTAGATGATGTAGAAAAATGGTTTCTGGAGTAGACATGACTGCAACTCAAGGGTGGGATTGTGATCAGTTGTGTATGGTAGAAATGGGTTTCTGGACAGAAGAGGTTGCAACCAGAAAAATTCGGAAGTTGCTGGAACTGCGTTGTGTGGCCATAGTCAAGAGGAAGAGAAACGGAACCTGTTGGGGCAAATGTGAAAGTAAAAGCTGGAGGAAACTTGTCAATTTTTATATTGGCGTTTCTGATAGATACTTATTAGAGTGTATATTCTCTCACCATAGAAGCTGTGAAGGCAGGTTGCTGATAAAACGAAGGGGAAAAATTTAAGCCGTCAGCTCAGATAAAGTATAATGCTGTAAATATGGACAGAAAAGCTCTGTCAGATTATTTTGGTTTGCACCCTGATGAAGACTGTGACAGCACTGCATACTGAAATGATCTTGATGTGCTGCCATTTCATTCAGTGCTGAATATAGCCAATTTAAGCTGCTAGAATTTCTTGATGTTCCTACATTGGCATATCTGAGTCAGCATCTTGTCGCTGCTGCAGCTTAATTAAATTTGCCAGTTTGTGCCACGAGGATGGACACATTCTCATATTCAGAGAGACAGCTGTGAAGTATTATTAAGAACTGTGGACGTGATACTGCTGGGTTTGAATAACACTTGAGATGTTTTCTACTGCTGAAATCATATCTTAAAAATGCGCTTTTCCCAAGATCAGCAGTTAATGTTCATTTTGTTAACCTTAAATATTTTCTCTCTTAAGAACAGTTATTTTAAATAGAGCAGGGCTAAGATGGCCTTCATATACCGGGGTTGGTTTCAAAACCAGCTTCATAATGTTGCTGCTTTGTTGTTGTTAGGGCAGCCCTGCCCCTTGCCTTAGCTCAGTATTATTTTTGGCAACTGATTTCAGAATTGTTTAGAGTAGAAAATGAAACTCTTGAATTGTGTGCTCTCTTTTTAGGAATTTCTTCATTGAAATACAGGATTTCTCTTGTTATAATTAAGGAGTTTTAATTTACTACTTTTAGAGAGAAAGAAAGGCTTTGTCTAGTTAAGTTGTTCTCCTTTACTATGATAACTTTGACTTATAAGGTAGACCCTACTGAGAGCAAACTGTTTCTGAACACAGCCATCAGTGAATGATGAAATGTTGATACTCTTTATCTTTTCATTAATAATGAGTGTTTCCAGAACAAAGAATCAGAGTTTCATGTTTAGCTTGTCACCTCAGTATTGAGTATACAGACTAATATATATACCATTTTGGTTTTAAAAAAAAAAGTTTGGTGGTGGTTTTTTTCATCTTTAAACCAGAGGCAAACCTGCTGTTAGTACTAAGGGTTAGTCTGATTGTCCAGGTGAGATTTCCGAGTAAGAAAATTCCTATAACATAGACTAGGAATTGGAATAGTACACTATCTCACAGTGCATTTTGCTGGATTTGAAGTTTAAGCTTGCATGACTGCCTTTATTAATTCTGACAAGTATTAATATTTATGTGAAAAGTGTAAGTTATCTCATTTATTATTTTTCTTTTAGAGAGGCAAAGAAAAATGCGGAGGCATTGGCAAACTCTTCAGAAAACAGACAGACTTGTAGCACGCAGGCTGCAGATCTAGTTGAGGTCGAGGCTAAAAGCACAACTGATGATCATCCTTTTCCAGAACCTAGACTCCCCTATCCATTTACCTCTTGTTTGACTGAGAAGGAGCAGAAAACATACTTATATCTGATGACTAAGTACTCAAAAAAAATAAACCATTTTCAAGTTAATGCCGCAAATCAAAGAGAATTATTCACATATCTGGTAAGTGTGCGTGTACATATCAACATCACAGAGGGAGTCATACAAATTTTTTGTTACAAAGAGGGAACGTGTAGCAAAAATGTTTTAAAATTCAATTTGTCTTAATTTCCTTTTAACTGAATATTATGAATGGTAATAAAGGTTTAAAGTATTCAGGGTAACATTTTTAATATAAATTGAAATCGTATTTGGTTATTTCATTGAAAGTGGGTGGGTTTTCTCTGAATTTTTTGTTCTGTTTCGTTTTTAGTAATAGTCTAAACAAGTGATGATAAGTGTAGATCTTTGATAGCAGATCAAACGGCCACCCATCCCCAAGAAGACCCACATTTTTTCGTTGAGAAGGAAGTTAAGAGTTGACCTTCTGTGATTCTGGCATTTCACAATGGCATGTAGCAGTCTTGTATAATGTTGGAAGGTGGATACGTTTTGATGTGTTCTTTGACAGCACGCTGTAGTGGGAACTTTCTTCATTAGCATGTGAGGGGACCTGTGGGTTGGCACATCAGTGCTTATGGGAGCGGAAAGGCAGAGGTTCACACTTGCTTCTTATTCTCAGCAGTGTTTAAATAGTGAAAAGCTATGTCACGTGTTGCTAGGAAGTATCGTTTTAGTTGAATCCTGTGTAATGTAATGAATCAGTAAATCTTTTGGAGCTCTTGCATTTGATTTCCCATGCTTCCTTGTGAATGCTAATTCCTTTGCTTTATGCTGTAACAATGGGAATGTCATTCCCGGCAAATCAGTACCTACTACGTTGTTGTTACTTATAATGTAATTGCTTATGAAGTCAGAGCTCAGATACCTTTGTCGCTCTGACATGAATACTTGCTCCAACAATGTCCTGTAACCTTTCTTTTTATAAATTACCAGTGTGTGATCAAAAGAAGCTTGCTGTTTGTTGGGGAGTGGTGTTTTGTTGGGTTTGGATTTTTTTGCAAGGAAATGGGTGTTGCAAAATTTTTTTTTTACTTAAGTGAAACTCTAAACATGTGCAAAGACTTGCCAAATGGAGCAGCAAGTGGAATCTGTGCCCTCCCTCATACTGTACTACCTCTCTTGAAATTTTGCTGGTTGAATACCTAGCCTATAGGATTCCATTCTGTCTTAAAAAAATAGATTTTTCCTTTCTCCCAGCAAATGAAAGAAGTAGTAAACAATGAAATTGCAGAATTTATGAAATTTGCCCAAAACGCTGCAAAAAGCTGCGCCGAGGATTATGATGCCATCCCTGAAGATGCACTACGTTATACTGAGGTAATTACCAATGCTGTGTTTAATTGCGTCTTTTCTTAAATAATCGTATTGGACTCACGATTAAGCTATGTAGGCACTGCTCATGGGATCTGGTGTTCCCTGAACTTCTGCAGATTCCATGTTGTGATGAGACATGAGAAGTCGCCATTTCCCTTATGCTGTGCAGTTTATTGTAGCCAATAAGATAGGATATAAGTGAGGTTACTGAATTACAATACTGTACAAAGGTTAGTCATCAGTTAAATTACATCTTTATATTCGGGAAGGCAGAAATTGCATTTTAAGTGTGCCTTAACATTAACAAGCTGCTTCTAAATATACACTACTGGACAGAATATTAAGCTTTCCTCCACAGTAGTATGTTACAAAGTCACTTTAATCAGGGGTTATTCAGGCTTTAATCACAATAATCTGCAAGTTCACACTGTGTTAAATACTCACCTTGATGATTCTAAAAATCAAACAGGAATGCAACTTTATATATCGTTCTTGGTTTAATAGCACATTTCAGGAAAAGAATTCCGGAATACACATTCATTAAACTTTCCTGTCAGTGGATTGACTTGCTCTGGCTTATTTTCCTCAGTGTCTTGCCTTAATTGAAATGGGCTGCTTATGTACTTTTTGTTAAAATCTTAGTCTTTTCTAGTAAGTGCCACATCACTTTCTTTTACAAAATAAAACAGAGAAATAAATATGTTTACTAGAGAGTAGAATGTTTAGTTAACCTCAGAAGGATTGCTTCTATTTCACTGTGACACTTTTTATTACATGCTTTTTCACGTGCAAGATAAATTTTTTTTCCCCTTAACGCACAGTTTGGGAACACGTGAGGACAAAAATCTTCCTTTTTACCTAAAAATTGGGATTAGCTTTGTAATTTTATAACTTAAACTTGTTCGCTTTTTCTAAGTGATCTTCTCATCTGGTCACAAAATGTATCTCCAAACTTGAAGTCTTGTTTATAGTTAAGTTGATATCCCGAGTTAAAAATGAAATGGGGGCACATACTTAATTTTAAACAATACTCGCAGAAATAACTCATTCTAGTTACAAATAAAACCCAAATATCTTAAATACGTAATTCAGATGTCAGAAAAAGTTACCTCAGGATCTAGAGTTGACATGAAAGCAAGCTTCAACACATACAGAGTCTTCTATGTCTTTACATTTGCAACTTTTACCTAGGCCTAGCGTAAATTGGGTATGCATGCAAAAAATACTAGTCCCTGTAAAAGCCAAGGTAAATGAACTGAAAAGGAAAGAATTACCTGGTTTAGCACAGTTCAAACTGTCATAAACTGGGTTTTTTTAATGATTGGTCCGAGTCTGTGTGCATACATTGTTATCCTTGCATATGAAGGGTTGGGGAGAATTGGGGGTATGCTTCAGTCCTGATACCAGTGGTTGTAGGATCATTACAGAGTTGTACTGGTATCGTTAACTTTTTTTAATACTGTCTCTGATTGGAAAAGTAGAACAAGCCTGTTAGCAGTAATCTGCTAAATATATCTGTCTTCTCTACAGAAAGTATATGCAAATGCAACTTGTAATTGCAGAAGAAAACTTTTTAAAATGAAATTCTTATGAAAAATACAAATACGTAAACCATTTTTTCTTCTTATGTTAGGAATTATTACGTGCTTGTATTGGACATGTGCAGAAGTATCCCGAGTTTTACACACTCCAGGAAATCATGAGTATCATGGGAGGAAAGTTTCATACACAGTTGACCTTTAGGCTGGAAAAAAATCTTCTTGCAATGGTAATGTCTTACATCTACATATTGGTTTGGTGTTATTTTCAAATTAGTAGAGCTAGACCTGCATTGTGTTATGCACAGATTCAGGTTTTTTACAACGATTATTCAGTGCTTGAGTTAGGGGTTATAATTTAAAATTAAAATTGTTAATGAAAATGTTAATGGAATTATTTTGGTAGTAAGGCTTTTAACACCCTTCACTGTACGTTTGCAATAAGAAGATCACGTTAATAGTACTTTATAATGCACCTGCATAAATTCTTAATATTTTTCGTTTAAGAAGTACAATGTTGGGTCAGCATGATTTCAGTTAAAGCTGTTTCAAAACTGCTTGATTTCTTCAAGGGTACAGCAAGACGTGGTAAAACAGATTTCCCTGCCATGCCTGTTCAACTACCCACAGATTATAAAACTGTTACATCTATTATAACTCCAGAAAAAAAGGCTTCTATAATGCACAATGTAAGTAACCTTTTTACTGTCATTTTTAAGGCATATTTTGTAGAGAAGAGCAATTTGATCCTTTTTAGGTGGCAGCATTAAGTTTTTTCTTTTTTTCCCTCCCCCCCTCAATCTTACAGCACAGGAACGTATACTGTATCATTATTTGTTTAGTATTTCGTTTACAGCAATCACACTGTCCTCTTCAAAAGTTGCCTTGTTAACCGTTTGGACCCAGTGCCGCGTGAACAAACTTCTCTGTTCTCATGAATCCTGGGAGAGGTCCTTAAATTGGAACACACTGTCTCTGAAATCTAGGTAGAATTGTTTGTTACAGTGTTATTCCTTTTAAACTTCGTTTTGCAATTTCTCAGCTGGCCTCTGTGCGTGCGTCTACGTACGTATGAATGCATGTAGGTGTAAAGGCTTATGATTTAAGAAAGAAGTCCTAACGGTAAGAAAAAATACTTTAGACTGTCTAGTGTTCTGAAGAGTCAGCTAGGTTAGCTTACCCTGGGAATTTCTTTTGCTAAACAGCATAAATTCCGTATAAGTTGAACAATTTTAAGATTCCTATCCACCTTACTGTTAAATACCTGACGTTTCTTTTTGTATCTTCCACAGAGAAAATCAATGAGTTTTTCCTTCTACAGAACTTGGGTTTTGTCATTGTTTATTCCAGATAATTTGTTATCCCAGATAATTTGTTATCCACTAATTTAAGGGGCTTGTTCACATATCAAAAACCAAACTTTCAGCAGAGGCACCGTGATTGCAGAGACACTTTTGCTTAAGAAAGTAGCATAGGTGGCGCGGGAGAATGATACATCCCTCAAGAGATGTTGTAGCTATAACAGAGAAGATTTCTGATGATGTCTCAGGTGGCAAAAAAAAGAAGATAGCTAGATTTTTCTTCTTTCTCACAGTCCTCGGTGCTCCTGGCCTTCTGTTATCTTCTTAGTCCTTGATGTTCTCCTCCCACCTCTTCTGTTCGTGGAAACCTCTACTCATAATGTTTAATAATTTTATCATTTCAATTCTGAATTTGTATTATTCATGTTTTTATATTTGTTTTAAGATTCTTTATGTGTAATCTATATTCAAACAACTGTGCAGTTTTAACCATGCTTTAATGTTAGAGTTCTTTATTGTGCTGTTACGTAGCTCATAAGATCTGTAATATATATGTGAGTGAATCTGTTTGGTTTTTTTTCCTTCTGCAATGCACTCCCAGATTTCATGATCATCAAAACTCCTATTCAACCTAGTAATTAAAATTAACAGGAATGAACTGAAAGATACAAGTTAAGAAGATACATTTTCTCATGCTGCAAGGCAGATGCATAAGATCCAGCCAAAAACCTTCAGGGGAATTTTTTTGCTTTTTCATTTGATACTGAAGCTTGGCACTGTGGGGGTATTTGGGCTTTTGGGACAGGAGGGTTTAATCCATGTTTGTTTGGGTTTGGGGTTTTTCTTATGAATTTAAATCTATGTGTGTATTTCTTAAAAAAAA